>OX465097.1:45114439-45256014 GCA_949987625.1 Chalcis sispes | reverse complement strand
ATAAATATATATATATATATATATATATATATATATATATATATATATATATATATATATATATATATTAGGGTGTCCCTTATATGGCAAAAAAATTTTTTTTTAGAATTTCGAAACGCATACCCTTTACTTTTTTAAAAATGCTAAAATGTACTTGAATATGAAATTTCATATTTGTAGCATGATTGCAACCCGTGCCGACCGAGCTCTAAAGTTTAATAGAAAATGGTATTTTGGCCTAACATTTTGGTTTGATCTAAAACTAATAAAAATGCAACAAATAAAGTAAATATGAGTAATAATAAAATAAGATCAACATAAACTTTTATCTAAATACAAATTACATTATAAATAAATAATTAATTAGGGTAACTTCTCTTTAGTGTAGTTTTTTTACAGTCTGGATACAGATTTCTATGTTCCTGAACACAACGCAACAAAAACTGTTTTTGCTCTTCTTCAGCCGTGATAAGTCCATTAAAATCTTGCATTAATTTAACAGCTCTTTCAGCAGTGTCATTTACGACCTTCAAACGACTTATTTGTCTTCTAGCTTCCAAAAAAGCAGGATTGTCACCCCAAGAAGATACATCTTCCCGAAGAAAACTTTCGTCGATCTGCAGTCAAGATAGAAATTGTTTGCTTCTTTGAGTCACAAAATCATCCAGCGTCATTTCTGTAAGAAAAAAAAAACAGTTTAAATATGCAAAAACTAAGCCACGAAACTTTGAAAAAAGAAACAAGAAAATATTAAGCTTACCAAACAAATTTTGCGTAATTTCTTCCTTCTATGGGAGATAGCGTTTAGAGGAATCTGAACTTTCGTCTTTGTTTAAATTATTAATCATTTTTGTCTTGGTTTTGGAATCAACTTCTTCATCAAAGAGTGATAACATGACTGTTTCTTCACACAAATACCATAAATGATGAACAAACTTGCTTATGGATGCCTTGGAACTTGTCGCGTCCACTTTCTCATATTCTTTTAGAGCTTTCAAAAAGCACAAGTCTTGGTTAGGTGCTTTAATTGCAACTGTGCATTCGAGCCAAGGTTTCGTATACAAGGTGGTGATAAATAAGCAAACATCTTGTAGAGTATTTTTGTCCTTTGCAGTAATTTTAAGTTGCGATTGAAGCAAACATATTTTTATAGAATAGATTGCTCTCGCCATCCATCGCGCTTGATGCAAAGCTCCGGGGGGCCTGAGTTTTAGTTTATTCTCTGTATCTCCTCCGAAGAACACAACGCATAGTTCAACCAATTCGCGGTAATCGTCTCTAATAAAAGGTTTTTCCAGTTCAGTCTTATAAAAAGTTAACAAAGATGTAATGTTTGTCTCAGCAATATGTGCTTTAACGAAATCGAGAGGTGGCTCAATGTTATCGGTGTTAATATGTTTTTAATTATCTCTTAACTTTTTGAAAATTGGAATATCTGGGCTACTTGTAATTTGCTTTACCTTGGTTTCAAAAACAGCTTTAAGCACCAATTCATAAATATGATGACGACAAGCAAAAAGCAGCAATTCCCTTTCTAAAGTCTGCTCCAAAATAGGACAAGCTCCACTGAAACGGCCAGTATTCGAAGCTGTTGTATCGCAGCACATTATCTGTACTTTATCATGGAGGTTCCAGTCAAATAGTGCAGTTGAAATGGCTTTAGCTTGATGTTTTCCAGAAGAACTCTCTCATTTAAGTACTGCAAGAAGCTGTTCTCTATCGTGAAATAAAGCAATAATTGGCAAGCGTTCTTCTTTTGAACTTCGTACATCCAATCCAGGTAATAGTTTTCCATCCCAATGGACTGTGACTACATCAGGCAAGTTATTCTGGAAGTCAGTTTTTATTGCTTCTGCCCTGGATTTTCTCGCCTGAGTCCGAATTCGCTGAATCGAGGATTTGTTAATAGGGAAATCATCGCTGTTCAGACCAAGCGCTTCTACAACCGCATGGAGAATGTAAACTGAGTCCCTTATGCTTAATTGGCATCGATCTAAAGCTGCTACCAGTTTAGGAGTTATGAAACTTTTTGTGCCTCTTTTAGATATTTTTTCAGGGCAAGGAATCTGAGTACTAAGTTCAGAGTTCGAAATCTGTTCCTCATACGAATTCTCAAGATGTTCCAAGCTATCTATCGAAGAAGTAGATGCAACAGCCAATAACTCTCTTTGTTTTAACTTTCTTTCCTCTTCTTCCAATCGTCTTTGCCTAATTCGTTCTTCTTTCTCCGCCAATTTTTTGTCAATTCCACCTAAGCATCCCGGTCGACCAGGCTCTCTCTGTTTCCTTAAAAATTCTTTGTCTGTCTCTAACTTCATTCTGTCGAAGGCATCAGCATGTGCAATATCAAATAAGTTATCAAGGTCTTTTACAAAATTATTTTCACGGTTCTTAAACGTCACCTGAGTTTTCTTACAGTTTTTTTGCAGATCCCTCCAAACATGATATAAGTCAACAAGTTTCTTCACGCAGTTAGGAAACGCCTTTGTAGGAATTCTGGCTTTTTCCCAAAATATAATGCACTCTCTTATAACAAGATTCGCACTTTCACTAACAGTCAGATTGACTTCACGAATATTGTAAAATAAAACGGTGAGAACTTGTCGATTACATGGTAATTTTGCACCATTTATCTGGTGGCTTGGAAGTCCGATAAGGTAAATACTTTGTTTATCACTTCGTAATTCCACAGACATCTTCACACAATAAACAACAACGCACTAATAATGCTAGAAATCACGTATGAAATGACTATTGTAACTCGCAGTAACAGGTCGCAGCGCCGCACCCGCGCGACTTGTATGGACAAGGTAAAAACTCAAGTCGGCACGGGTTATCGTTTATAAATCGGGCTAATATTTATTTCTAGACTATATTAGGTCAATACGAAAGTTTTTAGAAGGTATGCGTAAAAATATATTGAAATTGAAATTTAAGGGACACCCTTATATATATATATATATATATATATATATATATATAAGGGTGTCCCTTAAATTTCAATTTATATATATATATATAGGTTTGTGCGCAAGAATCGCGTCACAGTTTATAAAATTAAAAGTGCTGACTTGAGGTTTATGAACTTAGGATTTAGTAGGTGGTATTATTTTTATTATAAGCTATAGATTTTGTCATTATTACTTAACATATCATTATATTCTTTTCATATTTATTAACACATGACAGGATATTATTCAACAAATGTTTTACAAAAATGATATTTCTCAAAAAAATGTTGGAAACATAGTGATTTCTTGCACCAACCACATCGTCCTATAGCAATATTGTTACATCCTTCTACTTTACATTTTATATTGCAGGATTCACTAAAACTAAAATCTACAGTATTATCAGTTTTACTAAGTTTTTCATTAATGCAGCCGCTTTTACACCAAGAATATTTAAAAATATTCTTTGTATATCTCGGTGAAGAGAGCTGATTATGAACCAGAGATTGCAATTTTATAATGTTATTTCCTAAATGTAGATTAACATCATATTCCATCAATACTACTTGATCTGAGAAATGTCGAACAAAGTTTTTCCAGATACGAAATCCATAGAAATCAAAAGGTTGGATCTTCCCTGTCGTTCCCGTGAAGATTTTTTTTATATTAACGATTTTATTTTTCAGCATTGTTTTCCCCATAGCTTTGTCACAATGCCCGCTCCAAGAATCAAATGATAGTTCAGATGTAGGACCAACATTCGTATTAAATACTTCTTTTAACCAACTTTAAAAATATTCTAAAAAAAAAAATAAAATAAAAATTATTTATCAAAAAATTTTCTTGATTTTTATATTATAATACGCGGACGTGTACTTACCAGTTCTTAATTTTCCTGATTTCGAAGCTTCTACATAGACATTTGTTGGTGTAAATAAGGTAGATTGTACTACAGGCCCAAATTGACCAGTTTTTTCTTATAATACTAAAAATAATGGTGTTAAAAGTTTGTCTAGTCGATATTGTCGGCTGAATAGTGTAACTGTGGGTCGTTGAAGCGACGGATTGAACCAAGCATTGCACCTGTTTTTCTCCTTCAACGGCTAATGTTTGACCAGAGTGCATTTCTAATTGAAAACCACTCTGATCTAAATTATACAAATTTTCAATTCCAATTTGTGGTATGCATGATTTGACATCAGCTTTCTACTGTTTTTTTAGTGATAAATTTATGAACTTTTCTGGATACTATTCGATAAGCTTTTTTAAATTTCAGCAACCAATTCGGAGAGGCCTTAAATCTAATATCTTCATGGCCAATCATTTTTTGAGCGTGTAACGCCCATTCACGTATATCGCAACTATGCACTATTGTACGAGCTTCTATAGCAGCTTTAAAATTATCTAAACTGTATTGGCAAATTTGCTCAATTTTTTCTTTGTAAGTTCCACCTTTATTTATTGCTCTCGCCCAACGTTTAAGTTGACTTATAGATAAAACTTTTTTGAATTTACTTTGTACAGTTTCAATTTTTACATTTTGTTCCGCTTTCCTGTTTCCACTTCTCCAATATTCTACGGCTTCTTGCTTATAATCAAATGTAATTTCTTCATCATTTGTACACTGGTTTGTTGGTGTAAATTCAGGATCAGAAAAGTGATGTTGTACTTCGTCTTCAACAATTTGAGCATCAGTATCTTTATAATCTTCATGAAAAAGTAACGTCTCTTTAAGAATCATATCAAATTCATTAAATTTGTATGTGGCATTTATTAATATTTCTTTTATCTTTTCTGTTAAACTTATTTCTTTGATATTAGTCTCACTACTTGGCAATTTGAAGATTTCAAAATATACTAATAATCAATTCAATACATTCAAAGGATTGATGAATATGTTCAAATCTAAAATAAAAGCATTACATTGAAACTCTTTCTTCCAAAAACATAGTTTTACAAAAAGTAAAAAATTAATAACGAATTATCTATCACATGTAACGCCACTGGGGATCAGAGTAGCGTACAAAAAAGAGTAAAAATCACCAATTTAAAACCAAAAGAACAACACCGTTTATTCAACTTAAAAAAAAATTAAATACAACAACGATCGCGTTTTTACGCGAGCCTATGGCGCTAGCTTCATTAGTGTAGCGCGGTTTCGTGCGCGGCAATTACGTTTACGTGGCTAGCTCCGGCTAGAGCGGTCGCGTGCATACAACAGCTAGAATTCCCAAAATGGCGCGTAGCATACGTCGCGGTAGCACACACATAGTCGGGTAGGAAACGGGGACTATTCGGTGAATGGATGCCTCCTGGTAGCAGCCACTGCACCTTGGGCACTTACCAGATATGCTTCTGCACGCCCTTGACTACAAAAGAACGGTATGCCTGCTCGTACACGCTCGTTTCGTTTTACAAAAAAAAATGCGGATGCGAAGTCGAGCCACGAAGATCAACGATCGCGACTATGGCACCGAACGGAGTGTCGACTGCTCGCTATTATCGTGACTTCTTGCGAAAACGGACCCAAACAGAGTGAACGAGAAGCTCTCTGAGCTGCCGTTCGCGAGCGCGGATGTTTAGATAAGCGGTCTGCGCCGGCGCAATGTACGTGTAAAATACGTTACGCGACGCGGCTACCACGCACGCTCAGCGCTGTCGGCAGTTGACGCCACCGCGCGCCAGCAGCGCGCGTTTAGGTTATCCGCTCGCGAGTGCTCGTGTTGTGTATGTCTTCTCCGGAGCGACGAGAATCTACATCCGATGTCCAAGGAGTCCAGGTAAGTCGACGCGTTCCATGGCTAGTAGGCGTCGACTAATCTTTCCTCTTCTCTCTCCTTTACATGTGCGGCATAGCGACGGATCAGAACGATAGGCGGCTGAGAGGCGAGGCGGCGGTGCCGGGGATAGTAATGGCCTGCTAGCAGTGGCAGCGAGGCAACGCTCCTAGACACTCCTAGGTACGTAATTACTTGCACAGAGGAGCAGTGCTGATGTACTTCCTTACTTCCTAACCTCCCTTTGTCGAATTCCCATGGTGTTGTGTTGCAGCTTGTACACCCCTTCCAAGGTACTGCTGCTATTACCTTCTTCTTCTTTTAATTACTGTCTAGGAGGTTACAGGTAAGCAACAACGACAAGGACAGGAAAGAGCTTAGAGAATGCTAAACCTTGCTACAGTGTGTGTGAGCACTGCTATGCCTAGCCATGGGCTCCTGAGATTGGCTCCTCGCGGGAGCCTATTCCTGAGCTCTGAGCCCCTGTACCTGGAGGAGGTATAATATGTACAGCCCTGCGTGGCTGTTACTCAGGATCAAATGTGGCAGACCAGCAAGACTGCCAAGATTGTAAAGGGGTACGAGGGCAGTCCCAAAAGTACCCGACCCGACAAAGAAAACAGTAAAAAAATTGCGATAATGTTTATTTTTTAACATATTCTCCTTTTAGTTCGATACACTTTTCCCAACGATGTTCGATAGCTTCGATACCCGCTTTATAGAAGAAACCGTCAAGCTCCTCAAAATACCTATTAACCGCAGACTCTACCTCTTCATTGTTGGCAAATCTTTTGCCGCCGAGCCATTTTTTCAAATTCGGAAAAAGAAAATAATCCGAGGGAGCCAGATCTGGTGAATAGGGTGCGTGAGGAAGCAATTCGAACTTCAACTCATTGATTTTAGCCATCGCAATGACGCACGTGTGGACTGGTGCGTTGTCGTGATGAAACAACCCTTTTTTTTTCGTCAGATGGGGCCGTTTTTTCTTGATTTCGTCACTCAAACGCTGCAATAAGGCTGCATAATATGCGCCGTTGATTGTTTTTTTTTTTTCGAGATAATCAATAAATATTATTCCACGCGCATCCCAGAAAACGGATGCCATGACCTTGCCAGCTGAATAAACTATCTTTGCTTTCTTTGGAGCCGGTTCTCCATTTAAGTCCACTGCTTTGACTGCTCCTTGGTCTCAGGTGTAAAATGATGGACCCATGTCTCGTCCATGGTTATGAATCGACGCAAAAACTCGGCTTCATTGCTGCGAAACATTGTCAAACACTCGATGGACACATCCTCACGTTGCTGTTTGTGCTCCATTGTGAGCAAACGCGGCAACCATCTTGCGCACAGCTTTCTTATGTCTAAATTTTCGGTCAAAATGCGATGCACAGCACTTTTTAAAATGCCTGCCATGTCTGCTATATCGCGCACTTTAAGTCGACGGTCATCCAATACCATTTTGTGGATTTTCTTCACATTTTCTGACGTAGTGACCTCACTTGGTCGACCACTGCGGTGTTCATCTTGGCAGCTCGTACGACCTCGCTTAAGCTCAGCGACCCAATATTTGACGGTTGTAAACGAAGGAGCAGACTTCCCCAGAGTAGAATCCAACTCGGCTTTAAGGGGGGAAATCACAGTAGCACACAAAAAAATAGGCATATTTTCGGGAATTAATTTTGGCTGAATAAAAGTATCAATCGAAAATCTGTAAAGTAGGTTTTATAGCAATACTAAAAAACTACACAATTTAATTTTTTCAATAAAAAATATTTAAAAATGGCGGCTGCGCAGCATATGCCCCAAGGCGCCTATTTTTGGAAGCATGTCAATAGCCGAAGACGTAGACTCCTTAATTTTTGACCTGGAAGAAAAATCTAAAATTTTTTAGTTTTCATATAACAACAGCTAGCGAGCTACGTAGAATTTTTTTAATGTATTGATTTTTTACAAAATGGTGCATGTTTGAAAATAAAGTTAAATTTTTAACAAAAAAAACGCCATCAAATCTTCGATAAAAAAAACTAAGCCATATAAAATAAAAAATCCTACGTCGCTTCGTGGAGAAAGATATTTCAAAGCTACTATCAAAATTTCAAGTTGATCGGTAGAGATTTGTTCGAGTTATGTCTTCGGCGAGCTCAAAAAAAGTGGTTTCGAGAAAAACGCGTTTAAAGTTTTAAGTACTGAGAAACCATGCCTGAGTGGCGTTACCGCAGAATGAAAAATTTGGGCACTCGGACACTTTTGCCGTGTTCCATCATTTGGTATATTATTTTTAAGACTCTAAAGCATCTTTTAGGCGAAAAAAATTTTTTTCGAAAAATTGAAAATTTTACTGTGATTTCCCTTAATATCGGTTGGACTTAAACCTATCAGATAAAAGTATTGTATCACATAACGATGCCCGATTTTTTCCATATTTATAAATGCACTGAGAGCGTTCACTTTGGATGTCTGTAAAAAAAATAATAATAAGCGTACCGTTATGAATTTCCCACATTGAGTTGTTGAAAGGTGGTATTGTCAATCGCAGTAATTGTTTTTCTAAAACTACCTGTATTCATAAGTCAGGTCGGGTACTTTTGGGACTTCCCTCGTATCGTAGGCTACGAGGAGGTTTACAAGCCCTGCTTTAGCCTCCTCGTGTGACTGGTGCAAAAACACAACGTCATACACAACAAAATTTTAAGATAAATGTAAAATTCAGCATAGAAAATAAATAACAAGATCGATACGAACTAACACCTGAGTTTTATATTTGTTTAAATCAGTAAATAAGTTATAACAATAGTGATAAAATAATACATAAATGCTTGATAGTCATACTTACATAGTTAATGAAAAACTTTCTTATTCTTAAAATAATTTGTCGATTTTCACTGATTTGCAGATAAATAATAATGTATTCTTGAAAATTCAGTAATACAAGCAACAGAAGAATTATTTAAATTCGATTTAATACATAACAAAAGAAAGCCTTGTATCTCTTTAACTGTTGTTATTAATGTAGTAAAATGTGAATATGTAAAGTTGTTTTGAGTAATCCATATCTACAAAGTTCAATTAAAGCAGAGCGTGACTGCGACTAGATAAGATAAGGATGGAAAAATAAGATATACACTACATGTACCGACGATTAATAATTTTTAGTATTAATTTTATTTAGTATTGATTGATTTAGTATTAATTAATAAATTTTGATGCAAATATTAATATTGTATAGTCTAAAAAGTATTGAGCCTTTTTTGTCACTAGATGGTGTTCGTTGTCATATATCGGGCAATACTAATCAGATTGATTTAAACTGACATGCGTTTGAAAGGTGACATTCCAGTCTACAATTTTTATATGGACAGTTTTGTACTTCGTCATTCGTGTCAAAAGTTGTATTCATTTAAAAATGAGTAAAATTTCTGAAAAAATTCGTTATATTTTACAATACCACTAAGATCAAGGTGAGAATGCATCGCAGGCTCGTGAAAAAATTTGTGGTGTCTACGATCAAGATACTTCATCAAAAGCCACAGCCAAGAGATAGTTCGCTCGCTTTCGTTCGGGAAATTTTGATGTCAAAGATGCACCTTGCTCAGGTCGACCAATCACTAAAAAAGTCGATGAAATCTTACAAAAAATAGAATACCGACACATAAGCAGCCATGACATTGCTAAGAAACTGAATATCCATCACCAAACAGTTTTGAACCATTTGCGTAAGGCTGGATACACAAAGAAGCTCGACGTTTGGGTGCCGCATAAATTAACACAAAAAAATTTGATCGACCGAATTTCCATTAGCGAAATGCTAATAAAACGCAACGAAATTGAGCCATTTTTGAAGCAAATTATTACGGGCGATGAAAAATGGGTAAGATACGAGAATGTCGTTCGAAAAAGATCATGGTCAAGAAAAGGTAAATCATCACAAACGACTTCAAAGCCAGGATTGACACCAAATAAGGTTATGCTGTGTGTATGGCGGGATTGGAAGGGAATTGTTTATCATAAGGTGCTAAAACCTAGCCAAACACTCAATTCGGCTCTGTACTATCAGCAATTAACCAGATTGCAACAAGCAATTTAAAAAAACCGGCCAGAATTGATCAATAGAAAGGGCGCTGTCTTCCATCATGACAATGCTAGACCACACACATCTTTGATGACCCGGCAAAAATTGACAGAGCTTGGCTAGGAAGTTTTGATGCATCCACCATATAGTCCAGGCCTTGCACCATCAGACTACCATTTGTTTCGGTCTCTGCAAAACTTCTTTAATGAAAAGAAATTCACTTCAAAAAGGGACTGTGAAAATCACTTGGCCAAGTTTTTCGACGATAAACCACAGAAGCTCTACACAGATGTAATAATGGCTCTACCCAAAAAATGGCAAAAGGTCATAGATAATAATAAACAATATGTACCTAAATAAAATCCATTTTGAATAAAAGAAATATTCAATCGAAAAAAGACGAAAAAAGGCTTAATAATTTTTAGACTATCCAATATTTTAATGCAACTATTAATATTTTAGTATCCATGATAAAAATATATAAACTATTGAACCAAGAAAACTAAACTTTATAATTTTAAATCATACAGACACTTACAATTTTTAAAAATTCACAAAACAGTTATTAGGAATTTTATTTTTTTTTCTTATATAAACCCTAGTAAAAACCCTTTATGTCATAAATACGGATTTTCACGGCAAATATTATGATGTCTAATTTAATTGAAAACCGTCACTCAAATAGTATCAAATTATAATCTGTTCAAAACAATCAATTCAAGGATTGATGTTTAAGGGTGATTTTTATTTTCGAAATGACGTAGTGTTTTAGGTACGAAATTTGTGTTTTCTTGAAAATGTATCAAAATTTTTACAAAAACTATCGATATACTGGATAGTTACGTTTGGCGGTGATTTTTTTTACTAAATGAGAAAACGCTAAATAAATAACAAAAAAAACAAATTCTACCTCTTGTATGTAGCCTAACACTGTAAAGGGTGGCTAAGGGTAGTCAGGAGTGATTTTTAAAAAAAAATCCGTCAATACATTCTTAATTGTAAACGAAAACGTAAGCGTTAATTTTTTTTGAGTTATTCCACAGCATTTGTGGTGAAATTTAAGATGAAAATTGTAATTTGTAAAAAATATAAAATAGTTACTGTCCTTTGAGTCATAACATACCTATTATGTCATGCTTTTTAAGACAAATATTCTTGCACTTTATTTTATTAAAAACCATAACTCAAATGAAACCTAATTATAATCAGTTAAAAAAATCAATTTTAGGGTTTAAAATTAGGGATGATTTTAACCCATGAAAAAAAAGTTATTTAGATACAGCATTTATATTTTTAACTTTTTCAATCCTCTAGGAATTTATTTTCTTGGGAATAACACATCGTTCAATAAGTCCCGAGACTAATTCAGAGATGGTGCTAGTAGTACCAAACTGGCCACGTTTCCATAGAGTGCAAACCTTTACATGAAACATGTAAAAATTTCACGTTGATCGGATTACAGACAGCAGCGTTATCGAGGTTAGAGTAAAGTCACTTTGTAATTTGTTTGAAAAATGGAAAAAAGCGAGTTTCGCGTGTTGATAAAACATTGCTTTTTAATGAGTAGAAACACCGTAGAAGCCCAGCAATGACTTGAAAAACATAACCCGGACTCCTATCCATCCAAACCAACGATTTGTCGTTGGTATGCTGAGTTTAAACGTAGTCGTACTGACACAAGCGATGCGGAACGTTCGGGTAGGCCATTGGAAGCCGTTACACAGGAAAATGTGAGTGAAGTGTTAAAAATTGTAATGCGAAATCGCATAGTGAAGGTCCGTAAGATTGCAGAAATGACACAGATATCATCTGGAAACGTATTTACAATCCTTCATTAGAAATTAAGCATGAAAAAGGTTTTTTCCAAGTGGGTGCCGCGATTGCTTTCAGTGGAACAAAAACAGCAATGAGTCGACGATTCAGAGAGCTGTTTATCGCTATTTACACGCAATAAATAGGATTTCCTGCGTCGATGCGTGACCATGGATGAAACATGTATACATCATTTCACTCCGGAGTCGAATCGGCAATCGTCTGAGTGGCGCTTGGCTAGCGAAAGCCGCCCAAAACGTCCAAAAACGCAGCAGTCTGCTGACAAAGTCATGGCGTCTGTTTTTTGGGATACACATGGCGTGATTTTCATTGACTACCTGGAAAAAGGTAAATCGATCAACAGTGATTATTATATTGACTTGTTGGTACGTTTGAGGGAGGAGATCGTAGCAAAACGACCGCACATGAAGAAGAAAAAAATTCTTTTTCACCAAGACAATGCACTATGCCACAAGTCCATGAAAACAATGGCAAAATTGAACGAATTGGGCTTTGATTTGCTTCCCCTACCTCCGTATTCGCCAGATTTAGCCCCCAGCGACTACTGGCTCTTTGCTGATCTAAAAAAATTGCTCCAGGAAAAAAAATTTGGCTCGAATGAGGAGGTCATTGCCGAAACTGAAGCCTATTTTGAAGCAAAGGATGAATCCTTCTATAAACATGGTATAGAATTGTTAGAAAGGCGTTGGAAAGACTGTATCACTCTAAAAGGAGATTATATTAATGAATAAAAATGATTTTTGAAAAAAAATGTTGTTTTTGTTGTTAGTCTCGGGACTTATTAAACGATGTGTTATATCAAAATTTTTGACAAAAACCATCGATGTCATGAATATTTTACATTTGGAGGTAACTTTTTTAACCTTTTTGATAATATTAAGAAGAAAAAATAATTGAATATGATTTATTTATTAAAAATTTAGTTTATTTTACGTGGCGTATTACTGTGAAGGTTGTTAAGGATAGTTAAAATATTCACAAAAATCTTTTTTTTAATTTTTTTGAGGCTATACCGTGATATTTACAAAAAAATTACTACTAAAAAATATAGTTTTTTATTTTTTTGTCATAGGGGTTGCAACCGTGACCCCTTTGGTCATAAATACTGCCAATAGTTAAAGCTTCTAAATACTAAAATTTTGCAACTTTTTTTTTCGAAAATATTTTTTAGATGGTGAGAAATTAAAAAAAAATGTATTCTGGGGGTGACTTTAGAGGTGGATTTCACCATATTGACATATGAAGTGTTTAGCCAGTGCATTGGCTATAGTGGTGGATCGCAAATTAGGTATCGGTACCACTATTAGGTATTTGTTTTGAGTGCATTGCATTATAAGCATATGGCTGTTGCCTTGAGAAGTCATTCTCAATTTGTCTATGATGTCGATGGAGACCTCTTCAAATGGTTCTATCGGGGTATCTGTTATAACCACGGGCTCTCTCGTCTTGATTCTATTCAACTTTTTCATACTGCATTTACGACATTTTCTGACATAATCTAGAACATCATTTCTCATACCTGGCTCATAGTGTCTCTTTCTGATTTACTAATAGGTCTGGTTCACACCTCTATGCCCTTCTATCAGACTTTCGTGTAAGTTTTGTATTATAACAGTTCGTTCAACGGGAGCAGGAAAATCCACTTTCCCGAAGCATAAGATTGCAATAATTGGACTGCCTTCAAATGTTTCATTTAGAAGTTAGACTAATAAGCCTACCTCAAGGGTATCTAACATATCACCCTTTCGAACAATGCGAAAACTGGTGAAGTTTCCTTGAATTATTGAAATTTTAAGGTTTACGAGGGGAGTTCTTAAGTTTGGCGTAGTGAGATTATCAAAATACTTGTTTTTTACAATTACTGATATTATGTTATGATTTGTGTGCTGTGTGACCAGGATTTGACACACTTTTAGTCTTGTCTTTTTCAAATTCATTGGATTGATTACTTCAATGTCAACTTATAACCTTGCAGATATCATGCCCTTAAGATCACTAGATACAAAGTGTACTAGATTGTGTCTCTTGTAGGTCAAGCATTGTCGTGATGTAATTATATTATTTCTTGAGTTCAGTAAGGTCAAGGGTTGTTGTTCATCGGAGATCTCTGAGTTAGAGTCATCGGAGCTCAGATCATTGTAGTTCGTGCTAGTAATCTCATGTGAGTCAGTTGAAGACATGCACAATGATATTAAGTGTAGCAATTCATCAATAGTACAGTCTGTCAAGTAAGAGCGTGGTCGACTTCACTGACAGGTAATGAAAGATTTTGCTCTAATTCTTTCACGAGCCGATAGAAGAAAGCTTTGTTCTTAATGCATTGTTAACAAAGATTCAGTTGTCGTTGATCTTTTAAAAGAGAATTACGTTAAGCGCCATGAGTCTTAAGTACGCGTTGCGCTACGAGGCTGTGTTCCTTTGCATCCACCCGAAAGGTCCCAAAATGTCGCAATCAGCGGTTGCTAAATATATGAGAAAGTCGAAGGCATTTGTACAGAAGTGGATACAGCGATATAAAGTGGCTAAAAATGTCGATGATTTACCAGAACGTGGCTCGATAGGAAAAGTGAGCAAAAAAGATGAAAAAAGAGTAGTGAAACTGTTTTCGCGGAATCATGCTTTAACACTGCGGTAAGGACAAGCAAAATTAATGGCAAAAGGTTTAGATATATCCTACGAAACTATCCGAATCCATCTTCGTACTTATCATCTGAAATGGCGCAACACAATGAAGAAGCCTCTGTTGACTGAAAAACATGTGACAAAGCGACTCGCTTAGGCGCATGAGAATATTGATAGAGATTTTGAAAATGTCATTTTTACCGATGAATGTTCTATATGGGCACGTTCTGTTCTTACGCGAGCCTGGTCAACTTTCACTAATAGACTTGTTCAGCGGACCGTAAAACATGTAATAAAGGTGCATCTTTGGGGCTACTTCTCAAAGCAGGGATTCGGCACTTTGCACCTCTTTACTGACAACCTAAATGCCGACAAAATGATAAAAATCTGCAAAAAGGCTTTACTGCCATCTGCCAAACGATGGTTCATCACAAAAAATGAAGATTGGATTCTACAGGAGGACAACGATCCTGAACACCGCAGCAAGCTCTGTACTCAGTGGAAGACTCAATCTGGCATCGTTTCATTGGATTGGCCGTCGCAGTCGCCCGATGCAAACCCTATTGAAAATGTGTGGGCATATATTAAACGGAAGCTTCGTTGAAGACGCACATACACTTTGAAGCAGTTGTCTTACGAAATTCGTCGGATCTGGAGATCCTTGCCACTAGAATACGCCGTCAAATTAGTAGAAAGCATGCCTCGGAGATGCCAGGCAATTATCGACGCCGGTGATGACTGGACACATTATTGACCGAATTGCATCATTGTTTGTAATGTGTAGAATATATATATAAATATGAAAGTTTCATCAAATAAATTTTTTTATAAATTAACACGACCACGCTCTTACTTGACAGACTGTAGTTCTGGGTGGTTGACTGTAACTTATTCTTATTAGTGCTTCGGAAGTTGCGATGTACTAGGGTCGTTTCTTGAGTCTTGCCGTATCTTAGCTCTAGTTTTCCGAGCTATGGTGTTGTGTCCTTGATTTTTTTCTTTAGCAATCTCTGAACCAGGTGATGCCACCTAGTGTTTCTATATCGACTACTTCGATTTGTAGATCAAGGTGCAAGGGACTAAGTTTAATTAGATTAAAGAAACTTCGTTATCTATCATAAAGGTTAACCATGATCTTCGGCCTTCGCGGATTCGTAACCGTATGACTGTAGGTTCGTCATCTCCTGAATCTTCTTCTCTAGGTCCTGTACACGTAGCAATTTGTCTAACGGTTTCTGAATCCTGTTTTGGACCAGTAAGATTTGTCCTCAAGCACCACTTCCCGTAGTGGGGGCCGCTTCCTTCCTCTTATACAAGAATGGTCCGGAATTGTGTGGGCTTAGGCTCGTCATCGAGGTCTCGTGACGACATCTAAAGGTTTGATCCATTCAGCTGTTTGTTGTGAAGTCATGCTAGGTTGTCTTAGCTCTCCTGGAGCTTCCATTAATAATATGTTCAGTCTATTATAGAACACTCCTACTGATTCTTCTCTTTCCATTATTATATTATCTGTTTTCTCTGAATAATATGTGTAGTTCTTCCCGGGCGCGAATCGCTCTTTTAGATGAAAGAAATTATTAAAGACTCTATGTCTTTAAACGCATATCCATATATGCAGTCTTGGGCTTCTCCTTTCGAACGTACAAGTACGTTTTTTATATAATTTTCCTGTTGATTCTCTGAGACCTGGGCGGCCCCGTTCCTCACATTTCATTATTACTCTTCAACATGTGCCTCTGAGTTCATTACTGCTCAATATCATTTATTAATGATGTTAAATCTACTTCTTCATTCTCTAGAATGCTTTTAGAAAAATTTAGACCCTGGTCTTATGACGGCCTTGTTTTAGCCCCGTAATCTCTTGATCGACAGAAGAAATAGTTCATTAAATAAAGTCTGTTCATCGATAGGTATACCGCCTGTCTTCGGGTCCTTGCCAGTTGGACCCTCCTTGTGCGATGATTTTGCACCACTTCTTGAATGATAAGCGTGCCCACCAGAACCATCAACTTTTTCATATTTGTTATTTTTATGAGTATTATTTTTCCTTTTTTTTTTTCTTATGGATAGCGACTCTATTGTGAATTAAAAAAGAAGAAAACAATAAAGAGTTTAGTTAAAATAAAACAAGAGAGCGTCATATGTATTTCAATAGAGGCAATAGATACGATTAATAAATAGATAATAGAAAGGTAGCGCGAACGGGAAAGAAATATTAATTACGATTGGTCTTCTAGTCTTTGCTTGTTCAATATTACTTAATTTTAAAAACCTTATTTATTTGACGTTAATTAGAGTTTACGCTTTTGTTAATATTTTTTTTTTTTTTAAGGTGATGGACCGCCGTGCAACCAGATGTGCTAATTTACGTTTAATTTTTGTCATTTAATTTATACCAATCATTTTTGTTTTTAGCCTTAATGTTTGATTTACATAACACATCCACTTATTTATTTAATTTTCGTTATATTAAAATATATTGTGTCAAAGTCTGTTAATGACTTTATTTAGTCGGTTGTTATGCTAAAAAGAAATTCGTGTCGCACGAAACATTGATGAACTTATGTATACGCATACCGCTGAAACAGATAATTTTGCAATGTCTTGGAGGTAAGACCGATTAATTTGCTTTGATTTACATAATTTAATGATCCGCACCATACATTTTAGTAAATAATCAAAACCGATCGTATTATATTTAAGACCTATAAGGTGAATGTACATACGCTGGACAATATTTGACAAAAGCTGTAATATATACTATATGCAGTTGTTAACCATTAATAATATAAAATTATTAATAATAAATATATGTAAATTAAATAACATATAAATGTTAATTTGTAGTCAAATTATTCCCGAAGACATATAATTTTCCAAAATTTATTTTCAATTTGTATATACGGGGTCTTCAAAAAGTCCCGGATTGGTTGAATAACTCGAAACGTTGGCGTTACTCAAAAAAACGGTTAAATCAAAAGTTATCGAAAATTTCCCTAGCTATCCAACCGCGGCCGTAACCTTGATCTTCACCTACAAGGCCATTTTAAGGTCAAGTACATTTTTTTGTGACAACCCTCAATCTTGACACTGGAAATGAAAAGAGTGGACAATTTTACGTCCAGATATTATCTTTACCATTGGAAAAATTTGACCTTGGAAGGTCAAGTCAAGGTCAAGCAGTGATCGGCTAAATATTTTAAAAAGTAGCCGTCACTCGAAGAAAATGTTTCATAAAAATTTTGCAGGAAATCGCCCTGGCTGTTCCATGGTAATATCTTGATCTTTAAGGTCATATTAAAGAATGATTTTTTTAAAGCATTCGATAAATGAGGCTTGCATTCATACTAGCTAATTAATGTAAGGTAGCGTAAAGAAACTAAGATTTGTGTTCATACCAGTCAACTAAGGCAAGGTGGTGTGATGCCCAGCCAGTAAAATCCCCAAGCTTTTTCACTTTTTCAAGTTGTTGCAAGTGGCGGCAAACTGTCGAATTGCGAACGCCTAATTTCTCGGCAAGATCCCTTATGGTTTGGCGGGGGTAAGACTCTACTAATGCACGCAGCTCGTCGTTATCGATTGATGGTCCTGGGTTTCCACGTGGCTCATTTCCAAGGTCCATATCTCTGGATCGAAATTTTTCGAACCACCGCCGAGTGGTTCGTTCGCTAACTGTATCAGGCCCAAATGCGCTGTTGATATTCCTCGTTGCTTCCGTTGCGTTGTGCTCTAATTTAAATTCGTATAGTAAAAGTTGCCGTTTTTAACTCACTTTCATGTTCCCTTTCTCTTTTTGTTTTTACAATCACTATGAAGTGCAAAACAGAAATGACTCCATAAACCAAGGTATCAGTATTTATACTTTAATATGTCATATCATTTGCGCCGCTTTGTGCCAACATAATACACTAAAATTGCAGTCAACTTCATCTCATTGCTAAATCGGCCATTTCATCTGCAGCAACCTAATACCTTACCTTTGAGGTAACCCCACAAAAAATAATCAAGCGGACTAAGGTCAGAAGATCTAGCTGGCCATTCTATTGCACCTCCTCTGCCTATCCACCTTCCTGAGAACACTCCGTTCAAATAAGCACGTACACCTTGCGCATAATGAGGTGGTGCACCGTATTGCAACGTTTGGTCAAAATTATTGCCCAAAATTGTGTAAATCGCTGGGATGATTTGATTTTGAAGCATGTCTTCATACTTAATCGCAGTAAGATTTCCGTCAATAAAGAATGGCCCAACATTACTGGTGTTTATAACGCCAGCCCCGACATTCACTTTCTGAGGGTATTAAGTACTGCGAGTATCCGACATCCATCTTGGGTGTATATCACTTCAGTACTTAAAGTTATGTCTATTGACATTACCATTAAGCTCAAAGGTAGCTTCGTCTGAATATGCAATTCTATTCAGAAAATATTCATCAGCAGTTATTCGAGTCATCATCAAATCACAAAATTCTACGCGTCTAACTGGATCATGTTCAAGCAATTCATGTACAAGTTTTACCTTGTATGGATGGAACTTCAACTTTCTTGCACGGATCTGGCACTAATATCATGTTGCTGATGCAATTTCGTATCTGTACTGTGGCAATTTTTATTGATTGAAAGAGCAACATCTAGCTGTTTTTCTTCAGTAGTTACTGTGATTGAACGACTCGATCTAGGGAGATCTTTTATACCCCCACTTAAATTAAAACGCATCATTATCGTTTGTACTCTCGATTTGGATATCGGTTCCATTCCTACCCTTAAAGTATTGTTGACTAAGATCCGTACATCTTCATTCGACCTCGTCCTATCACCGTGTTCTTTTATCATAAGAATAATTATCTGCTCTCGTTCAATAAGAGAAGCCATGTTACATTTAGATGAAAGAATAATCTAATAGAAAAATTTGAATTTAAGATTATAATATGAAAATTGATAAAATCGTAAAAACTAAAAATTACGGAAGAAAGTATAAATAAAGAAAACGGCTAAATTATCAATGAAAATGATACGCAGTTATTGCAAGTACTTAAAAAATTAAAAGTAAGGAGCGAACTTTATGATGAATATTAAAATTAATTAAGTATTAACATTTAGAATTAATAAACAAAAACAATTTAGAGATATTCTAAATTGTAATCTTATGCTCACACAATTCTTACTTTTCGTTGATTATGACTTAGAAGCCAGATTTTAAGAATTTTAAAATTAAAGATGGCGAATCCAACATGGCGGACAGAAAATTTTAAATTTGTTTAGAAGTTTTTTGAAAAATTTCCACGTGGGTTTCTAAGATCGCTGATTACTAATTCGAGGTCAGATTTTCAAAACTTAAAATTTTAAGATGACGGATACAACATGGCGGATGGAAGGAATGTGGGTCAGGGTCAAGTTTACGACTGAGATCGCCGTCTGATCGCCAGGGAAATTTCCAATTAGTTATGTTTCAACCATTTTTTAACGACGCCTACTTTTTAAGATGTCCAGACGGTCACTGCTTGACCTTGATTTGACCTTTTGAGGTCAAATTTTTCTAAAAGTAAAGATCATACCTAGACGTAAAATTGTTCGCCCTTTTCATTTTCGGTGTTAAAATTGGGGCTTGCCGTACAAAAACATGGACTTGCCTTGAAATGACCTTGAAGATCAACATCAAGGTTACGACCGAGGTCATGGTTGAATAGCCAGAAAAATTTTCGACAACTTGTCTTAACGATTTTTTTGAGTAATGCCTACGTTTTAAGTTATTCAAATGGCTCGGGACTTCCTAAAGACCTGGTATATTCTATTATTTAATATATGTACCAGGTGCACAAGCATGAAGTGCGGATTTCAAAACAAAAAATAACACGTTGAATTTAGCAGAATAATAAGAAGTGCTTTATTCAAAGTATGCTCCATCGCTTTTTATACATTTTTCTCATCTTTCGGGCAATTTGTGAACACAACGCCAGTAGAAATCTTCCCCTTTTGCCGTGAACTATTCATCGAGCCATTTTTTGACATCTTGATAGGAATCAAAGCGCTGCTAGGTAAGTGTGTGACCCATCGATGCAAACAAGTGGTAATCAGAAGGAGCCAAATCTGGTGAGTAAGCCGCATGAGGCAGAACTTCCCAGTTGAGTGCTTCCAATGTGTCGCAAACCGGTTGTGCTGTATGTGATGGAGCATTGTCATGAAAAAAAATTACTTTGTGTTGCCTCTTTCGGTATTCAGGCCTTCTTTTAAGCAGCAAACGGTTTAAATTGGTTAATTGTCGTTGGTAAAGTGTAGTATTAACCGGTTACCTAGGTTTCAATAGCTCATAATAGACCATGCCTCCATGGTCCCACCAAACACAGAGCATCGTCTTTCTGCCAAAACGATTTCGTCTTGCGGTCGATGTGGATGGTGCTCCTGTGTCTACCCATGATTTTTTACATTTGGGATTTTTAAAATAAATCCACTTTTCATCCCGTGCTATTATTGGATGCAAAAACAACTTCTTTCTGTACCGAGCGAGCAAAATTTCACATGTGATTTTGCGATTTTCCAGTTGCCTGTCATTTAACTCATGTAGTACCCATCTACCGCTCTTCTGAATCTTCCCCATTGCTCGTAGGCGATTAGAAACAGCTTGTTGGGAAATTCCTAATTGCTGTGCAAGTTGTTTTTGTGTTTGCGAATCATATTTGTCCAACAATGCTTGCAAATCCATATCTTCGAATTTTTTTGGCGGTTTTCCATGTTCCTTGACTGCAACGTCGAAGTCACCTTTTTTGAAACGCTCGAACCATCGTTCACACGTATCTTGCGATAAAACATGTTCAATATAAGCTTCTTGTAGTAACCGAAAGGATTCAGCAGCAGTTTTCTTCAAATGAAAACCAAAAATTAATGCTGTCCGCGAATGCCCTTTGTTCGGTATAAATTTTGACATATTAAACACAACAATATAACACGATGCACACACTTTTTTAGTCTATCACTAATGCGCGTCTAAACTTGTTAATGACACAACAAAATGGCGCAGTGTCAAATCATAACAGCTTAAACTGCATTGGTACACCATCTGTAGTCTAAAATCCGCATTTCATACTTGTACACCTGGTATATCTCTGTTTGTTAACAGAAATTCAAGAAAAAAGCAATGACCTGAATAGAAGTAGTCTATCATAATAATAACCAGAATTTATAGCTTTAGAATTAAAAACTAGGAATATATTGACGATATACTAAAGTAAGCAATGATTTTAAAATGAAAAATATTTTCTTCTTTGAAGCTCCACAATAAAATAAAAGTTTCATAAATACATTTTAACGGTCTTCCAAGCACGTTAAATAATTTCAAAATCAAAATTATTATTCTTCGCAGGCTTACATATATTCATATACAAGGAAAATTAATTGGCACACACACGCACACGCACACACACGCACACACCCATACAATTTTTAGTTAAACGTATTCAATTAAATTATGTTAAATAAACAGCCCTTGTAGTTTTGATAGTTATGGTTTTTATGCGCTCTTACGCTTTTCGAAGCCGTTTACAAGTAGAAATATTATAAGAAAAAGGTTAGACTAGTTTATGACAGGGTAATTAAGTTATCTGTTACGATTTTAATAAATCCAAGGTATTATGAAAAAATATAACTAAAATATAAATTGTGATTAAAATCACTTGCAAACAAGTCTTATGACAGCCATACTGGGCTGCCACTTACAAATATTAGGTGTAGTAAAAAGTAATCCATTATTTTGCCAATAGATGGCTTTAGTAGTCTGTATCTCCCGTTGTAAAAGTGCGATCGGGTTACACTAGATGGCGTTAGAAAGATAAGATTTGGTACTAAAGAAACTTTTTATACAGTTTTGTGATTGCTTGACTCAGTATTTTTTTAGCACGCGTCAAAGATGGACACCAACAAAGAGAAAATACGCCATATTTTACAGTTTTTCTACGATAAAGGCAAGAACGCAAACCAGGCAGCTAAAAATGTGAATAGTGTTTATGATCCTGATACTGTAACAGCCAATCACGCGCAATTTTGGTTTCGTCGATTCCGTTCTGGTAATTTTGACGTCAAAGATGCACCACGCTCTGGAAAGCCAATTGTTGAAAATGTCGATAAAATAATAGAAATCGTCGAGTCTGATCGTCACGTAAGTACTGCTTCGATTGCCCAGGACCTAAACATTGCACAAAAAACCGTTTGGAACCACTTAAATAAGGCCGGATACAAAAAGAAGTTCGATGTATTGGTGCCACACGAGTTATCGCAAAGAAACCTCATGGACAGAATTTCCATCTGCGAATCGCTGCTGAATCGCAACAATATCAATCCATTTCTGAAGCGGATGGTTACTAATGATGAAAAGTGGGTCACTTACGACAACTTCAAGCGACAACGGTCGTGGTCAAATCGCGGTGAGCTGGCCAGGATTGACAGTCAGAAAGGTTTTGCTGTGTGTTTGGTGGGACTGACAGGGAATCATCTACTATGAGCTGCTCCCCTACGGCCGAACTCTCAATCTGGACCTGTACTGTCAACAATTAGACCGTCTGAAAGAAGCAATCGCCCAGAAGCGGCCAGCTTTGGCCAATAGGAGAGGAATTGTGTTCCATCAGGATAACGCCAGGCCGTATACATTGATAGTGACTCGCCAGAAGCTCCGGGAGCTTGGTTGGAAAGTTCTTATGCATCCACCTTATAGTCGGGACCTAGCACCAAGTGATTACCACCTGTTCCTGTCTATGACGAATGATTTTGCAGGTGAAAAATTCGCCTCAAGAGAAGATTGTGAAAATCGACTGTCCCAGTTTTTTGACAATAGGGGCAAGGGTTGCTACGAGAGAGGCATTATGAAATTACCTTAAAAATGGCAACAAGTTCCCAAACAAAACGGTGCATATTTGACCTAAATCGTATCATTCTATCTATGCTAAATAAAACCTTCAGTTTAATGCAAAAATAATGGATTTCTTTTTACTACACCTAATATAATAGACTGGCAAGCATGAGTTTATATAATTTGTCTATTACTGGTTATTAAAAAATAAAATTATATCAACCCAATAAGTCCTGAATAAACATTTTTTCATTGCAATTTTCAACGATTGTAATTTCTGTAAAAAAGCCTTGTAAAAAATTTCTAGACAAACATGTCTGATGTAGAATTAACTAAACTTTCAGAAACTTGGACTAGATTTTTAAAAAAATGTAACCGTAATAAACTATATGTGATTTTTGCAAAAATACATGAATCTTTAAACTTTCTTTTTTTTCATTTCGTCTTTTCATTTTAAAATAACTTTAGAATTCCTGTTTGAAGTAAAAAAATTGCTTTGTCCAGGTTTGAACTTCAAGATATGCAGATTAAAATTTTTAAAATATACGAAGTGCGGTAGAAAAGTTATGAGACTAGCAACACTGCAAGCGATCTGGCAACAGCACGCTGTATCAGTACCCTCCCATGGCTAAGTGTGAGCTTTAACTCCTTCCGTTAACTACGTAATTTTTGTGACTGCTATTAGTGAAGTTGTGTTCTAATTGTGTGTCACGCAAAATGGAACAGCGGATGCTCGATCATGACAATGCCCCATGTCATACTGCCCTCTCCATCACAGAACTTTTGACCTCAAAAGGCATTCCTATGGTTCCCCAGCTCCCCTATTCACCTGACCTTAGTCCCTGTGACTTTTTCCTTTTTCCTAAACTGAAAAATGTCCTCAAAGGACGTCATTTCGGGACTTTAGAAAACAACCAAAAGAGTGTAACAGACATGCTGAAGACCATACCGGTTAAAGACTTTCAGCGCTGCTACCAAACGTGGGAACAACGTCTCCCTCAGTGTGTAGCTGCATAAGGCAACTACTTTGAAGGGGATAACATTGATGTTTAAAAAAATTAAAAACTTTGGTAAATAAGTCAGTCTAATTACTTCTCTACTAAACCTTGTATGTAGAAAAATCCCAAATGGCAGCTCAAAGACGAAAAAATCGTCAAAAATTTCAAGAAATTTTTATTTAAAAATAATGGAATTTAGAAATAAATATTACGAAACAAAAAGTTTTTATAAGTGATCAAATAATACGATGAAATTTTTTCAGAATTTTTTAAAAAGTTTTTAATTTTTAAAATCCTAAAATTTTGAAAATAAAAAATTGTATTTCAAAAATTCTGAAAAAATTTCACCGTATAATTTAATCAATTATAAGAACTTTTTATTTCATAACATTTTCTTCTGAAGTCGATCATTATCAAATAAAAAGTTTCTAGACTTCTTAACAATTATGCTGAGATTTTCTTTTTTAGTCCATCATTTTTAAATAATTTGTTCATAATCAAATTCACTTTGATAATAGATTTTTTATCCTTTATTAGTACATACAGTTTTTTTTGAACTTACAATATTATTTCATTTTTTGTCGTTCACTTGTGTTCTCCAGCAAAATTAATGTAATGATCTGTGACTAGATATCCAAAAAAAACTTCAAAAAATAAGTATTTTCGCGACTTTTTATTGCACTTCATTAGAATATAGAAAATTGCACAGGTCAATAGTTTATCTAGAATACTTTTTGCTTAAAAAAATATTGTTCATAAATTATATAGTATATCTATTGTAAACGAAAACATTGGTTTCGTAAAATCAGAAGTTTACACTCTCTCCTGAAACAATTGATAATGTTTCTCTTTGTAAGTAAAAGAGAAAATGTTAGATTTGTTGGCTAAACGTTGAAAACGATCTAATCACGTGCAAAATATAGAAATTGAAGAGCATGAAGATGGATACTTTAATGCTTAAGTTATTTCTCAGGATGATGACTCCGACAATTCTATTTCTGATTCTGAATCAGATAATTATCAAAATTCAGAAATTGAAATTCCAAAAATCAATTATTTACAGGTTCTAAGTAACTATGAAGAACATCAGTCAAAATTAGAGCCTATACAGGGTGTCCCATTTTGATCGCTCAACGCGAATAACTATAAATATGTCCTTTGGAAAAAAATACTTAAAATAAAAGTTATAGGTCATCCAATGGTGACTCTTACTGTGGACTTGATATTCAAAGAGGGCATCCAATGGTGACTCTTACTGTGGACTTGATAATAATGTTCAAGGTCATTTGAAGGTCAAGTTAGTTTTTTTAATAGAGAACCCCTTCTTTTGACCCCGGAAATGGAAAGAGTAGAAAATTCTACGTCCGAATCCGACTATGATCTTGACCATGACCTTTAAGTTCATTCAAAGGCCCACAAGTTAGTTTTTTCAATGGGAAAACCCTACCTTTAAACGTAAAGATAGAAAGAGTAGAACATTTTACGACGGCTTATGATCTTGACCTTGACCTTAAGATTAAAGACATATTAAGGTCGTAATAATTATTGATGAACATTTCTGTTTTCATGCCGAAATTATTGAGTGCAAAAAAAGTGACGTTGAATTATGACCTTGGCCAGTTTAGTTTAGTGGACGGCTCCTGTTTGGTTAAAAAAATGCCATTGTGTTCCAGCTGCTGAATTCTCTTTTCTTTCAACCCCCGTTTTGCACCTTAAACTCTCTCCTACATATAAACGAACCATAGGATCATGATCAGTAATAAAAAAATTGAAATTTTTTTTCGTTTCAAGGTCCATACCAAAATAGTTTTAATTCTAATAATTTTGATCTTTGTAATAAACAGTGTTCGAATTATTTTATCTGTGGACTTACATTTTTAGCCGCCATGGCTGATTATATGCCACAGTAAATAGTTAATATGATTAAGGTGCTTAGCGAGTGTCAAGACAATTACAGAGCTGCAGAAAGGCGTTATGCAGAAAAATATCCAGACTCTAGATATCCAGATAGAAAGGCTATTAAGCGATTAGTGAGTAGAGTTGAACAAGGTAATCTAACACGGAGAAGACGCAAAACTGGCTCTAAAGAGCATATTGTACGAGGTGTGTTATCTTCGGTTGCTGATAATCCCCATATTCTTATTTGGCAAATCAGTCGATTGCATGGAGTTTCAAAAACAACTACTAACCGCATTTTAAAAAGTTTAAAATTCCATCTGTACCATGTCCACCTCACTGATGGTCTTGAGATCGGAGATGACCAGCGGCGTTTAAATTTTTGTAGATGGACATCTAATAGAATGCGCCAAGATCCTTTCTATTCCGACCAATTCTTATTTGCAGACGAGGCTAAATTTGACAATATGAGAGGTGTCAATCTCCATAATGCTTAATAATTACTATTTCCAAGTAAATCCCTATTAGCAAAGGGATCATCGTGTCCAGAGACGGTGATCATTGAATGTGTGGGGAGGTATAATAAGAAATAATGCGATAGTTCCATTTTTTTATAATACTAATTTAAATAATTTTTTCTATTTAAATATTCTCCAGAATGGAGTACCACAATTGTTAGAGGACGTCCCATTAGCCTTGAGATAAATCATGTGGTTTCAACAAGATGGGACACCAGCACACCGTACACTATCAGTTAAAGCATTCTTGGATACCACATGTCCTAATTGTTGGATTGTCTTTGGCAGCTAAGTACATGAATGGCCAGCCAGATCACGAGATCTCACACCAATGGATTTTTTTCTATAGGGTGTTGTAAAAGAGCAAATATTTGTGCAAGCTCCAATAACCACGGAGGACATGAAAGAAATAATAAAGAAAGTTTTCGTATCTATCATGGTTAAAACATTTAAGAGGGTCCGTCTGAGTTTTCGTCTAAGAATAAATATGTGCATTCAAAAAAATGGATGACTAATTGAACATCTGTTTTAAGAGACGTCTTGACTCGCTGGGTTCTAAGAATCTTCTTCTGACTGGGCGGACTCGTTGCCTTGCTTTGACTAGTTCGGTGCTATGA
The DNA here is from genome assembly GCA_949987625.1 of Chalcis sispes. Classification (NCBI taxonomy): domain Eukaryota; kingdom Metazoa; phylum Arthropoda; class Insecta; order Hymenoptera; family Chalcididae; genus Chalcis; species Chalcis sispes. The sequence continues at coordinate 45,228,898 of OX465097.1, read as the reverse complement.
GTCTTCGCCTGATTGGGCGGACTCTTTGCCTTGCTTTGACTGGCTGAGTGCTATGAGTCTTTCCTTGACTGGGCGGACTCTTTGCCTTGCCTTGACTGGCTAAGTGCTATGCGTTTTCCCTTAACTGAGCGGACTCGTTGCCTTGCCTCAATTGGCTGGATTCTAAGAGTCCTTCCTTGACTGGGCAGACTCATTGCCTTGCCTTAATTGGCTGGATTCTAAGAGTCCTCCCTAGACTGAGCGTACTCGTTGCCTTGCCTTAATTGGCTAGGTTCTAAGAGTCTTTCCTTAACTGGATGAACTCCTTGTCTTGCCTCGTTCCAATTCCGGCGTTTAAATTACGGGTTTCCATTTGAAAAAACTAACTTGACCTTAGAATGACCTTGAAGGTCATGGTCAAGGTCGTATTCCCGGGGTCAAAAGTAGGGGTTCTTATTTAAAAAAAACTAACTTGACCTTAAAATGACTTTGAAGGTCAGTGTCAAGGTCACAGTAAAGGTCACCATTGGATGTCCCTCTTGAAACCCTACAACTTTAATTTCAAATATTTTTTTTCAAAGGACATATTTTCAATTATTCGCGTAGCGCGATTATAATGGGACACCCGGTATAACTATACTTATTTATGAGCCAAGAGCGAAAAGAAATACAAAAATTATCTTCAAAATAAAAATTTGCTATCTAAAAAAACAAAAAAATCCATTCGCGATTCTTCATACATACAGTTGTTCAAATTTTATTTTATTATTATTATTATTATTATTATTATTATTATTATTATTTATTTGTCATTCCTTACTTATACACAAATATTAATATAAAACAGTACATTTCATTTCTTTGTTACATAATTTTTGATTCTGCATTAAACATTAGTACATTTTATTATTTTCTTTATGTAAATAACTATCCTACTTGGGTTTAACATAGAAACCGTATCGTAGGTGGCGATATAAGTTAGTATATAAATGAAAATTTAACAATATTTATAGTTTTTTTGAGTAATAAATACAGCAGATTATTATTTAGCTTATTTTGTATAGTTATTCTCATATTTTGTAAAGAACGTTTGCGACATAGTATTATTATCTATTTTATTATAATATTGACTTTATTTTAACTTCTTCTTGTATATTTATTCTTATCCATTCTTTAATTGGTGATTTAATTAATTTTCCAGTATGATAAAGCATTTTTAGTGTATTTGGTAACATATTAAATATTTCGAAGCTTATATAAGCAAAATTGAATCTACCTCTACAAAATTTAATCTCTCAAGGCTTATTTCAGGTAATTCTAACCAGGAGTATCTAGTATTTTTAGGATTCAGTAAAAGCTTAACTCTTAGATGCTCATATTGATTTACTACTGATTCCCAAAAGAAAGTTTGCCCAATATTTAATGGCCTTAGGGGATCATTAGAATTAAAAATCTGTTTAACTTTTTTGTGTTGCAGCTTTATCAATTTGTCTATATGCGTTTCATAGGCCCCACCCCCATGCAATTATTCCATACATTGCTATACTATGAAATAATCCATAATAAATTGACTTGAGTTGACTCCTAGTTAAAATATATTTTAGTCTAGTAAAAACATAAATCATGTGTCTCAATTTTTTAACTAAATAATTAATTTGCTCATTTCAAGTTAACCCAGCATCTACATCTGTATGTATATTCCTAGGTACTTTATTGAGGGTACTCTTTCAAGGGTTTTATCATGTAAAGACAATTGAATAGCATCAGGGATTCTATTCAGATGGTTTGCAAAGGCTATATATTTAGTTTTGTCAACATTTAACGCTAGTTTATTATAACATAACCAGCAGTGTACTTTTTTTAATATATTATTCATTTCAAACATTACATCATTCCGAAATTCCACTAAACAATAAATAGCTATATCATCAGCATAAGATAATATTTTGAGAGATTAAAAGCATACTATTTATGTATACGAGGTCTGGCTATTAAATAACGAGACTGGTTACGAAAAAAAGTTTTATTATAAAAATTATTCTACATTCGAATGCTCCCCTTCAATATACTCCCCTTCCCGCGCCACACACCTTTCCATACGTTTTTTCCATTGATCGAAGCAGTGCTGGAAGTCTTCTTTGGTGAGGGCCTTTAGAATCTCTGCCGTTTTTTGCTTTACCGCTTCCATCGACTTAAATCGGGTCCCTTTCAAAGCAGATTTTATCTTCAGAAACAAAAAAAAGTCGCATGGTGCCAAATCTGGCAAGTACGGTGCGTGCTCGAGCACTGGAGTGCGCTTACCGGCCAAATACTGCTTCACAGATAGCGCGTTATGGGCAGGTGCGTTGTCCTGGTGCAAAATCTACGAGTTGTTCTTCCACAACTCAGGCCGTTTCTGACGAACTCGTTCTCGCAGTGTTGCCAAAACTGACAAATAGTTAGTCTGGTTGACAGTCTGACCCACTAACACCCATTCAGTCATCACGATACCGTTAATGTCAAAAAAAACGATCAACATTGCCTTGAATTTTGATTTGGACATCCTTGCTTTTTTGATTCTGGGCGATTCAGGCGTCTTCCAATGCATCGATTGCCGCTTTGTTTTAACATCGTATTGAAAAATCCACGTTTCGTCGCAAGTAATAATGTTTTTTATCAGTCTGGAATCTTTTTTTAATCTTTCAAGGAAATCTGAGCAGACCTGTTGACGCAAGAGCTTTTGGTCAGGAGTCAGGTTTTTTGGCACCAACTTCGCACAGACTTTTGTCATGTGTAATTCCTCGTGTAAAATTTGTTTAACCGTTTCTTTATCGGCGTTTACAGCTTCGGCAATCATCAGGATGCTCATTTGACGATCTGCACGCACAATTTAGTTGGTTTTGGTCACTGTTTCCGGAGTTGAAACAGTGACAGGGCGACCTGGGCGTTGGTCATCTTCAGTGCTTACTCGGCCCTCACTGAAGCACTTACACCACTCAAAAACACGCGCACGAGATGAAGAATTGTCCCCATAGGCCTCTTGCAACAATTTACAGCACTCAGTCGGAGTTTTTTTCAATTTAACGAGAAATTTGAGATTGATGCGTTGCTTCTGTTTTTCGTCACACATGGTTTTCGGCACGAGAAAAAAACACGTTCGTTTCAAACCGCTACTGCACAAATACAATAATAGTGACGAGAACGTGTTTTAGTACGTGCATAGACAAGATATCTAGATACCCAACGCACTACTCGTTTTTTTTCCCACCCCTCTACCGCGCCCTCTAGGCGCGCAGTCTCGTTATTTAATAGCCAGACCTCGTATTATAAAAAGGAGTGGTCTTAATATAAAACATTGTGGTATACCAGTTTTTATTGTTGCATTTTCACTATATACTCAATTTATTGTACACTGTAACCTGTTAGTTATATATTGGGTGTACAACTTTGCTTCTGCCGTTTTGCAATAGATGACTGTAGCGGTAAGTTGTAGTTGAAATAAATAGATCATAGATGTCATACAATAAGCTTAGGTATTTGTAAACATAACGCTATCGAAATATTAGTCGATTTGTGTCTGCATCATAAAGTTATTCTCGATTAAACATGTCAGCTTACGAGCCAAATTCTCGTCATTTGCGGGAGGTTTTAATTTTCTGCTTTAATATGAAGAAGTATGCGACTAAGGCTCATTGAATGCTCTCAAATACCTATCGTGAGGCCGCTATTAGTAAAAGAACGTGCCGAAAGTGGTTTAAACGCTTAAAGAACGGCGATTTCAACGTCGAAGACCAGCATGGCGGTGGAAGAAAGAAGGTTTTCGAAGATGCAGAATTGAAGGCATTACTTGATCAAGACTCGTGTCAAACGCAACAAGAATTGGCAGGATCATTATGAGTGACGCAACAAACCATTTCAAAACACCTGAGAGTCATGGGAATGATTCAGAAACAAGGAAATTGGGTGCCGTATGAGTTGAAGCCGAGAGATGTTGAACGGCGTTTGTGTGTTTGTAAACAGCTGCTTGCAAGGCAAAGACGGAAAGGATTTCTGCATCGCATTGTGACTGGGGACGAGAAATGGGTTCACTACGATAATCCCAAGCGCAGAAAATCATGGGAATATCCCGGCCATGCTTCCACGTTGACGGCCAAACCGAATATTCACGGTTCCAAGGTCATGCTTAGTATTTGGTGGAACCAGCTTGGCGTAGTGTATTATGAGTTGTTAAAACCGACTGAAACAATCACAGGCGATCGTTATCGAACGCAATTAATGCGTTTAGGCTGAGCATTGGAAGACAAACGGCCGCAATACAACGAGAGACATGATAAAGTGATTTTACAGCATGACAATGCTCGACCCCATGATGCGAAAGTGGTCAAGACATACTTGGAAACTTCGAAATAGGAAGTCTTACCCCACCCGCCGTATTCTCCAGACGTTGCTCCCTCGGACTATCACTTGTTTCGATCAATGGCACACGGCCTGGCTGACCAGCACTTCCGGTTTAATGAAGAAGTAAAAAATTGGATCGATTCAAAAGATGACCAGCTTTTTCAACGCAGAATTCGTATGCTGCCCGAAAGATGGGAGAAAGTAGTGGCCAGCGATGGACAATACTTTGAATCATAAATGTATAACCAGTTTTTTACAATAAAGCCTCGAATTTCGGTAAAAAACGGCGGAAGCAAAGCTGTACACCCAATAGGTAGAATTATAATGCCAGAAAATCCAAGTTTCATAATTTTCTATTGTACTAAATTATATCTTTTCTTAAAAAGTGGATGTTTTATAAAAAGCCAGTGAGAGAACTGCTTTCTATTATCGATGGACAAAGAAATTTCGTCAGAAAAAATTTGGCAACATTATTTTCTGATGCTTAATGATTTTTTAATAATTATCTAAATAAAAATTATTAAAATAAAAAATCTCACTGAACATCTTAGTTTACGCAAACACTCTAGACTTGTTTTAGATCTTCGAAGCTTGTCAAGGTATAAATATGTCAATATTTATGTTTTTCATTAAATATACGATTTGATTTTCATATTTTTTTTCATTTTACGTTCAAAATGATAGATTAAAAAAAAATTTGTAAGCAAGAATTTTATGGACATTTTCGTTTATTTCATCAATATTTTATTACTTGACTGTAAATAAGAAAAATATTTTAACTTGTTGCATTCTGCTATCAAAAATCTGTATACAATATTTAATCTGTAATCGAAAAAGAACGAGCCTTTACTTCTCATGTTAAATTTTCAATAATAAATTCAAGTTGTACTTAGTAACTTTAGACTTAACATTTTTTTATATTTCATCACACAAAAAAATTTATGAGTATTACTTTTATAAACTTTTACTTTTATTTAGTTGTAATAATATATTTTTATTATGTCTATGAACCCAAAAAATATTTTAAGTTTGTTGCATTCCGCTTTCTCAGGTTTCGAATACAATATTGAATCTGCGGTAAACAATAAAGAACGATCCTTTGCTTCTCATCCTGTGGATCTAATAAAGACATCATGCGATTACAGATTGATTATCGACAGTTATGATAGTTAATGCTATAATGAAGACAGCGTAACGGCTGGAGCAGTATTAATTGACGAAGAGTTAGAAGAAGATTTTGATTATTCTATTGAAGATAAATATTCACAATCAAAAGATACAGTTGATTTGGAGTATAAACAAAAAGCAGTTTTTTTTGGCGTTCTGGGAAGAAAAGAAAAAGAAGAAGTTTTGATTCTGTGAAAACTCAATTTAAGAAAGTAGAACATCAAAAAATGCTCTACAGATGGGAATAACAAATTGTGAAAGAAGGATCAAGACTAGAAGTTACTCAAAATATCAACGTTTGTTTTGGAACAGTTTAATAGTGCTTCTGATAAATGTTTACTGATCCATGATTCAACTTTAAAAAAATGGGCGTTAAAAGCAAGAGAAGATATTCAGTTATCTTCTAAATTTTTTAAGGCTGCCTCAAAATGGATACATAATTTTAAAATTACTCATGGAACAGTTTTCATAAAAATAAATAAATTTATTACTACTGTAAAGTTGTCAAACGCGGCTGAATTATCGCAAACAGGTTCTAAATTTGTAGAAGAGATACGCTTGGTTGTCAAGAAAAAGGGAGAAAAAAATGTGTACAATTCCGATTAATCAGAATTAAATTTAGAAGTTCACAATGGTCGTACTTTATTTATCAGAGAAACATTTAAAGTTGAATGTATTGCACAATCATTAAACTTATTGACCCAAAGTTATACGATACAGCCAATTATTTCAGCAGACGGCAAGCTTCACTCTCCTTTGCTCATAGTTTTGCAAGAATCTAATGACAAATTTGGATCAACAGTAGAAAAAAACTTGTATAAAGCAAAGAATATTAGTGTATATCCATCTAATTGTAGAAAACTAACATCGTTGATTGCCGCTTAATGGTTTGCAAAAGACTTTTTATCAGTAGCTAGTTAAAACTCTTCAATGTTGATAGATTATTGGTCTGGACAGACTAAAACAGTATTTAAGAATACAAATAAAGGTAAGAAAATTGTCAAAATTCATACTTTACCTCTCGGAGTAACTGGATTAAGACAACCGTTGGATGTTTATGGATTTAGACCATGGAAAAATTTTATTAAATCTTTTTCGGATATGGTCTTGTTATATAACTTGGACATTAATATACATCCAAGAAACATTTTAAAATTACTGTCACTAACACATAATCAGTTTGTATCGCCAAGATTCGTTAACATGTTCCACGCATGGTGGAAGAGTGGCTAAATATCAGATAAACCAGAGAAATGTCTAACACCTGTTCAATACTGTTTTCAGAATTCTGAAACTGAATGTACATGCTGTAGTCAATTTGCAGTAAACTGAGGTTATCCTCAGTTATCCACTGCATTGCTGTCAAAAATACATTAGATAGAGGATACTAAAGAAATATTGAAAATGTGAGAGCCAAGGGGACGCACTATAATCCAGCACCCCGAGCAGTGAGAGGCAGGGGACTCACTATAATCTAGCACCCCAAAGGGGACGTAATCCTATTACGTCCACGCCGTTGTCGCTAGATAAGGCTAGAGATAGGATAGTTACCCAATATTTTTTTACCGTGCATTTTTCTCATTCATTTCTAAGCATATTTATTAATTAGAATTAGTTTTTAGGGGTTCAATAGTTTAAGAGGTAAGTGAGTTGGTCAACTTGCGGTGTGAAATTAAATTATTTCACAAAAATAAGCAACTAATCTCGCTGTTCCCAGAGTCAGATGGGTTAGCCTGCTTGTGGTTTGGTACGGGCGATTTGTAAAGGCTAGATGGGGTTAGAGGGTAAGCGGTTGTGCGGGTTAGTCCGCTTGTGTTGTGGAATTCAATAATTGGAAGAATAAGCTATTAAACTCGTTTTTTCTAAGATTAGCTGGGTTAGCTTTCTTGTGGTTGGGCAGGGGTAGTTTACAGGGGTTAGGTCGGTTAGGGGATGGGTATTTTGATGGGTTACGTTGGTTAAAGAGTAGGTGATTAGATAAACTAGCTTAGGGCGTAAAATTTAATTATTTTAATAAAAATAAGCAATTAAACTTGCTGTCCCTAGGGCTAAGTGGGTTAAGCTGCTTGTGGTTTGGTAGGGGCGGTTCCCATTCCTAGGAAGCGGATTCTGCCAAAATAAAAAAACCCGGGCTCAATATTTTTTAGTGTTTTATTGATATGCAAAGTTTGATTTCAATCGGTAAGTGACACTTGGGTAGTATTACTTGTTAGAGCAACATCTTGGTAAACGTTTTAGAGCGCCTGATGTACTACAGCTGCTGCTTTCTTCAAATGAAAAAAGAAAAGTAACACTTTCCACAAATGACAATTATTTGGCAAAAAACAACATTTTCTCAGAACAAAAAGTATCTGACGCCAAAACAAAATTACTAATGTGTCAAAACGATTTGTTTATTATATGTCGGAGCATGCTTCACAACGTTTTCGATGCCAAAATCGACAAGCACTTACTGCTGGAGCTATCTATTGTCAAACAGCAGGAGCTTAGTTGCGCACTTAAGTGGTTATACACAGTTAGAATTTTCAAAAAATCGATTTTTTTTTTTTTTTTTTTTTGCATTTTCGAAATGTACATATATTTAAGTATATTCTATGAAAATTTGAAGCCAATCCGATAAATATTTTCGCAGATATACCTGAATTTGTAAGGCCACGTCAAAGTGTTAGAAAGCGGGTAGAGTAAAAACCGGAGTAGCAGCTGCACTCACTGCACGCGCTACCTGAGGTTCCTTTTTCTATTGTGTTTTTTCGTCGAAGGGAAGTATAATAAGTCCACCAACTACTTCAAGGTCACATTTGTCTATTATAACCTAAAATAAAAGTATTTCGTCAGTCTAAAGAGTTCTGCCACGTAGTAAAGTCGTGCGTTCAGTTCAAACTGGTTTTTCGTGATTTTTTGTTTTATATTGGAGTAAATTTTATTTGAAAGTCATAAAAATGTCCCGTAAATGTTCAAGATCACGTAGAAGTACCGAAAAAATACAAATTTCTAAAGTTAAGAGAACACAGGCTTTTAATCCAAAGACTGCTGGGACGGATAAGAGTAGTTTTAGTGCATCCGCTAAAAAATTCAAAATGCAGGAAGAGATTTAAGTTTCACGTGATCCTTCGATTGAATATAGAATTTTAAATTCCATTACTGTATTTTCTGCGATAAGTGATTATGTGAAATGTAACTCTTGTGACGGAAAAATAAAATTTGAAACTGCTTCTCACCGTGGACTTGGTTTTAAAATCGTTGTAGTGTGTGATAAGTGTAGAAATCGTGTTATATACTCCAGTCCTTTTGTGAAGCATTCTTACGAAATAAATAGACGATTTATATTTGTGATGAGAATTCTGGGACTAGGATTAAAAGGTGCAGCTAAATTTTGTGGCTTGATGGACATGTCTGCTTTTTTAACGCAAAACACTTATTGTTGACAACATTCACTCATGTGCGAAAGTAGCAGCTGAAAAACTGTTTAAAAAAGTCTGTACCGGAGAAAAAGAAGCGACTGCTGAAAACCAAGGTGATGAAAATAATGAAGAATTAACAGTTTTGGATGACGGAACCTGGAAGAAGCGAGGGTTCAATTCTTTGTATAGAGTGACATCATTGATTGGATATTACACTGGAAAAATCATTGGTATAATTGCAAAAAGTTCATACTGTAAACAGTGTGAGGTTTGGAAACTTAAAAAAGATACTGGAGAGTATAATGATTGGTATAATGAACACAAAGATGCTTGCTCTGCAAATCACCAGGGCTCTTCAGGTAAAATGGAAGTCGAAGCGGTTATTGAAATGTTTAAGCGTTCAAAAGAAAAATTTAACGTTATAGAAACTATATAGGTGATGGCGATTCAAACACATATTCTGGGATTCTGAAAGCTGCTACTTACGGTGAAGTTGAATTTGTCAAAAAAGAATGTATCGGGCATGTTCAAAAGAGAATGGGTTCACGACTCCGCGAGTTAGCAAAAAAAATACAGAAACAGTTGAAAAAGGCGGAAAAAAAATTGCACAAAAAGTACTTTCAGGAAAAGGTAGGCTCACGGCTAAGCTAATAGATAAGCTAACAGTTTACTATGGTTTGGCAATTAGGAGAAATTGTGATTCAGTGGATAATATGTATAATGAAATTTGGGAAACATATTATCACCATTGTTCGACTGATGAGAAGCCTCAACACAAAATGTGCCCAAGTGGAGAAGGTTCATGGTGTAGTTGGCAGCAAGCGCTAGCAACAGGCACATTATCTTCTTACACCCATGATTATCCAACTTTACCAGCTGATGTTGCTGAAGCTATATATCTAATTTATTAAGACCTTAGCAACGTAGAATTATTGGAAAGGTGTGTTGGTAAATTTCCTTAAAACAATAATTAGAGTTATAATCAGTTAATATGGAAAATAACTCCAAAAATTGTTCCATGTGGCAGTAAAGTTGTTGAAATAGCGGTTTACATTGCAGCTGGAATGTTTAATGAAGGTAAAAAATCATTATTGTACTTTATGAGTGTATTAGGAGTTTCATTAGGCACCGCAGCTCATGCTTATGTCGACAAAGAGGACGCAGAGCGTGTGATGATCTCCGACGCACGAGCGCATGGGAGCACGCGAGAAGAAAGAATGGCTCGACGACAACACCAGCTGGACTTATTAGAAGCTAACGATACTGCAGAAGGTCCCTCTTATGGCCCTGGAGTAGATGATGCCATGTAAGTTGAAGAAAAAAAATTTTAACTATGTGTAAACTACTTCTGAAACTTTAAACGCGTTTTTCTCAAAACGGTATTTTCGAAGTCGGTGATCTCGATTTCTCAGAAATGGCTCAACCGATCAGTCTCAAATTTTTACACAATCTTGCTAGATATATTTCTCAGGTATTAAACGAAAGAATAAAATTTAAAAAAATTATCACTATTTTCATTCAACAATTTGGAGCGAAAACTTCAGTCAAAAACAAAAAAATTTTTTCAAATAGACGCCATTTTGTCAAAAACCAAAATTTTTATTATTCTTTCGTTTAATACCTGCATTAATCTATCCTCTAAAAGAATCGACCATATTTTTTGATTTCAAATAATCCAAACCGCCGAAATGGAGATCACCGCCAAGCGCCTTCTTTTGGAGGTTGTTCGGGACATCATCTACAGGAGCGGTGTACATCGATATTTGTACATGATTGACGCGCTATGGTATCCTGAAAAGTTGGCTCTATTTGAATTGCCATCCCTTGTAATTGATAAATAAAAACTGATTCTATAAAAAATTTATAAAAAAAACGTCTTTTTTGAGCCTCGCAACTGCGTATAACCCCTTAATATAAAATTCATTGTGTGTATATATATATATATATATATACAGGGTGTCCCATTTTAACTAGAATAACTGAATAACTCAAAAAATTGCAATGTTAAAAAAAAATGTTTCAGACAATAAGTGTTGGGTATTGAAAGGCTGACTTTACTATGACCTAGAACATGTCTTTAATCTTCATTTTCAAGGTCAACTTAAGGACAAATTTTGTTTTTTGATTAAAATTCTCTATTTTTCTACATTCTATATATTATTCTCTATATTTTACAAGTTATTTTAAAGTCAAATTTCTGTTTCGAGCAGGAAGCCTTTAGATCATAATTTTTGCTCCTCAGATCAAAGACTGCCATACATCAGTGACCATGTCCAATGATATAATATGTACTTTTATTGTGGATGGGCTGGGTACTTAAAGACAACCTAATGTCTTCCGTGATGCAGTGCAAACCTAACCACTAGGTACAAGTCAACACAAATTTAAAAATTTATTGATAAGAAGACCCCCTCGCCGCGATGTTTACACGTGTATATTTTTATGAAACGTGTAAGCACTCTCCGAAGCCGACGACGAGGACGTGGGGTGCTTCTCGGCTCCATTTCTTTGGCCCTGATAAGGTCCGGTCTGTGGTTATGTTGCTCTGCAAAGATAAAGCCAATAAAGATCACGTAGTGACCCAAACAGTCAAGGTAAGATCAGTAGAGACCCAGCCAGTTAAGGCAAGATCGTGCAGAGACCCAGACATTTAAGGCAAGATCGTTTAGAGACCCAGCAAGTTAAGGCAAGATCGTGTAGGGACCAAGCCAGTTGAGGAAAGATCGTGTAGAAACCCAGCCAGTTAAGGCAAGATCGCGTAGAGACCCAGCCATTTAAGGCAAGATCGTTTAAAGACCCAGCCAGTTAAGGCAAGATCGTATAGAGACCAAGCCAGTTAAGGTAAGATTGTGTAGAGACCTAGCTAGTTAAGGCAAGACCGTGTAGTGATCAAGCCAGTTAAGACAATATCGCATTGTTAACAGCTCTTTTCATATCGAGTAGATGCTCAAAGTGTGTACCATTATTTTCTAAGCACAACAGTAATCGACGACGAAAGTTACGTTGTACATTTCTAAGCATTTGGGGAGTTATCGCTTCACAAGCTCTTCTTATTTTATCGATCATATTCAATCTTGTCATTGGAGCTTTACTATACACGGCATCTTTTACATGTTTCCATAAAAAGAGATCTTGCAGATTGAGATCCAGTGATCTAGGGGGCCACGCAACTGTTCTACCTCATCCTATCTATCGATTTGGGAATCGTTGATTCAAAAATGTCCGTACAATACGAGCAGAATGAGTAGAAGCACCATCCTGTTAATACCATAAATGTAGTTTTACTGCAAGACGAATATTCTCTAGGTATCTTAGCAAATCATTTTCCAAAAATTCCAAATACATTAAACCATTAATGGTAGGTTCAAGAAAATGTGGTCCAATCACTTGGCCATTACAAATGCCGACCCATACACGTGAACTCTAACGATGTTGATTAAGCACCTCATGATACCAAAGTGGATTCTCTGGTGACCAATAATGGCAATTATGCTTGTTGAGACTACCATAGCTAATGAGTTTCGCTTAATCACTGAAACAAATATTCCAAACAAAATCTGAATTTCGATCCAACATTCCAAGAGCCCATCTATAAAACTTTACTCTGAGAACGTAATATACATCACTCAATTCCTGTACCAAAGTAATGTGATACGGATGGTAATTTACTGATCATAACAATCTGTGAGCCGTAGTTCCAGGGACTCCCAGTTCCCGTTCTATTTGACGGGTACTATACGAGATGTGATCAAAAAATAAGGTTACTTTTTATTTTTTATAATAAATATTCATTTATTCATCTGAAATTATGTTATGCCCTTCAAAATAATCCCCCTTAAATACAATGCACTCGTACCAGCGCTTTTTCCAGTCGTCAAAACACTTCTAAAATGCAATTTGGATATTGCCTTGAGCTTCTTCAGCGTTGCAGCCTTAATCTTCTCAATCGTCGCAAATCTTCGTCCTTTCATGCGTTCATATTTCGGCTAATTAACAACCTGAAGAGCTTTATCAGCTACCACTAAGGCCACAGAAATGCACAGTTTGGTGTGGTTTATGGGCCGGAGGAATCATCGGTTTATATTTCTTTTAAAATGAGTCCGGTCAGAACGTAACCGTCAATGGCGACCACTATTGCACCATGATAACGGATTTTTTGCTACCTGAAATTGAAGCCCATGGTATCGGTGAACTTTGATCTCAAGAAGACGGCGCTACTTCGCATACAGCGAGAAAAACAATGTTCTTATTGAAAAATCATTTTGGTGAGAACCTGATTTCACGTTTTGGACCAGTAAATTGGCCGCATAGATCGTGTGATATCACACCTTTGAATTATTTTCTTTGGGGTTACACGAAGTCTATAGTCTTCAGGGATAAACCAGCTTTAATCGACGCTTTGCAAGCCAACATTACTCGTGTCATTCGCGAGATACCGGTCGCTATGCTGGAACGCGTCGACTAAAATTGGACCCTCAGGATGGACCATTTAAGGCGTAGTCGCGGTCAACATTTAAATAAGATAATCTTTGAAAAGTAAATGTCGTAGATTGTTCTTTCGACACACAATAAAATTTTTATATAGAATTCAACTTCATGCTTTTTATTTGAGATTAAAAACCAAACCTCATAATAAATCACCCTATACATTGCCATTTTTTGAATTATTCAACTCTTTCAGTTAAAATAGAACTCCTTGTATATATATACAGGGTGCGTACGGTATTTAAAGACAGCTTGAAAGAAAAAGTAATTAGCTTGTATTTTTAATATAAATTTAATGAAATTTATAGCGGCATTAATAGCAGTCTTCAGCGAAGAAGTGGTGTTATGAGGACGCTTATTAGTCTCACGCTCAACTACGCCCCATACGTAATAATCCAAAGGATTAAGGTCTGGGGAGCTAGGTGGCCATAGGTTCGGTGTTATGTAGTCATGAAAATTTTCGGCCATCCAATCTTGTGTCGCCATCGCTTTATGTGAAGGAGCAGATTCTTGTTGAAAAATGTATGGTCTGCCTCCGCTTACATTGTCTATCCAGGGTTTCACTACCGCCTCCAAAACCTCGATGTATGCAGCAGAGTTCACTCAAAGTCCTTGAGTAAAAAAGTAGTGGCATAACATGTCCTTCGTTGCTGACAACACCTAAAACCATAACAGTGGCTGGAAATTTTGTGTGCATAACAACAAGAACCTCCGTAGGATTTCAACATAGCCATCTGTCATTTCTTTGATTGGTCTTTTGATCTTGGTCAAAATTTTTCTCGTCGGAAAAAAACCATAACATTTTGGGCGCCTCAGGGTGTTTGATATTGTTTAAAAGACGTTTTGATCGAAAAACTCTTTGTTCCCGTGTTCGTTCCGACATGAACTGTTCTCTGCGCATCACGTAAGACTTATACCGAAGGTCTTCGTAGACAACTCTACGAATAAGGCGTTTAGAAAAATGAAGCTCACTCGCAAGGACCCTCATTGATTTTGAAGGATCCTTGTCTATGATCGCTTGCACTTGCTTTAAAAATTCTGCAGATCGGACAGTGTCAGAACGTTATTCGTGCTTTTTGCGTTTTGCAACCGATTCTGTATCACCTCCTGATGCTTCCAATTCACGGCGAACCTTATGCACGAATGAACGGGCGCAATTAAGAAAATTAGAGATCTCTAAATCTGTATGGTTCGCACATATAGCGACGATGACAGCATGTCTCTTCATTTCTTGAGTGATGTTGTAGTCCGCTATTTCTTATCTGAAAAGGAAAAAAAATTTTAAAAAAAATTCGCAAAGTTATAGTCACACTTATGCATGTCCTCAAATACCGTACGCACCCTGTATATTACTGTATACATATTACTGCATATATATTACTGTATATACATATATATATATATATATATATATATATATATATATATACACAGGGTAGGCCATTTTATTTTCGCAACCTAAATATCTCATAATCTAACCAAGACACGTAAAAAAGATTCAGACAAAAGATGAAGAAGGCATAGGCGGCTAGATAACATTGACCTTTAGCTTGATCTTGGAATAGATCTTTAAGGTCAGTTAAAGGTCAACTTAATTTTTTTAATTAGAAACTCCTACTTTAATGCCGGAATCGGAAAAAGCAAAAAATTCTGCATTAAATTTGTCTTGAACAAAATTTTGTTTTATGACCTCCAAGAGATCAAAAATCAAGGTCGAATATTTTGAAAAGCCGTTTCTTGAATTTTCACTGCATTACCGTGGTTTTTTAGGAAAAATGAACTAATCTGTTATTAATCTAAAGCACTATCAATACTAACTCTGCTAACCCTACGACCGACCTTTACATATTACCCCCCCCCCCCACAACCCCCTTCCTCTTAAGATTAACTGTTCAATCTCAAGTTACATCATCCAAATCCCTATTTTTATACTGAAATCGAAATAAACGAAAAGTTCTACATTATTTTTGTTCTAGAGAAAATTTTATTTTGTGACCTCCAAGAGGTACAAAATCAAGGTCAAATACCTTGAAAGGCTTTTTAATGCTAATGTGACTTATAGAAAAAATTAAATAAAAATTTTTTACACGGGTTTGAATTCGAATTTTTTAGCGAAAAAAAAACAGTTTTTGACTTTATAACTGTATAATTTGAAAAAAAAATAAAATTTCCAAAAACCCCTATGAGGACTACTAGATAAACATGTTTTGAACATATTAACATACAAATTAGGCCAGATAGGTGGCGTGGTATTATTAGGAAACTTTCCAACGAAATTCACCTATTTACAAGGCGCTTTGGAAGATCAGCCATCACACCGCCATTTTGTTATCAAATGTCATGATGAAAACACACACACACTCATTTTCTCTCCAACACCCTTGCACCTCATTGATCTTAAATATTAGGTTGTCCCATAAGTTTCTTCCCTTCTTTGATGCGAAATAAATACACGATATTTGTTGTTTAAAATTGATTTAACATCCCACCTTGAGTAAATGCTTATGTACTGTTGTCTTGGGAATATTAGTGGCATCCACTATCTCACACACACTATATCGCAGATTTTCAGCCAGCACAGTCTTGATAAGGTCCGTATCCGTCGTTGCTGGGCGACCGCTGCGGTCTTCATCTTTCAACTCGAAATCGCGAACTCTAAATTTCTTTAACCAATTGCGGACGGTCCTAATAGTCGTAGCACCACTCCCGTAAATGATGCAAATCTCGTCTGCAGTGTCCTTTGCACTATTGACTCTTTTAAAGCAATAAAGCATAACATGCCGCAAATAATTTTTTTGGCTCTCCATATTGAACGGTGCAGAAAAAATTTTAAAAAAGACTTTGTCACCAACGAAACGTGTTATAAAAGAGCTCTGAGATGACTGAAACCGATGCCATAAACGGCTAAGAGATAAGACTGCATGTTTATATAAACATAGCCAGTTAGAGTCATTCATAGCGTGGGGCGGAAAAAACTTATGGGACAACCTAATACTATTCATCACTACGCTGCATACTCAAAGCTCTACTTGCTTGTAGGGAGAGGTGAGTAGGGCATTTGCGGGTAGAGCTTTCGGTGGGATGAGGAATAAAGATAAGTTTGAACTTTAAGTCGACGTCAAAAGTTGACTTTCACAATTATTTTAAGGTCATCTTTACATTTTGAGATAAAATCCTTTGTTTTCGTTCCTGGAATTAACCTCTATTTCTCAAACTGCTAATCTTCTCGTTTACCTACGTGTACCCTGCACATCCCAAATTTTATCCTTACTGTCTACCACTACTCTACTTTCCTAAAATTCAATCTGCTAGTAAAATTCATTTGGTAGGGTATTATTCAGTAGATTTCAAGATAGGAAAGACAATAAAAAAAAAGGTAAACTTTAATTTGACCTTTGAGCTATTTTTTCAGGTTATTTTAAAATCAACTTTATTATTTATAATAAAAACCTTTATCTTTAATGCTAAAATAGAAAGTAGACTTCGAAAATATTTTAGAAGAAGTTAATTATCTTATCTTTGAAAAGTTACGTATCTCATAAATGTTTCAAATATCTGATTTTCAATCGTGAAAATCGTTAACAAATTTCTGATTTATGTAACTTTTTGTTAAATGACGAAATTAATTATATTTTTTTAAATTTAACATTTTAGCCAATCTTAGAAAATACATTTATAATACAGTTACAGTCGGAGCTACATTTGTTTCTTTTGAAAAGTTTTTAAAATTTCAATTATTATTTTATCTTAATTCTGCAAACGTGACAAACAGAACTAAAAATGGCTGACTATCAGCCCAATGATATTGTTGATACGGTAATGGTTCTAGAGGAAAGTCATAATAATTATCGTGCTGCAGCACGACTGTACGCAGAACGCTTTTCTAATAGAAGACATCCTGATCATAGAACATTAAGTCAGTTAACACAAAGAGCTCGTGGTGGACAGCTGGTCCGTCAACGCAGGCATCATGAATATGACGACAAAAAAGGTTCGTGTTGTGACTGTTCTTGCAATCATTCATTTTAAACCTCATATTAGCAGTCGCCGAGTTAGAAGAGAAATCGATATACCTAGAAGAACCTTCTTAAGAATCCTTAAAGTCCTTAGATACCATGCCTATCACATAACTTTAGTTCAAGAGTTACAATGTCATCATTTTCAACAGCGCATTGTGTTTTGCCAATAGGCTTTAGATATGATAGAAAATTATCCTGATTTTTTCGATTTTGTACTTTTGTCTGATGAGGCCAAAATTCAAAGTGATGGGGAGCTCAATAGGCATAATTGCCATTATTGGTCCGACGAGAATCCTCACTGGCATAGAACAGTCAATTATCAAAGATGTTAGAGCCTTATGGTGTGGTGCGGAATTGTAAATGGGTATTTAATTAGTCCTTACTTTTTTGAAGAAAATGTTGATAGGAATACCTATTTACAGTTCATTAGAGATCAGTTACTAGTGCTGATGGAAGATGTCGATTTGGAGACGCGACGAAGAATGTGGTTCTAGTAGGATGGTGCACCAGCACATTTTGCATGGATCATACGGAATTTCTTGAATGAAAACTACAATGGTAGATGGATTAGACGAGGAGGTCCTCTAAAATGGCCTGCTAGTTCATCTGATATGACATCTCTGGATTCCTTTTTATAGGGCTACATAATAAATGTTATTTTTGAATAACAGCCTATGATAAGATTAAACATGCAAGACCACATTAGTCAAGCACGTGCTGCGATCCCAAGGCAAACTTTGCTTAACACTGTGCGCCATTTTAAAAGACGTTTGCTTTTGTGCCTTGAAGCAGAGGGACGTAACTTTAAACATTTGCTTTGAAGTTAAATAAGTAATCGTAAAACCAGTCAGAGACGAGGAGATTCACTTTAATCCAGCATCTCGAACAGTGAAAGGCTAGGGGACTGACTTCAAACCAGCACCCCGAATAGTGAGAGGCAAGGGGACTCACTTTAATCTAGCACCCCGAATAGTAAGAGACAAGGGGACTTACTTTAATCCAGCACCCCAAAGGAAACCGAACTTACTACGTCCACATCGTTGTTATTGGCAACTGGACCTGTTTGTCTAATTCATGAACCATTGTCATTTTTATCCGAAAAATTCAACGTAATCCATGTAAAATGTACTGGTGAACCATCATTCTGGCAACACAATCTTTGTCACTTGTCTAAATCGACATTTTTTATGAGCTCTGGTAACTGATCTCTAACAAACTGTCCATAGATATTCCTATTGACACTTTCATCGAAAATGTACGAACCAATTACATGTCCGTTAACAATACTACATCATACCCATAAGGCTCCATGGTTGTGATGATATACTGTTCTACGCCAGTGAGGATTCTCGCCAATTATGGTAATTATAACTATTGCTTTCTCAGCCACTTCAAGATTTAGTCTTATCAGAGAAAAAGCATAAAATTTAAACAATCAGAATCATTTTTTATCATCTCAAAAGTCCATTTGTAAAACACAAAGTGACTTCAAAACGATGAAGCTTTAACTCCTGAACTAAAATTATGTGATAAGCATGTATCTAAGGACTTTGAGAATTTTCAGAAAAGATCTTAATGGGATAATGGATGGGTTTGGCTACTGCTTGATTACTAATAATATAAGGGTTTAGATAAATGATTACAAGAACAGTCAAAATAGGAGTATTATTATTATCGTATTCGTGGTAATGACCTATTCAACCCATCTTTACCAACGGATTAAATTTCGAGTTAATAGCGTGGATAAGCATAAAGTTTGAGATTGACGGGGTGATGTTAGGTCGAAGAGGGTTGTTGGGTTATTAATTTATTTTTTCTACAAACCACGGTAATGCAATGAAAATGCAAGAAACGGCTCCTTAAGATATTTAACCTCGATTTTTGACCTCTTGAAGATCATAAAACCAAATTTTGTTTTAAACAAATTGGATCTAGAATTTATTGTTCTTTCCGATTCTGGCATAAAAAATAAGGATTTTTATTTGAAAAAATTAAGTTGTCCTTCAACTGACCTTAAAGATCAACTCGAAGGTTAAGCTTGAGGTCACTGTTATCTGACCCTTTATGCTTTCTTCAATTTTTGTCTACAACTTTTCTCCGTATCTTGCTTAAATTCTGAGATATTAAGGTAGGGATATTAAAATGGCCCACCCTGCATACATATACAGTGTATTCAAGAAGTCCCAGTACGGCTTAATAACTTAAATAATAGTCCTGGTGAAAAACTTTCAATGCAAATTTTTCAAGTAATTTCTTTGGCTATCCGGCGGTGACCTTGGCTTTGACCTTAATTTGGACCTTTAAAGTCATTTGATAGACAAAATGATTTTTTTTAATGAAACCCCTATTTTTGACACAGGAAATGAATAGAGCGGAAAATTTTACGTTCAATTGTGTCTCTGATCATTTTTTAACTTTGACCTTAAATGGTCATGGAGAAGGTCAAGTGTGGAAATAATGGAGCCATTTCAAAGGTGGTTACGGCAATGCGAAAAAATAATGCCTCAACTTCTATTAGCGACATGATAATAGCCATGGGTTTGATCATGACCCTGAAGGTCGTTTGAAGTCAAGTCAATTTTTTCAAATGAGACCCTATACTTTTGAGACCGGAAATGAGTAGAGTGGAAAATTTTACGCTTCAATATGTCCTTTTTAAGAGCTGACCTTGAGCGGCCATGGTCTTACGTACAAGCAAGTCCTTGTCTATTTAGAAACTTTCATCTTGAACACTTATGATTCGTCATTTCAAATATCTCAAATACAATCTTGGTACAATCTTCGAGAAATATTATTTCTATTCACTAACAATTTAAAATGCAGTAATTCAAAAGAAAATTTCGAAATTAAACTTCGTTTTTCTTTACCAGATCTTTCTATTTAAGGGGACATTCACCTTTGAAATTTTCAAAAAATCGATTTTGAGATTTTTACATATTTCGATTCTTTATACGTTTAAAAGTTGCCTCCTAAAATTTCATCAAAAAATTCGTAATAGAAAAAAAGTTACAGCTATATTTGTAACAGCGTATGCCCATGAGTAATTATGGTAAAAAACTTTAAACGCGTTTTTCTCGAAACTACCTTTTTCAAACTAGTAGGACATTTTTCTCCGAATCTATTAGACCGATTTTAAAAAACCAAAAAGCATTCGATTACTTATTGAAAATAGCAAACAATAAGCTTCTAAAAGTTTAAAAAAATACCCCCCCCCCTTTTTTTTACGAGGGTGACAACCCCAAAAAATGCCGTTTTTTAGCATTTTTCAGAAATATACATACAAAAACTTTAAAATATGAAAAAGTATAAGTTTTAGAAGCTTATTGTATGGTTTTAAGTCTTAAGAATAGAATCCATTTTAAATTTTTCAAAAATCTGTTACAGGAGGTGCATAATGTGTCCTACCGTCTGAAAAGTAACTTTTGGATGACGCCCTCTACAGCAGCCAAGAGAAACTAAAAATAAAAAAAAAATTTTTTTATATTCTTTAGAGACTGTTTAACAATGTCCAAAAGAAATTTTGTCAATAAATATAATAGTTTTTTCATAATAAAATTTTTAAAAAGTGTTTTTGAGGCGAATTTTTTACCTGCGAAATCATTCGTCATAGACAGAAACAGGTGGTAATCACTTGGTGCCAGGTCCGGACTATAAGGTGGATGCATAAGAACTTTCCAACTAAGCTCCCGGAGCTTCTGGCGAGTCACTATCGATGTATGCGGCCTGGCGTTGTCCTGATGGAATACAATTCCTCTCCTATTGGCCAAAGCTGGCCGCTTCTGGGCAATAGCTTCTTTCAGACGGTCCAATTGTTGACAGTATAGGTCCAAATTAAGAGTTCGGCCGTAGGGGAGCAGCTCATAGTAGATGATTCCCCGCCAGTCCCACCAAACACACAGCAAAACCTTCCTGACTGTCAATCCTGGCTTGGCCACCGTTTGCGCCGGCTCACCGCGATTCGACCACGACCGTTGTTGCTTGACGTTGTCGTGAGTGACCCACTTTTCATTACCAGTAACCATCCGCTTCAGAAGTGGATCAATATTGTTGCGATTCAGCAGCGATTCGCAGATGGAAATTCGGTCCATGAGGTTTCTTTGCGATAACTCGTGTAGCACCCATACATCGAACTTCTTTTTGTATCCAGCCTTATTTAAGTAGTTCCAAACGGTTTTTTGTGCAATGTTTAGCTCCTGGGCAATCGAAACAGTGCTTACGTGACGGTCGGACTCGACGATTTCCATTATTTTATCGCGATTTTCGACAATTGGCCTTCCAAAGCGTGGTGCATCTTTGACGTCAAAATTACCGGAACGGAATCGACGAAACCAAAATTGCGCGTGATTGGCTGTTACAGTATCAGGACCATAAACACTATTAACATTTTCAGCTGCCTGCCTTGCGTTTTCGCCTATATCGAAGAAAAACTGTAAAATATAGCGTATTTTCTCTTTGTTGGTGTCCATCTTTGACGCGTGCCAAAAAAATACTGAGCCAAGCAATCACAAAACTGTATCAGAAGCTTTTTTAGTACAAAATCTTATCTTTGTTACGCCATCTAGTGTAACCCGATCGCACTTTTACAACGGGAGATACAGACTACTAAAGCCATCTATTGGCAAAATAATGGATTACTTTTTACTACACCTAATATGAGGTATTGGAGTGCTGATAATCCACACTGGATAATTGATAGCCGATCGACTCAATATCCTCAAAAAATTAATGTCTGGGCAGGTATTATTGACAACAGGATTGTTGGCCCATTTTTTATTGAGGGTAATCTTAGTACTAAAAAATATGAAAATTTGTTACGAAACAATGTCATTCCGACAGTTCAGGCAATCGTTGGCAATGAATTCCAAAATGCTTGGTTCCAGCAGGATGGTGCAGGTCCTCATTACGGTCTTAATGTTCGAGCATATGTTAACAATATGTTCCCACATAAATGGATAAGATAGAGACGCGAGATCGAATGGCCACCAAGATCTCCCGATATTACTCCACTTGATTTTTATTTATGGGGATATCCGAAGGATAGAGCATACCGAACGAATTCAACAGATATCGATGAACCAAAACATAATATTTGGAACGAAATAGAACAACTCGATGCAACGAAAATTCAAGATGCTGTTGGTGCGTTCTATTATCGTTTGGCACATTGTCAACAAGTTAATAGTGAACAATTTGAACACCTTGCCTTAACTGGCTAGGTATAGTATTGTAACGTCGGTGATAACGCTACAGTGTGTTATTTGACGTAATGCAAGTGGTCGCTGCCTTTTAGAGCCTAAGCAGTGAAGCTTACGGGCTCAAGACGGCGGAGGAGTTTTAGCTTTACTTTTCTTGGCTTTTCTGAGGGAAAGGTGGTGAATTGCAGGAATGAGGGTGCGTCTAGGCTGAAACTCAGGCCAGCTACGCCGCTCTGGAGTAAGACCTAACAGTTTATTTGTGGAATAAATGTAGTTAGCCGAAAATCAGGCTAATTCTACCTTTTCGGAAAATATTTATAATGAAAGAAAGAAAAAGACTATATAGATAAAAGAAAGAAAAATAGGCTGGTAGAAAATTAAATAAAAAAAATATATTATGACTCACCATATCTTAATTGGATTCAACTCACTTTTATTTGATTATCGATTTATGGTGCTTGGATCTAATCTCTCTCTCTCTCTCTCTCTCTCTCTCTCTCTCTCTCTCGGTCTGGTTGATGGCTGATGCGTGTTGACTCTTTGGATAAATAAAAAATAACGGGAACTCCGGCAAGTCCAGCGAGAGCAGCAAGTACAGTAGCACAGTAGTGCGGTAGTCCTGGAGTCTGGAAGTACGCTCCCCGCAGGTGGATCTACTCTTTTTATGCATTAGTATAGCGATGACGTTGTGCCAATCCGATTGTTCGAAATTAGCGCGGGGTAAACGCTAATGCTCTATCTTAAAGGCGTTCCGTTTGAGTGGGAGGGTGAGAATTAGAGAGAGTGATGATTCCTTTTTGCATAATTTTTATACATTTTTATTTTCTATTGTTTATAGCAGAAAAACATTAAATTAAATTACATGATCGTTTTTTATTTAAAATTTAATGCGTATTACAAAAAAAAAAAAACGAAGTTTTTGTCGCATTTTTACTCATTAAATCTATATGGATGGCTAAGTAAAAAATAATTATTTAAATAAACGAAAAATGATTGTCACCCAGGACACGGGTGGTATTTGTGGGTTAGTAAAATAATAAATAAAATATGATTTATGATTATAGAATGGTGGAAAAAAGTAATAATTGCAAAACTAGTAAGTTAAATAATTATTCTTTATAAATTACAATTTTTGCTTAATCTGTAGGTAATTGTTTCGGCCTGTCAGATAAGTAATTGATCGTTCGATGTTATTTTTTTTTTTTATGTAATTATTCGGTTAGGAGCCTTAAACAAATAATTATTGCGTATTAAAAATTATTATTATAAGTGGAAATTAAAATATCGTAAAACGTACTTGATAGTGTATTAATGATTAATGCAATGTTTCTTATAAAGTTCTGTTTATGAAAATGATAAAATAGGAATGGAATAGAAAAATTAATAGAAAAATAGTTATAATAAGTCAAAATATTTAATGATATAAAAAGTTACTTCCATAAAAAAATATATAGGTGAAAATATATTAGCGTTAATCATTAATATAGCATTAAGGAAATTAAAATAATAATTATGATTATCGTTAGGGCAAAAATTATAAGATGAAATTAATATAGAAAAATTAATAAGAAATGTAGGTGCAGCATTATTATGAATAATCTAGGTCTAATCCCAAGCTTGTTGGTATTATTTAAATTAATTATTTAATTTGCGCAACGAAAAATTTTCACGAAGAGTGTACCTGTACAAATTTTATTCGGCATTTTGCGTGAGAACGGGAATAATATGATTCCGCAACGTTTCCAATTGCAGCGGAGACGCTCATTTTCCTATTGCTTAGCAAAAAGTACAATTCTATGATTCATTGAAGTTGAAAGTAAAAAAATATAATAATTAAAATATTTATGCTTCCAAAGAATATATGACTATTTTTATTAATAAATTTATTTAAAAAAAAAAGACATGGTCAGGCCGTTTGGAAGTATATATATATATTTTTTTTTTTAATAACATGATCCATACATGTGTATATATATTTTAAAAATATAATAACCCAAGCGGAAATGAACTGAATGGAAAAAGAGCTAATCAAATCTAATAACTATTATTATTAGTTTATAAAGTGTGGAATTGGGACTCTAGTAACAGTTATTTATAGTTACTAACTTTTACTAACATTTCTTAGTCTTTATTATGTTTTATTTGCTTTTATTAGCTTTTCAACTTTTGATCAAAAGAAATTTGTGACTCTTCAAAACATCTAATAACTGCTAATAATATTTTAAAAATATTAAATATCCTTATCAAGTATTTATAATTATTATTATTGCTTAATAATAGTAATTAGTACCCAGTTGCAAGAATCCACGTGAAAATCCACATGGAAATCCACGTAGATTTTTACATGGAAATCTACACTGAAATCAGTCCAATAACACACTGTATCTGGATTTCCACGTAGATTTCCGCGTAGATTTTTACGTGGATTTCCGCGTAGATTTTTACGTGGATTTCCACATAGATTACCACGTGGGTTTCAACGTGAAATCAGTGTAGAAATCTACGTAGAAATCAGTGGCGATATCTATGTGAAAATCAGTGTAGAAATGTACGTAAAAATAAGTGTAGAAACCCACACAGATCGAAAGGTTTTTAAAATGTTTTTATAACGTTTCATGAAAGGCTAAAAACCTTTTAAAGCTTTAAAAAAATATTTTCAAAATGAGTTTATGTCCGTTTTTAAACCCTTCAGCAACGTTTTCTAGCTCCTTTTATAAACCTTTCGATACAAGTTTTAAAAACATTTCTATAAAAGTTATAGAAATATTAAAAATAAACATTTTTGAAAGTAGTTGATGAAACCTTTTAAAATACTTTTCTAAAACCTTTATAAAAACTTTAATTTAGTATTTTACATATTTTAGAATTTTACTTTTTATTATGATTATACATATTTTTAACATACGCATTACATTTAATCGTTTATTCGCATTGCCGCACATGTTATTTTACACATTATTTTTCGGAAAAAAACGCAGAAAAATGTTTGACCTACGGTGCGATGGAACCCGGGTCCTTCGCATTATAAAGCAGACGCCCTAACCATCACGATATGCAACGCTTGTAGAACTAAGATTTAAATGTGAATCATAAATTGCATGGCAATCCATATACACTTGTATTAATTTTACATTTAAAATTTCTTCTATAGTGTAAAATATTTTTTAAAATTAAGATATAATTACAATTTGAATACATTGAATTTCTAATTACTTCTTAATTTAAAAAAATATTTTACACTATAGAAGAAATTTTAGATGTAAAATTAATACAAGTGTATATGGATTGCCATGCAATTTATCATTCAAATTTAAATATTAGTTCTACAAGCGTTGCATAGCGTAATGGTTAGGGCGTCTGCTTTACAATGCGAAGGACCCAGGTTCGATCCCACCGTAGGTCAAACATTTTTCTGCGTTTTTTTCCGTAAAATAATGTGTAAAATAATATGTGCGACAATGCGAATAAACGATTAAATATAATGCGTATGTTAAAAATATGTATAATCATAATAAATAAAATTGTAAAATATATAAAATTCTTAATTAAAGTTTTTATAAAGGTTTTTTATAAAAGTATTTTAAAAGGTTTCATCAACTACTTACAATCATTATAATGATTAGCTTTTTGATTTTTACACGAAAAAGAAATATGTAACCGTTCTAAAAGCTAATAACTATTTATATTCTAGTTTTTATTGCATCTTTGTTTGTAAGGACATTTCCTAAAAATAAAAATCTATAAAAATCTAATAAAATCTTATAAACATTTATTAAATTTATAAAATGACGATAAAAACTTCGAAACATTAATATACATTATTGACTATTATTAAAGTCCAAAATCCACACATTATAAGATTTTAATATTACCTAATAAAAGCTAATAATCATCATGAAGAATTACTCTTTGTTAATAACATGTATATACACGTGATTATTTCCGCTTGGGAAAAAAAATAAAAAAAACAATGCGTTATAAAGCTTAATTTTAAATTAAGTTTAACGATTGTAGCTATTTTTTCCTATTTAAATCATGCATGTGTTTTACAAGAAAATCGCAAGCTCTTGGCCTAAGCTTAGGCTAGGTTTCACAACGGTTCGGGTCTGAGGAGAGTGCGTCACGTAGATTGTGGGGAGAGGCTTTATCGTGGTGGAGCGCTGGGTGTGGATTGAGGCGGTCGGTCGATATGTTTTTTTTTTGAATGGCGACCGGGGGCCGGAAAGGCAGGGAGCAACTTATCGGCTGACATACAAAATAAATGGAGGTCGTATACTGACTTTACAATATCTCCTTGCCGTAACTGGCTGGGTATCATATTTCCTTGCCTTGACTGGCTGGGTACCATATCTCCTTGCTTAAACTGGCAGGGTATGATATCTCCTTGCCTTAACTGGCTGAGTATGATATCTCCTTGCCTTAACTGGCTGAGTACACATCTCCACCTGCTCTCAAAGTCAAGGACAAGGTTAAACCCATGGTCATCATCAGGTTGCTAATAAAAATTAATTGGTTATTGTTTCGCATTACCGTTACCGCCTTTGGAATAGCTCCATCATTTTCGAATTTGACCCTCACCATGTCCATTCGAGGTTAAATTTTAAAAATGATTAAAGACATATTCAAACGTAAAGTTTTCTGCTCTATTTATTTCCGGTGTCAAAAACAGAGGTTCCCATATAAAAAACTCACTTTGACCTTTAAACGACCTTGAATGTCCGATTTAAGGTCAAAGCCAAGGTCACCGCCGGATAGCCAAGAAAATTTTTTCAAAAATTTGTATCAAAAGTTTTTCTCGAGGACTATTATTTTTCAAGTTATTCGACCGTACTGGGGCTTTTTGAACACGCAATTTTATATATACTGTTACGTCCCGTTATATTTTATCCGATTTTAAAAATTTTTTTTTACTTCGAAAATTTTAAAACAAGTCTAAAAGAAAATCTCAGATACGTTTCCTCTAAAATGCTTGTTTATCTTGTCCACATGTGCGCCAAGTGCTTGAGAATAGAAAGAGATAAACGATAGCATCCGCGTAGTTCAAAAATGTAACCGTTATAAGTATAAATTTTTTTTTATGTTATACAATAAATATAATCGCTTGAGCCACCCGTAATTAACAATAATATGTCAACAAAATTCTAAATCCAACAATATACCTGCACGCTGCTTATTTTACTGCTTTAAAAGGTCCATATTAAAATTATCATGCGATTTTTTCATTTTGTATTTTAATCTCGTTTTTGTATTTTATTTTTGTCTTACCTTTTCTTGTAATTTAAATTAAAAACGGCAAAATTATTATTATATAAAAGATCCTTGTTAATAAATTTGATAAGTAATCTAATAATTCAATATGTAATTCCACTATTATTATTGTATTTTATATTATTATTATTGTATTCTATATTATTAATTGTATTATATATAAATATAATTATATAAGTTTTATTATTATAAGTTTTATATATTTAATAAATTAATGTTGTAAATGTGAAATAGAAAGAAAGCTGATAGTTACCAATGAGAGCGAGAGAGACAGGCAGACGCTGCTGCCTATCTTCTCTCTCACTCACACCATATGCGCTCTCCCTCGCACGATGCACTTTCTCTCTCTTTCACATAAAATGCGTAGGCGGAGGCGTGACTTCTTCCCGCCACTGTAACCCTTCTATGCTACAAAGGTCAAGGGTAGGGCCGAGGAAATGCTCTTATTGGCCCAAATTATTCTCGCCGCTTTTCCAGCCGCCGAAAAACTCGCGGTCCAGCGGGTATAAAAGCCGGTGCATCGATGCATTCGACGGCTTTTCTTGAGGAAAACTCCAAGAGCAAGACTTAGAGCGACCTCGAAGCCCACTTCTAATTTTTCTATATTCAAATTCTTGCCATATTAAGTCTAATCCTACTATATTCAAACTCTTGCTATATTACGTACAAAATTTTTCTATATTCGAACTTTTATTACATTCAAATTTTGTGACTAAAATTTGTATAAATAATTGTATTAAAATTATTATTTGAGAGATCTAATTAAACGTAAGATTTAACAAAATTATCTTTTTATTTCTTATACCTCTCATCTAACTAACGTCTAAACCTACCTACATCGTCATCTCCCAATATTTCCTTCATCGAAAGAGTGTGTGGCGTCGGAAAGGTGAGACTGTGCTAAAGTCGACCTCCCGAGCAGCTGGTAACGCTTGCGATTCCTCCCATCAAAGGAGTGTGTGGCGTCGGAAAGGTGAGACTGTGCTAAAGTCGACCTCCCGAGCAGCTGGTAACGCTTTCGAACATTCGCTATTCTCTCTTTTATGGCATGCATTACTAACTCTAAGGATTTAACCATCCTTAAACCGTAAATGAGCGTTTACGGAAAAACACGAGATAAGATAAGGGAAAGTAATAAAACCCTACCCTACATATTTTAAAGAAAACGCGCCGCGATGAAAAATTCGGTATATGAAGAGAAAATTTAAAAATTATCTTAAGTTCAGTTCAAGTTTTCAATCTAGTAAATTCAATCTAAAAAATAGTTCGCAGAAGCCACTCGCGCTAGTATCGAAAGATAGGCGCAAACGGCAGTATTAACACGCGGTTTATATATCTAAAATAAAAAAATCGCGAGTTCAAGGAGCGATAATTTCTTTTAATTACCGCCAACCTTACAATACATATTACATATTATATATTAATGAATTTTATATAAATATAATACATAAAGTATCTAAGATTTCTTAACATTTAATATTATATTAAAATATAAGACATAATAATATAAAAAATTATTTTTTACTTTCAAAATATAATAAAAGTCATAAATAAATTTATAAATAAATAAAATTATTACATATGATAAGTAGATTTCTATATACCATTATTATATATTAATTTTATATTTGCTGTAAATAATAACCAATATTTATCCATATTAATTACGCAAGAATACGAAAATTGTAAAAAAATATATAAAAAATTGAAAAATAAAATTATCACAGATGGGAATCGAACCTACGATTCATTTAATGTTCATAAGAACGATAAGTATTCAACAATTACAAGTCATTTGTAGCTTAGCGGTAGCAGCTTCAAGCGAGCAATCAGCGACTTAAAGCAGTGTTTACTCCGGTTATTAGTTGGATGGGTGATCGGTTGCGAGTGATTAGGATATTATTATTGGCGTGCAAGCAATAATTACTGCGTATAAATACGCGTCATAAAACTGCGTGTGTAATTTATATAATTCAATGCGTTAATATAACGTGTATCTAATAACGAAAATGTTCGATAAATAAAAAAAATTAATATAAAACTACGAAAAACTCTCTCTCTATAAGAAAGAAAAAATGAAATAAAATTTTTTTTAAATATTCCAATATAGTAAAAATTGATTTATTAAAAAATTAATTTCACTATATTAGCGTAGCAAAAATTAATACATCGAATTTTTACTATTTATAGCATAGCAAAAACTAATAGAGAGCAAATATGTCATATGTTTACTGTGCAACATAGTAAAATTTCGTAGCGATTATCTTAATATTTATAATAACATTTCTCTCTAAAGGGAACCACCCCAACCCAACCTCATCGATTTGAATGATTTTTCAATATGTTGTAGACCATAGAAAAAATAAAAAACACATTATTTTTTTTTTTTTTTTTTTGTATCTACGGAAAAACATTTTTAAGGGGTAAAAACCACCCTCAAAGTTCACCATTAAAAACAGTTTATTTTCAATATCTCAAAAAATACTCGGGCTTGGAATAAAATTTTATTTTATTTTTAAATTAAATAAAAAATCAAACAGACTTGAAAAAATTTCATTTCTTAGATATCAAGATTTCTTATACGTGGAAATGTAACTGTAAACAAATTATTTTTTTTTTAAATTTAATAAAGTCGAGAAATTAGCTGAGAAATCAACTGAGTAATCAGCTGCGATATGCGACTAAAATTTCAGCTGAGATTTCAGCTGATTTCTCAACTGATTTATCAGCTGAATTTTCGGTCCACGGTTTTTTACCATTGTACCAATATTATTGTTATATTATAAATAGTCAAAGATCATTTTCATATATTGCGACAGTATTTTAGCAATAATTTGCGAAATATTGTACAAATACTGCAATTTTGCTAAATTTTGCAAGGCTGTTTAGGCTTTTATTTTTTCTATTTTTTTTTCACTTTTAAATTTTTTTCTTTGGTTAAATTTTCTTAAATCTTTTACTTATTTACTTTACTTTTTTTTTTTTTTTTTTTTTTGGTTCCCTATCATTTATTTGGTTAATTTTATTATTAAAAGACTTAAATTATAAAATAATTAAAACTTTCTATTGATCTTAAAGAATTTTAATTAAAATACTAGAAACATTTTTCTTTGGTATGATGAAAGTCAAAAGGCGGATAAAATTTTCTTTAACGAAAGAATATTTTCGTTCTTTAAAACTATTATAATATTTTCAAAATGATTTTATATATTATAATAAAATTACTGGAGATGCCTTCAGTTTTTTTCCGTTTTTGTTTAATTTATTTAAATTTATTATTTATTCTGATTTTAGTTTATATTTTACGAAATACTACTTAAGTGTTACATTGTTTTTAAGTATTGCAAGATCATCTTTTATAAACAATCTTTAACATACATTTCTTATTACTGTTTTATAGGATAGTTATCAAAAAAGGTTGTATTCCATTATTAATCAAGATATTAAATATAAAACAAATTCAATTATGATACTTGCCATAATAAATTTTTTTTAAATTTGAAAATACTATACTTAAATAAAAATGACAAAATGTAGATTTAATAATCTAACCTTCTCGGTTTAGATGCTTTACTATTCTAACATGTTTAGTATAAAATTTTAGTACTAACAGAATATTGCAAAGAACAGTAAAATCTAATTTTATAGAAATGCTGATTATTCCAATTTGAATAGAATATTTCAATTGATTTTATCATTAGATTTCAAGAAAATATTTAACATAAGAGTTTAATTTTAAATATTTTCCATAGAAAATTACTTTGAAGTAGAGTAATTTTAAAGTATAATCATTAATCTCTATCATTAAATATGTACTAATGAAACTAGCTAGATAGAAACATCTTAAAATTATTTATTTTTTGACAAAAATTTAGTAGAATAAAAACATACATAAAATTAATGAATAAACTATATGTTTTAATTTAACTTTTCGTTATAAGATAAATAAATATAATACAATTATTATTATCGTTTTTTATACATAAATTTAAATTTTTAAGTATTCAAATTTTATAGAGATTTTTTCCTTAATCTTCGCGAAAAATAACATTTTTACAAAATAACAATAAAAATCGATATAAAATGATAAATGCAACATGAAGTTGTATAAATGTATACAATCTGCTGAAGAATGAAATAAATAAAAAGATAAGAAAATTTATATTAATTAATAATAAGTTAGCTTAATTATTAGAAAAAAAAAATAATAAAATATCACAATATTCGATATAAAGTGAATTTATATACATATATATTTTTTACTTTTAATTATTTTTTATTAATTTTTGCCGATTCTTTTCATATATTGTATTTTTCTGTGTACATTTATAATTTTTTTTCTAGCTTTTATTATTTTACATAAAGCATAAAAAATGAAAAACGAAAAGTGAATTACCTAGGGATCAATAAATATTTAAAATAATGATTGATTTTAATTTCTAATCAGTCAAATAAAAAAGGGTGCTATTTTGAACCGAGTGCTTATACTGTTATGGTTGTAAATTAAATCATAATAATTTAATAATAATAATTAAATCACAATAATTTAATTGTAAAATTCTAATATTTCTCGTAAATTTTAATCTATTAACTAAAGCACTTGATCTTACATCGATAGAAAAATAAACTTGATTCAAAACAAATAATTGTAACCCATTTCGTATGAGAAAACTCTAAATTTTACTTTTTCTAGCTAGTAAAATTTTTAAAATGAATTAATAAATGTTTTTAAAAATACGTTTGATTCTAATACACTTGCGAGCTGCAAACAGTTCAAAATGGCGTCTATATATAATTGGATATTTGGAGTTTTCGAGGTCACTGATTACGAATCTGGGATAAGATTATAAAAATTTAAGATCGCGTATCCAATATGGCGGATCAAAGATCTGAAATATCAAAATTTTGAAAATTAAAAATCTCATCATATACGTAAAATCCAAAGTAAATGTATTTTGCATCTTTTTGATTACATGCATCGTTTACGAGAAAAAAATTTAAGAACATTCGAAAGCTTTGGGAGATCTAAAGATGCCTGCTTGCTTCGTGAATATATATAACACGAATCTATCACCCGTCAGCTGAATAGCCATTGCCAAATTCTTCCCATCTTTTTTTAAAATGGTTTTCTTTTTTATTTTTATTGCTTTTTTTATTAGAAATTGTTGTTGTATTGGAAATCAAAATAAAAACATAATTATACAAAATTCAAAGGCAACAAGTATACTTTGCTGTTCTCTATGTACACATTTTTGATACTTATATTTTTATTGTACTTATATTTCTAATAAAAATAAAAATTTTCTAAATCTTATATGATAAAATATTAACATTATGCGATATTATGAAAGCTCCTTCAAAACAAACAATTGTCAATATTTAAGCTGATATTTATAAATAAAATACTTTAATTCGCTGTTTTACTTAATTTGCTCATAAATATTCATATTATCGTTATTATATTATTTATCTAAAAATCTTATTAATACATTCACGTATGTCAGTTATTCGTTAATTAAAGTACAATAAAGGTATTACGAGTATATTATTTAATATAATTTTTAAGTTTTCGTGATTACTAGGTGTTGAAGTATGAAACAGAATTTCCTTAAAGATAATGCTAGCCATCAGTGTAGAGATCGTAATCGCTTTTGCAGCACCATCATTTCCCTCTGACAGCTAACGAAAATTTTCAACATATTGGGTGTACAACTTTGCTTCCGCCGTTTTGCAATAGATGGCTGTAGCGGTAAGTGGTAGTTGAAATAAATAGATCATAGATGTCATACAATAAGCTTAGGTATTTGTAAACATAACGCCATCGAAATATTAGTCGATTTGTGTCTGCATCATAAAGTTATTCTCGATTAAACATGTCAGCTTACGAGCTAAATTCTCGTAATTTT
This sequence comes from Chalcis sispes, assembly GCA_949987625.1. Lineage (NCBI taxonomy): Eukaryota > Metazoa > Arthropoda > Insecta > Hymenoptera > Chalcididae > Chalcis > Chalcis sispes. The sequence goes on along the minus strand of OX465097.1, from coordinate 45,195,101 downwards.
CGGGAGGTTTTAATTTTCTGCTTTAATATGAAGAAGTATGCGACTGATGCTCATCGAATGCTCTCAAATACCTATAGTGAGGCCGCTATTAGTGAAAGAACGTTCCGAGAGTGGTTTCAATGCTTCAAAAACGGCGATTTTAACGTCGAAGACCAGCATGGCGGTGGAAGAAAGAAGGTTTTCGAAGATTCAGAATTGGAGGCATTACTTGATCAAGACTTGTGTCAAACGCAACAAGAATTGGCAGGATCATTGGGAGAGACGCAACAAGCCATTTCAAAACGCCTGAGAGTCATGGGAATGATTCAGAAACAAGGAAATTGGGTGCCGTACGAGTTGAAGCCGAGAGATATTGAACGGCGTTTGTGTGTTTGTGAACAGCTGCTTGCAAGGCAAAGACGGAAGGGATTTCTGCATCGCATTGTGACTGGAGACAAAAAATGGGTTCTCTACGATAATCCCAAGCGCAGAAAATCATGGGGATATCCCGGCCATGCTTCCACGTTGACGGCCAAACCGAATATTCACGGTTCCAAGGTCATGCTCAGTATTTGGTGGGACCAGCTCGGCGTAGTTTATTATGAGTTGTTAAAACCGACTAAAACAATCACAGGCGATCGTTATCGAACGCAATTAATGCGTTTGAGCCGAGCATTGAAAGACAAACGGCCGCAATACAACAAGAGACATGACAACGTGATTTTACAGCATGACAATGCTCGACCCCATGTTGCGAAAGTGGTCAAGACATACTTGGAAACTTTGAAATGGGAAGTCCTACCCCACCCGCCGTATTCTCCAGACGCTGCTCCCTCGGACTATCACTTGTTTCGATCAATGGCACACGGCCTGGCTGACCAGCACTTCCGGTTCTATGAAGAAGTGAAAAATTGGATCGATTCGTGGATCGATTCAAAAGATGACCAGTTTTTTCAATGCGGGATTCGTATGCTGCCCGAAAGATGGGACAAAGTAGTGGCCAGCGATGGACAATACTTTGAATCATAAATGTATAACCAGTTTTTTACAATAAAGCCTCGAATTTCGGAAAAAAACGGCGGAAGCAATTTTGTACACCCAATACATGCGAATAAAAAATGCGCATGAAAATAAACATATAATTATACGTAATATTTTATTTTTATTTTTTTTTAGAATTTTAATGCAAGATATATAAAATCAAGAAGTAAATACAAATAATATGAATATCAATATTTTACATACATAGCAAATAACACATGTTTTCAAGCGCATTTATATAAAACTATACATAAAAATAAATGCTCTACAAATTTAAGATGAATTTTTGAATATACAGGTGCGTACGGTATTTGAGGACATGCATAAATGTGACTATAACTTCGCGAATTTTTTTTTTTTATTTTTTTTCCTTTTCAGATAAGAAATGGCGGACTACAACATCACTCAAGAAATGAAGAGACATGCTGTCATCGTCGCTATATGTGCGAACCATACAGATTTAGAGATCTCTAATTTTCTTAATTGCGCCCGTTGGTTTTTTTCCGACGAAAAAAATTTTGACTAAGATCAAAAGACCAATCGCAGAAATGACAGATGGCTATGTTCAAATCCTACGGAGGTTCCTGTTGTTATGCACACAAAATTTCCAGCCACTGTTATGGTTTAAGGTGTTGTCAGCAACGAAGGACATGTTATGCCACCACACTTTTTTACTCAAGGACTTCGAGTGAACTCTGCTGCATACATCGAGGTTTTGGAGACGGTAGTGAAACCCTGGATAGACAATGTAAGCGGAGGCAGACGATACATTTTAATCGCTTCACATAAAGCGATGGCAACACAAGATTGGATGGCCGAAAATTTTCATGACCACATAACACCGAACCTATGGCCACCTAGCTCCCCAGACCTTAATCCTTTGGATTATTACGTATGGGGCGTAGTTGTGCGTGAGACCAATAAGCGTCCTCATAAGACCACTTCTTCGCTGAAGACTGCTATTAATGCCGTTATGGTCAATATGAACAAGGAGCATTTGATTCGGGCATGTAATCGTTTCCGGACCTGGATCGAAGAGGTTATTGCTGCTAATGGCGATTTTATTGAATAACTTTATAGCCATATATTAATTTAACGTTGTTTAAAAAATTCCTTAAATTTCATTAAATTTTATTAAAAATACAAGCTAATTAATTTTACTCTCAAGTTGTCCTCAAATACCGTACGCACCCTGTACAATAGAAATATCTTTCGTTAACTAAAATAGTATTTTTAAATTACGAGTAAACATATCAATATTATAATTTTTGTTATTACTAACAACTAGCATTAGCGATAATTGTTACGCTTTTATAAAAGCGTTTTTCTCGCATTTCTTTTTATGTATATTTATAAAAATTATCATTCTCAAATACTAAGTAACACCTAAGATTTCTGTTTTAATATTGTCTTTTCTCGTTAATTCTTGAATGTAAATTTTTAATATAAATAATGTTTAAAAACTAATCAGAATTAATAAACTTCTAGTAATAATGATAATTTTTACTTTACTTTCAAAGCTGAAATTATATTTTAGAATTGACGTTAAATGATAACATTTAAATCTTAAGTCATTTCTATAATTGTCTAGATTTTATACAATAATAATGTTTAAATTTAATTAATTATCATTGTGTAACATCAGTACACAACCTCCGTTTTTTTTTGTGTCAGCCGATAAGTTGGCTCCTTGCCTTACCTACCCTCAGTCGCCATTCAAAAGAAAAAAAGAAAATACGCATCGGTCATATCGACCGCCCTCATGGGTGCTCCACCACGATAAAGCCTCCCTCCGCAACCTACGTGACGCACCCTCCACCGACCCAAACCATTGCGAAACCTAGCTGAAGTGGTGACCAAGAGTTTGCGAGTCTCTTGAAATACATGTATTATTTATATATTAGGTTGGAAACTATGAAACGGGCGTTTTTTGTTTAGTCTGTGTACAGCTGCACGCCCGTTTCATAGTTTCCAACCTAATAATAGGTGCAATCATTGAACATAATTTAATTATGTTTTATTTCAAATACCGCAATTGTCCTTTTTTATTTTATTTAAAAAAAAATATATATATACATATATATATATGTGTGTGTGTGTGTGTGTGTGTGTGTGTGTGTGTGTGTGTGTGTGTGTGTGTGTGTGTGTGTGTGTATTTGTGTTTGTGTGTTTGTGTGTGTGCGTGCGTGTGTGTGTGTGTGTGTGTGTGTGTGTGTGTGTGTGTGTGTGTGTGTGTGTGTGTGTGTGTGTTGTGTGTTTGTGTGTTTGTGCGTGTGTTTTTTTTTTCTTTTTTCTTTCCTTCTACGGGGGTCCAGGAGGAAACTTGCTGATAAGTACTCAGGAGGGTCCGCACTCCTGAGTTATACGGGGTTCTTTGTACCCGCCAAAACCCCCTGCCCCATGCGCCTTCAACCATATATCCCCTGCGGCACTCTTAGTAAATACTACTTCGCAGGGGTGGTCAATGCAGAATTACTGCTCTTCTGTGTCGCTCCTATTCATCATAGGTACTGCGGAGGCTTTTGAGGACCTCCTTCGCAAACTCGGCTATGTTGCTCCATGCTTTTGCGTCCTTCAGCATACACTCTACTATGTTATCCGGACTGATGTTAATGCCCAGATCTTCTTCCAGTCTCACTCGTTTCCTCTGATGGTATGGGCAGTTAAAGAAGACGTGTTCTGCGTCTTCTACAAGGTTACGGCAGTGGTGGCAGTTTGGAGTGTCAGATCTCTTGAATCTGTGCAGTATGCCCGGAAGCATCGATGCCCAGTAAAGAGTTGGGTGATGTAGTACCCGACCTCTCCGTGCGCGCGATTTACCCATGCGGTGATGTTGGGGATCAAGCGGCGTGTCCAAGCCCCTTTGGTGAAGGCATCCCACCTCTGTTGCCATTGTTGTAGGCTTTCCGTTCTCTCTTCTTTGTGTGCAATCCTTCTTCCCTGCTCCTTCTTCTTCTGATGCTGACGTTCCCGCTCTGATGCGAGGATGTCTATTGGGATCACTGATGCAAACACAGTGACCGCATCGTACGAGACGGTGCGGTATGCGCACGCTACTCTTATCGCTGTTAACCGCTGGGTTGATGTCATTTCCCTGCGGTATGATGACAATTCGAGCGCCTTTGCCCAAATTGGTGCCGCGTACAGCAAAACGGAGGAAGCAACTGTTGCCAATAGCCTCCTTTTGGTTTGTCTGGGTCCTCCGATGTTCGGCATGATTCTCGCCAGAGCTCCTTGTACCGCTGCAGCTTTCTTTTTGGCTGCGGTGATATGCATCTTGAAGTTGAGTCTTGCGTCAAGAATCACTACAAGGTACCTAATTGGACGGTTGGGACTGGATGTCGTGGTCACCGACCGTAAGGGTGATAGTCTCTGGTTTTTTGCGGCTGCTCACGAGGAGCGCTTTTGTCTTGTGTTCCGCAAGACTCAGGTCCATTGTGCGCATCCACTGTACAATGTTCTTCAGGCCTCTAGTGAATGAGGCCTCTAATTCCTCCAGATGTTTGGCCACGATAACCATGGCCACGTCATCCGTGAATGCCACAAGTGTCACGTCCCTTGGCATGTCCAGTTGGAGCAGGCCGTTGTACATGACGTTCTACAAGAGTGGGCCCAGGACTGAGCCTTGTGGTACCCCACCTGTCACCTTGTACTTCACTGGTCCTTCCTCTGTCTGGTATAGCAGTGTCCGGTCCTTGAAGTAAGCCGCTACCATCCTCTGTAGGTACTTCGGCACTCCCATGGTGTCAAGCGCCTCGAGTATTCGATCCCAGCGGGCCGAATTGAAGGCGTTTTTGATGTCACCAGTTGGTGACATGACTTTTCTCTTCTTCGATTTGAGGCCATTATGGGTCCCGTCCGTGATTGGCTGTGTCAGCGGTGTTTTCGGCGATGACCGCGGCCGATCCTTCTGTAAGGTAGGAGTTGTCTGGGTTTCATTGGAAACCAGCTGCATTTCCTTGCCCAGTCGGTCATAGGCGGTTTGTATACCGGCTACCATCGTCTTAATCTCCTTATGGACATTGTGTTTCGGCTGAATGTACTCTATTAGTTTTTTGAGTAGCACGCCCATCTTTTTGTACTGTGGTGTCTGGAGACGAAGACCCACGCTGGTAATGTCTCCTTCACTGCTGCTCTTCTGTGAGTAAGGTGGTGGTATCAAGCCCTTACTAAGCGCTGCGAATTTCAACGGTACTAGCACGAAACCACTAGTGCTCCCTGCTTGGTTGCTCTTCTCTGCCATACTTGCGATATTTTGCTCCCCCCCCAGAATCCTGGGAGCTTACGCTGGCCACCAAGGCTTTCACTCGATCGGAACCAGCGGTGAGATCGGAACTCACCTGAGATAATACTTTAAGGTTTGAAATATTGCTCATCTTGTTATTAGTGGTTTAGATTTACAAGGGTACCTTCCCTTGGCTTTGGTCCGCCCCGAGTATTTTTATTTCCTCGGTACCCTCCATTTCTGGCGAGCTTCCCCTATCCACCACCTGGGAGGCGCCCGGTTGGGGTGTGCTCCCCGTCAGAGAAGGTAACTCTGCCCGGGATGTGTGTGTGTGTATGTGTGTGTGTGTTTAGGTAAATTTTGCGATGAACTACCTATGCAATATTCGGGTCAGAAAGACCGTTTTCCTACTTATTTTGACCCGCCGATGACGCAAAAAACAATAAAAGATGGTGGTTGGATCTCCTTGACCATGAAAATGGCAAAAAAGGTCACATTTTTACTCTGTGTGTGCGTGTGTGTGTGTGTGTGTGTGTGTGTATTATTACAAGAAGAATTTTACCATAATTACTATAACTATGTTTTACTAAAGTAAATCTCATAACGACTTAAAAATTGGAAACGGCCTAATGATGTTCTTTTTCTTACTCTTAAGATGAGACTCTTTTTTATCATCGTTTTTTTTAAATTACCGGATCGATAAGTCGATCAATATGAATTTTAGATGGTAAGAAAGAAATCCCAGTTTAAAGATTACTCCCAGTTACCAACGGTGCTGTTTACATTATTAGAACGTGTTATCCACATTTTAAAAAGGTGGCTTTTTTTCGCTAAAATATAGGAAAATGAGCGTTCCCGCAGCATTTCCATTCTTACGCAAAATGCCGAATATTATTATTACAGTTACACTCTTGGTAACAATTTTTTTGTACAAATTTAATAATTAGTTCAAAATAATATCAAAAAGCTTGCAAATATATCAAGATTATTATTAATATTAACACCGTACTCGTATCAATCATAATTTCTTATTAATTTTGCGATATGACGTATTAATTTCAATTTATAACTTTTTTTCCAACGATAATTATAATTATTATTTCACTCTCTTAATGCATTATTAATGATTAACGCTAATGATTTCTCACCTATATATATTTAATATGCAAGTACCTATCCTTCTTTGCGAGGACAAATCGTGGCGCTAAATATTTCAATTTATTATAACTATTTCTCTACTCATTATTATTTTTATTATTCTATTTCTTTTTACAATACGTTACATTATTTTTAAAAACAAAATTTCCTATAAAAAATTGCGTTAATCATTACTATACTATTAATTACATTTTTCAATGTCTTAATTTCTACTTATAATAATCATTGCAAATGCGCAACAGTTAATTAATTGAATTAAAAATAACGTAGCGACTCGGAAAATTTGATAAATGTTAAATTAAATAACTCTCGGCTTTACCAAAAAATTCATAGCGATTATCCACAAATAAAATTGAAAATTGTAATTTCTAAAGAATAATTATTTAAACTATTATTTTACAATGATCCCCTTTTTCTCAACCGTTTTATAATTATAAATTACTTGGCTGACCCAAGAATATCGCACGTATTCTTGGTGGCGATCATTTTTTTATTTAATTAATTATTCTTTATTTAACGATGTTTGTGTAAATTAATTGCGTAAAATGCGACTAAAAGCTTCGTTCTTTTTCGTAATAGGCGCTAAACTTTAAATAAAAAACGATTGTGTAATTTAATTTAATGTATTTTTGCGATAAACAATAGGAAATAAACATGTGTAAAAATTATGCGTGAAAGATTCATCTCTCTCTCTCTTTCTCTCTAATTCTCACTCTCCCACTTAAACGAAACGCCTTCAAGATAGAGCAGTAGCGTCCACTCTGCGCTGATTCTGAGCAATCAGATTGGCTCAAAGTCGTCTCCGTACGAATGTATAAAAAGGGAAGATCAACATGCGGAGGACGCTTTTGCCGTGATTTTAATTTTATTTTAAAAAAGTCAAGACGCAGAACTTTGCAGTGCCGAAAAACTTCAAAAAATCACTTCACTCAGCAGAGCACCCAGAGCCACAGTACTTCGCCAGTCGACCAACATCAGTTTAAGCAGCCTAACACATACTACTGTGATCAAAAAGTAAGGTGAAATTGTCATTTAAAACTCCCGGGCGTTAGAAAGGCAGGTCAATTTTTTTCCTAGGTTGGTAGGACTGTCTATAACATTTTCCAAACGTCTGTTTGTCAGAAGGTTTAATTATTTCCAAGTTACACGTGCTTTTGTAAACAACTAAAAGTGAATTTTTCGATTTTACAATGGGTGATTTTGTTCAGCAAAGAACTTGCATCAAATTTTGTTTGCGAAGCGAATATTCTTATGCGGACACGTTAAAAATGTTGCGGAAATCCTTTGGTGATCAAACTATGGCACAAAGAAACGTTTGTAAGTGGTACAACGAGTTCAAAGCGGGCGGAGAACGCGTTGAAGACAAACCGCGCTCTGGACGGCCATCAACGTCTACCGACGAGGGCCACGTCCAAAAAATCAAAGATTTGGTGCTTGAAAATCGTCGATTGACAATTAGAGACCTCGCTGATAGTGTTAGAATATAATTTGGCTTAGCCCAAGCCATTTTAAAGGATGTTTTGTGTCTCAAACGCGTCAAGTCTCGATTGGTACCAAAATCCCTCAATTTTTTGGAAAAAAAGCGTCGCGTTGATGTTTGTGAAACTTTGCTGTCTGACTATCAGGACTACTTGAAATGCATCATTACTGGAGACGAAACTTGGATTTACGCATACGACCCTGAAACCACCGACCAATCCAGCGATTATCGTGCAAAAGGTGAAGCAAGACCGAAAAGACCACGGCAAAGTCGGTCGAAAATCAAGGTCATATTGACTGTTTTCTTTGATTATCGTGGTGTGGCGCACTATGAATTCCTTCCGTCGGGCCAAACTGTCAACAAAAAATATTATTTGAGCGTTATGCGTCATTTGCGTAAAGCTATTCGTCTGAAACGGCCGGAATAATGGGCAAACAACTCTTGGTTCCTTCATCACGATAATGCACCATGTCATACTGCATTGGTTCTTTGCGAGTGTTTTGCCAAAAACTCGACTCATATCGTTCCGCAACTACCGTATTCGCCTGATTTGGCTCCGTGCGACTTCTGGCTATTCAGCAAACTCAAAAGGCTAATGCAGGGATGCCGTTTTGTCACGATTGAGAAGATAAAAACCGAATCGAAGAAGGTCTTGAAGGCTATACCGGAAAAAGACTATTCCGACTGTTCCGAGGACTGGAAAAAGCGTTAGCAAAAGTGCGTTTTATTGGACGGGAATTACTTTGAAGGGGATGAAATTGATTTGGAAGAATAAATAAAGAATTTACATTTTATAAACAAGTTCACCTTACTTTTTGATCACAGTAGTATATACTAAGATAATTAGTTATAATAGTGTTAGAACTTCAATAATTTATAATTAGTTATTTACACTTTGTGTGTTGATTTTTATATTTTTGTATTTTTATTTTATATACATTTATTTTAATAAAGTAGCGCTATGAACACATATACACCCTCACACACACGCTCACATCCACACTTATAACCACATACATACACACACTCACCCGCGTACGCGGGCACTTAAACCATAGACGTTCCTTGTTTTCACACTTTCTTTCTGTAAACACAACACATTTACATACACACACTCTCACGCCCCAACTTCATAACTCTCAAAAACAGTACTAGAGTTAGGAAAGAGTCGTCAAAGAGGGGGAGGGTTGACGTGTACGTGCGTACAGAGTCTCAACTCTTTCCTTAGCCTTCTCTCGCCATTCCTACTTCCTACCGCCTACGGGAGGTGGCGCACACACAGTCGGACGACTGGTGCCGCTGCGTCGGAGATGTTCTCCCTCTCCACCAACACGTTACCTCTCGCGACCGTGAGAGGCGCTCTCCCGTAAGGCCTCAGCTGAGACCCGCTTCTCGAGCTCGAAACTTACGCTACGGCAAATGCCTCGAGTAGTCGCCTCCGCCTCCTGAGAGCGATTGTACACCTGCCGCATACCCGCTCTAGGTCAATGCGAAATTAGCGCTTTGCGCTGCCTCGCAGACCTATTAGATGTTCGACTAATTCCTCCACGTCCCTTCCTCGTATTCCGGCAATCGCCGTGAATACCTCCGGCTTACGAGCGATTTCGCGCTTGGCGCATTTCACGCTCTGCGGTAAGCGATCTCTGCGCCTGGCGATGTACGCTAACCATGGTCGAACGCAAGTTTGACGAGCCACTTCCCTCCAACGATCAGGGTGTCCTGAGAACCTAGGTTCGGGCTAGCAAATTTGCGTTCATACGCTAAGCGCTGTAGTCCCGGAGATCAGCGAACAACACGCCTGGCGCGAACTGCTGATCTTCTCCCGCCTTTTGAGACTCCTACTGGGCTTTAACGACTCCTTGCCGTTATCCGTTCCCTAGCGCACTTCATCGTTTTTCGTTTCTCATTCTCTTGCTCTCTCTCTCACACTCTATCATAAACTCACACCTATCCACGCACACTCGCACATCTCACAGACATACACAGCTCCATAAATGCGACATAAATCTAACTCTTTGTGTTGTGCCCGCTTATTTCTCATTCTCGAATATTCTTTTTTTTTCTTCACTTCCCCGTCCTCCTACCAGGCAGCTTTGACAGAGCTCTGCACCGTAAGCTCAAGTCATTATAAATTAAGCTTTTATTGATACCTGTGATTTTACATTTACTTATGCAATGGCGTAAGTTTGAAATGAATTTATACGTATTTTCCGCATCCTATACGGTCTTCAATATTCCTAATGCTTATTTATTGGTCTTCTCTTTGCTAGAGGTACTTTGTACGGGCTTAAAAAATTGTATTTTTATGAAAAAGTTATAATTCGAATCAGTAAATTAGTATTTTTCATTGATTTTACATCGGAATTTTATTGTAAGTGACTAAACTGTATTGCAGTACTTGTCCTGAAGCTAGGAAAATATATGCGTTTTATTCAGCACTTTAAGTTCGTGTCCTATTAATCTTTTATTCAAAATATCTGGTTTTGAAAAAGAAATTACGATGTGCGCAAATAGTCCGGATTAGTTTTGTCTTGTTAGTAGAGAATACGTGTTGAAAAGAAACAGGAAAATTGTTACAGATCAATACAAAACAATATATAACTCTTGCTATCCAAATGCTATGACTGATTTTGATAAGTCTTGGATACCAAATACTTTGTGCGCTTATTGTGCGACATTTCTTAGTAAATGACAACAGGGAGATAAAACAAAGAAACGCTTTGATTTTCCTAGGATCTAATGAAAACCTGAGAATCATATAGATAACTGTTATTTCTGTTTAGTTTCCACAATTAAATTTAATGCAAAAAACAGATCTGATATTTCATATCCCTCAGTCACTTCTGTTACAATGCCAATTCGAGAAAACATTCTTAAAGCCTTATTTGGCAGAGAAATAGAGGCAAATGCACTAATGGAAGTGAATGAAGAAATTCCAGAACCTCATGCGTCTACAAATAGTGCAGATGAAAAATCTAATCTTGAAGAAGCCGATGACCAAAATATTAGGAGTACAAATTAGTTAGGCCCGTTTTTAAAAGATGGCTCTGGCTATTATGCATATTTAATAGTAACAGCTGAAGTCGGTAGTTGCAGAATGGTTAGACATCTGTCAATAATATTCAGTTTATATCGCTTCGAGTTTCATAAGAAAATCTTGTTTTTAAATTTGTTAAATACGAGGACAGTCTGAAAAGTTTCCGACCTAACACAGATACAAGACATTTTATCTTAATTTTTTTTATTTCTCAACATAGTCTCCTTGCAATTCTACACACTTCTCCCAGCGATGCTCCCATCTCTTTAACCTATCCAAATAGTAATCAGCGTTTTTCTCTGCAAAATGACTGCTCACGAAGGTGATTATCTCCTCATTTGACGAAAATCTCTGTCCTCCGAGTGCAATTTTCAGATGAGGGAACCAGAAGAAGTCGCTTGGGGCTAGATCAAGTAAGTAAGTGGATTGTCAAGCAGCTGTAACCGTAATTTGTGGATTTTCGCCATGGCAACCGCTAAGGTGTGAGACGGCGCGTTGTCTTGGTAAGACAGGACTTTCTTTTTCTGCAAATGTGGACGTTTTTCTGCAAGTTCTGCCATTAGCTTATCAAGTAATGATGCGTAGTATGCTTCTGTAATGGTTTTTCCTTTTTGAAGATAATCGATTAAAATAACACCATGACTATCCCAAAAAACAGTCGCCATCACTTTCCCAGCCGAAAAAAAAATTTTTGCTTTTTTTGGAACTGGTTCCCCCTTTGCAGTCCACTGTTTTGACTGTATTTTTGTTTTGGGCGTACAATGGTGTATCCAAGTTTCATCTACAGTAATTAATTGGCGCCAAGACTCGGATTTATTGCGCCTAAACTGCGCCAACCGAGCGTTGGAAATGTTCATTCGAACACGTTTTTGGTCCAACGTGAGCAAACGCGGCACCCAATGTGTGGAAAGCCTTCTCATGCCTAAATCTTGATATAATATGTAGCAAACACGTTCTTTCGGCATGTTTATAACCTCTGCTATCTCTCTCACTTTAATTCGGTGGTTGTCTAGCACTATTTGGTGAACTTTGGCAATGTTATCATCAGTGGTTGCAGTTTTTGGACATCCCAAACGTTCATCGTCTCCCAAGCTCTCATGGCCACGTTCGAATTCAGCGGCCAAAAATTTCACTGTGGTAAATGATGATGCAGAGTCCCCATACACAGAGTTCAACTCATTTTTGATTAGCGTAGGCATATTGCCTTTCAAAAACAAAAATTTAATGACAGCTCGATACTCAATTTTGTCCATTTTCACAACAACACTCACATTGACTCACTCAAACGACTGTCAACTAACAACTGCGCATCCAAAATGGCTGAAACTTTAGTGAGCAACTGTCAACAGATGAACAACGAAATTTGCTAGCTTTTATTGACGAGTGCTGCAATCTTCACGTTAAGGTCGGAAACTTTCCAGGCCACCCTCGTATGTCAAATTTCATGTTAACTAAGCAGCATTTGCGAAAGGTTTTAGTTTCCTGTTTTAATTGGAAGAAAAGTGCAGCTAAAGCACATCAAATGCTTGTGGAAGTTCATGGTGACAATGGTACAACTGATAAATCTTGTAGAGAATGGTTTTGACGTTTTAATAATAAAAATTTCAGCGTCGAAGACAAGCTTCGCTCTGGACAGCCAAAAATATTGAAAGACAAAAAGTTGGAGTGACTCAACAAGCAGTTTCTGTACGATTGAAATCCATTAGAATGATTCAAAAGCAAGGCTATTAGGTGCCTTATGAATTGAAACCGAGACATGGACTGGTGATTTTTCTGTTGCGAGCAGCTAATTCAAAGATAACAAAGGATGGGTTTTTTACATAGAATTGTTACTGGGGATGAAATATGGGCATTCTATGATAACCTCAAGAAGAAAAAATACTACGCTATGCTTGGTCAATCGTTGCCATCGACCTCAACATCAACACCAAAGCCAAATATTCATGGTTTAAAAATCATGTTGTGTATCTGGTGAGACCAAAAGGGTGTTGTGTTCTATGAGCTGCTACAACCTTGCGATACCATAACGGCTGATTGGTATAGGCTGCAAATGATTCGTTTGAGCCGTGCATTGCGAGAAAAACGGCCGGAATACAAGGAAAGGCATGACAAAGTTATTTTTCTGCATGACAACGCTTGGCCTCATGTCGCAAAAGTTGTAAAAAATTTTTGGAAACGCTCAAGTAGGATATTTTGCCGCACACGCCGTATTCTCCGGACATTGCTCTTTTTGATTACTGGTTGTTCCAAGGGATCTGACAGGTCATCCGTTAACTTCTTTTGTAGAAATCGAAAATTGGCTCCTAACTTGGATCACCTCAGAAGACGAGACATTTTTTCGAGATGGAATTCGAAAATTGCCTGAGAGGTGGAAAAAGTAGTAACTAGCGATGGACGACACTTAAATTAATCTTTCAATTCTTTTTATTTTAAAATAAATGCATTTTTGATCACAAGAAAATGGACCGAATTGATTTGTACTTCAATAGAAAAGCTTCTAAAATATTGAACCAGCAAGAAGTTAATGATCTTGTAAGACATTTAGGACTCTTAAAAGAAAACGCTGAGTTACTCGCATCTAGGTTAAAAGAAAAAGGACTTCTTACAAAAAATACTAAGGTATCTTCTTATAGAAATGAAGACAAATCTTTTAGGCGTTATTTTTCTCAGGAAGGCTTATTAGTTTTTATAATGATATTGAAAGTTTGGTTTCTGAGTTTAATTGTATAATTTACAATCCTGATGATTGGCGGTTGTTTCTTGATTTATCCACACAAAGTTTTAAAGCAGTATTATTGCACAATGAAAATGTATATACATCTTTTCCGGTAGCATATTCTAGAAGTTTTAAAGAGAGCTACAATGATCTTTAACCGCTCTTTACTAAACTTAATTATGACAAACATAACTGGCAAATATGCGGTGACTTGGAGGTCATAACAATTCTACTTGTTTAACAAAATGGATTTGATAAATATCCTTGTTTTTTGTATTAATGGAATAGTCGTGATCGTGCTAACCTTTACGTAAAAGAAATTTGGACAGCTCGTCTAACTTCAACACCAGGTTTAAAAAATGTATTACATAATCTATTAGTAAACACTACAAAAATACTTTTACCACGTTTGCGCATTTAACTTGGGCTCATCAAGCAATTAATTAAAGCTATGAAATTAAATGACAGCGATGCTCCAATCATCTCTTCATCAAGTTCCCAAATTTATCTCAAGCAAAAATTGAGGAGGGAGTTTTAGATGGACCTTAAATAACGGCTTTTATTAATGACGTAGAGTTTTAAAATAAAATGACAACACTTCAACTCACTGCTTAAACAGATTTTGAAACTGTCGAATCAAAATTTTTGGTTAACAATAAGAATCTAGATTATAAAAAATATGTTGAGGACATGCTGAGCGCATACAAAAATTTGGGATATTTAATGAACTTGAAAATTGAATACCTTAATTCACATCTTGAATTCTTTCCGGAAAATCATGGAGCTTTCAGTAAGAAGCAGGGTAAGAGGTTTCATCAGGACATGAAAACAATGAAACAAAGATACCAGGGTGTTTGGAATAAAAATATAATGGCTAATTACTGCTGGAGCCTACGACGTGATACTATTAGGTGTAGTAGAAAGAAATCCATTATTTTAGCATTAAATTAAAGGTTTTATTTAGCATAGATAGAATAATACGATTTAGGTCAAATATGCACGGTTTTGTTCGATAACTTGTTGCCATTTTGGAGGTAATTTTATAATGCCTCTCTCGTAAAAACCCTTGTCCCTATTGTCAAAAAACTGGGACAGTCGATTTTCACAATCTTCTCTTGAGGAGAATTTTTCACCTGCAAAGTCATTCGTCATAGAAAGAAACAGGTGGTAATCACTTGGTGCCAGGACCGGACTATAAGGTGGATGCATAAGAACTTCCCAACCAAGCTCCCGGAGCTTTTGGCGAGTCACTATCAATGTATGCGGCCTGGCGTTGTCCTGATGAAACCCAATTCCTCTCCCATTGGCGAAAGCTGGCCGCTTCTGGGCGATTGCTTCTTTCAGACGGTCCGATTGTTGACAGTACAGGTCCGAATCAAGAGTTCGGCCGTAGGGGAGCTGCTCGTAGTAGATGATTCCCTGCCAGTCCCACCAAACACACAGCAAAACCTTTCTGACTGTCAATCCTGGCTTGACCACCGTTTGCGCCGGCTCACCGCGATTTGACCAAAACCGTTTTCGCTTGACGCTGTCGTAAGTCACCCACTTTTTATCAGTTGTAACCATCCGCTTCAGAAATGGTTTGATATTGTTGCGATTCAGCAGCGATTCGCAAATGGAAATTGGGTCTATGAGGTTTCTTTGCAATAACTCGTGTGGCACCCATACATCGAACTTCTTTTTGTATCCGGCCTTATTTAAGTGGTTCCAAACGGTTTTTTATGCAATGTTTAGCTCCTGGGCGATCGAAACAGTGCTTGCGTGACGGTCGGACTCAACCATTTCCATTATTTTATCGACATTTTCGACAATCGGCCTTCCAGAGCGTGGTGCATCTTTGACGTCAAAATTACCAGAATGGAATCGACGCAACCAAAATTGCGCGTGATTGGCTGTTACAGCATCAGGACCATAAACACTATTCACATTTTTAGCTTCCTGGCCTGCGTTTTCGCCTTTATGAAAGAAAAAATGTAAAATATGGCGTATTTTCTCTTTGTTGGTGTCTACCTTTGACTCGTGCTAAAACAATACCAAGTCAAGCAATCACAAAACTGTATCTTAAGCTTTTTTAGTGCGGAATCTTATCTTTGTAACACCATCTAGTGTAACCCGATCGCACTTTTACAACGGGAGATACAGACTACTAAGCCATCTATTGGCAAAATAATGGATTACCTTTTACTACACCCAATATAATATCACATGAACGAAGACCTATATACAGATCGTTTGAAACAAAAACGACAAGTTATTTGGATATAAAAGAATGAGAATTGATCGAGTTTTAAAGAACAAATGTCGTGAGAGGTAAGAGGACCCACGCTAAACAATTACCCCATCGTAAGAGGCAAGGGACTGACGCTAAACAAGCACCCCGTTGTGAGAAGCTAGGGAACTCCCGCTTAAGAAGCATACCATCGTAAGAGGCAAAAGGACTTTGGATAGTATTATAACAACTTTACCAGTGTGGAGATTTAGTCAGACTTTAAAATTTTATATACCTCATGATTACCTGAGCTTAAGTCTCCAAATTTTATTAGCCAACAAACTCATAAACCCCAAACTTCAGAAACTATATATGATTCCAAGCTTACCCCCTGGCACTAGATCTAAAGAGCTGCGGAAAAAGCGGCCATCGTGACGGCGTCTCTTAGCAGGGTAATGGCCAACATCAAGGGACCAAGCCCCTGAAAGCGACGCCTGCTCATGCAGAACGTGGAGTCCATAATGCTATATGGGGCCGAAGTATGGGCTGAAGCACTGTGGACGTGGAAGTATCGTCGCAAAATGGCCACGGTGCAGCGAAGAGGGACCCTTCGCATCGCTTCTTCGTACCGAACAGTGTCGGGGATTGCAGTGCTAGTAGTCGCTGGAGTGGTCCCTATCGACCTTCTGGCTCAAAAGTGTAGGTTCATGCACCAGAACAAAGCTGAACTTGGCAAGGTTGCCACAACGAAGGAAACCCAAGCCAATCCTTGCAGACCTGGCAACAACGTTAGAAAACTGGACCCACGGGGGCATTGGACGGCTCGGCTGATCCCACAGCTCGAGCCATGGCTCCGACGCTCCCATGGTGGGGTATATTACTAACTCACCCAGTGCCTGACAGGGCACGGCCTCTTCCATAAATACCTTCACCGTATAGGGAAGGTACAAGCAAGTGACTGTGCTCTTTGTGACTGTCCCTGCGACGACGCTCTCAACACGTTCCTTCATTGCGAGCGCTGGAGCGTCGAGCGGGAAGAGTTAGAAAAAGATCTTGTAGTCATTATGCCAGACAATATAGTCTCTGTGATGCTCCAGGGTCGATCCGCTTATTCAAAGGTCACTTCCTTTGTAAGGAGGGTTCTTTGATAAAAATAGGCCGTCCATAGAGGACGACAATTAGAAGAAAAAAGATAGATGAAAAGGTTTAACAGGACTGTAGAAAACGGCTAGGTGAAGGGGTTTTGCTGAGTAGGGCAACGATTGCGAGTTCAACACACGGAAGGGGGGGCACGGATCACCCCTGAAGATTGTGAAAAGGATTTTCTCTCCCTCGGAAAAAAAAACAAAAATTATTATTATTATTATAATAATTATTTTTTTTCCTTTTGGGGGTGGAAAAACGGGGAATCTGCCTAAACCAGACCATCAGTAAGGACCACTTTGCCTACTTGTAGACGCAGGGGGATACAACGGAGAAACGAGTTCCGTAGTCGCATCAGGTCTGGCCTCAGAAGGACTCGATTGCTCAGGTACATCCGTGGCGAGGGAATCAGCTACCCCGGGGACCATCAAACCCGCCATACGCCAGCATATGTCTGATATAAAATAATAAACATACAATGCGCTGATGGAATATCCACCTTCTGTCGAACCTGCAGCGTGAATCTACTTTCGTATTGCTTCGCCGCTGTAGGTTCTCTCTATACGTAAGCCCGTTTTGTGTTACATAGTAACCTATCTCCGTATCGTGATTTCATTCATACGATCTTCTCATTAACATTCTCTCACTGACTCATTCTCATGCCGCCATTCACCAACTATTACGTGCACCCGTCCGCCATTTTACCTCTCAAGACAGTCTCGACGAAGGTAGCTATCGCCGTCCAACTGCCCTCGTCTTACAGCATTCTTGCCACTGTATTTTCGGGCGTGATGCTCCCCGTGCTCGTCTTAAGTGACAGTCTGACTGAGGCCCATCGTCAGCACACATAAGACGTGTGCTCAGCGTCGTCGATCTCGTACCCGAAGTATTCACATTTCGGCGACATAAATCGGTTACACCAAAATAAATACTGTCTGAAGTAACCGTGCCTCGTCGAGAACTGGGTTAGGTAAAAATTAACCTCCCCAAACCCTCGTCCGGTCCACGATACCAGGCTGCTTATCAAGCGTCTTGTCCACGTAGCAGTGGCGTCCGTTAACCAACGGTCCGTCCATTCGCGAAATGTCCTGTCTCGTTCCTCAACTGCCGCGTTTGTTCTCCCTACGTCGGCACTTCGTTCGAAAGTCCGTTTCCGTTCCCTAGCGAGCAGGCTAATGAGTATTACACCCGCTACCACCAGGAATTATTATTATTATTATCATTGTTATTATTATAATTATTATTATTATAATTATTATTATTATTATTATTTTTTTTTTTTTTTTTTTTTTTTTTGTTTCGGTGGTAAAAAAACGGGGAATCTGCCTAAACCAGACCATCAGTGAGGACCCCTTTGCCTACCTGTAGACGCGGGGGGACCCACCAGTGTGACGGGTTCCGTAGTCACGTCAGCTCTGGCCTCGGATGGGCTCGATTGCTCGGGCACATCCGTGGCAAGGGCATCGGCAACCCCAGGGACCGTCTAACCCGCCATACGCCAGCATATGTCTGATATAAACCATAGACATATGATGCGCGGATGGAATCTCCACCTTCTGTCCAACCTGCAGCGTGGATCTACTTTCGTATTGCTTCGCCGCTGCAGGTTCTGTCCATTCGTCAGTCCGTTCCCTGTGAGGTTGTAACCTGTCTCTGTCTCGTAATTCCTTTCATACGATCCTTTCATTCACATTCACTCACTGACTCGTGCTTGTGCTACCCTTCACCAACTATTCCAAACACCCGTCCGCCTTTTTACCCCTCAAGAGAGTCTCGACGAAGGGAGCTATCGCCGTCCAACTGTCCTCGTCTTGCAGCATCCGCGCCACTGTATTTTCGGGCGTGATGCTGCCCATTTTCGTCTCAAGTGCCAGTCTGTCTGTGGTCCATCGTCGGCACACATAAAACGTGTGCTCGGCGTCATCGCGCTTGTAACCGCAGTATTTACATTCTGGCGACCTAACCCGATTACACCGAAATAAATACTGTCTGAAGTAACCGTGCCCCGTCAAGAACTGGGTCAGGTAAAAATTAACCTCCCCAAACCCTCGTCCGGTCCACGATACCAGGCTGCTTATCAAGCGTCTTGTCCACGTAGCAGTGGCGTCCGTTAACCAACGGTCCGTCCATTCGCGCATTGTCCTGTCTCGTTCCTCAACTGCCGCGTTTGTTCTCCCTACGTCGGCACTTCGTTCGTAAGTCCGTTTCCGTTCCCTAGCGAGCAGGTCAATGGGTATTACACCCGCTACCACCAGGACGGCCTCCGCTAAGACCGTCCTGTAGGCGCACGCGATACGTAATGCCCCCTGTCTCTGTACGTTTGTTAGTCGCTTGCGGTATTTCTTTACCTCAAGCGCATCGGCCCAGACTTCTGCTTCGTATAAAAGGATCGAGTGAGTGGTGGCCATAAGCAACCGTCTTTTCCCCGGTCTCGGTCCATATGTGTTCGCCATAAGGCGGGAGAGCGCGGAAACATGCGTCGCCGCCCTATGTGCCGTCTCCTGTATATGAGGCCAGAAGGACAGCTTCGTATCTAGAGTTACCCCTAGATATTTCACCTTCCTCCCGGTCTGCGTCTGCACCGACCCTACCGTCATCGGTATGACGGTTTGTATCCTCCTTCCGGTGAGGAGGATCAGTTCGGTCTTTGCCAGTGCTAATGTCAGTCCGTGAGTCGTCATCCACCCGTCAACCCGTAACATGACCCGGTTCAGCGTCAGCTGTGCTAATTCTGGATTGCGCTGAACGATCACTACCGCCACGTCGTCGGCGTAGGCGATGAGTGAGGCGTTCTCAGGCATTTCCAGCCTCAGCAGGCCGTCGTGAACCGCGTTCCAGAAGTCAGGTCCTAGTATTGATCCTTGCGCGACGCCTGCAGTGATCGGCCTACTTGCCTGTCCCTCCGTGGTCTCGTACGTGATTCGTCGGTCTTTCAAGTAATCTCGCGCCACCCGCAACAGATAGGGGGGTACCCTAAAAGCCCGTAGAGCGTCCAGGATATCCCCCCACCCGGCAGAATTAAAGGCGTTTCTTACATCTAAGGTCGCGAGCAGTACTAGTGGTCTCGCGCCGTAGCAGACCCGCCTTGTCCGTAGAAAAGTTTCGGTGACTTTCCTTATCGCACCTATCGTCGAATGGCCCTTTCGAAAGCCGTGCTGATTATCGGCCAGCCCTCCGGCGGCTGTTATCGCGCTTATTATTCTCGGCTTTAACAACGCCTCGTATAGTTTGCCCGCTGTGTCTAGAAGACTCAGGGGCCTGTAGGACGACGGTGTCTCGAGTTCCCCTTTACCTTTATACAAGAGGACTAATCGAGCCGTCTTCCAACGCGTTGCAAACCTCCCGGTCCGCAGGCTTGCATTGTACATGTCCAAGAGTAGTCTCGGACGTACAATGGAGATTTGCCAAAGAATCTCCCCCGGGATACAGTCCGGTCCAGGCGCCTTTCCGGATTTCAGCGAGGACGTAGCTTGAAGTAGCTCCACCTCGCTGAATTCCGGGACAACTAGGTCGCGATAGTCCGAGGCCTCTTCCGTCACCGGATGGGTCGGGAAGAGACCACCCACTATCGCGTCCATAATGGTTTTGTCTTTGCGTTCGGGTGGACCGAAACTACCTAGTTTCTGTGTTACGATTTTGTAACCCAGTCCCCAGGGGTCTCTGTCCACCTCCTCGCACAGTCTCCGCCAACACCGTTTCTTGCTGTCTTTAATAGCGAGCGTCAGTCGCTTCCGTGCTGTTTTATATGCGACCGATAATTCATCGACGTTAGGGTTTCCCCTTTTTCGCGCGCGATGTAGTCGTCTACGGCACGCGATACAGTCCCTCCGGATGAGACTGATTTCGTCGGACCACCAGTACATAGCTCGTCTGTCCAGTACGTTTCGTTTGCGAGGCATAGAAGCCTCACACAGTCGTGTTATCAGTGACATAGTCTTTTCTACTATGCTGTCAGTCCACGTGACCGTGCCTTCCGTAAGGTCTTCTGGAACGGCCTCGCAAGGCGCTAATGCTTCCAAGAGCGCCTCCCTAAAACGGTCATGGTTCTGTTTCGCGAGGTTGAACCTTTTTGGTTGCAGACCCCCCCTATGTACGTTTCGTTGCGTCGAGGTACTGCTCAACACTTCAAAGACGATGTACTGGTGATCGCTGGCCGTAAAGTCATCGATCACCCGCCACCGACTTATCCGCGAAGAGATACTGTCCGACGTCATCGTGACGTCAGGTATCGAAAACCCAAACCCTGGTCTAAGGTACGTCGGCGTACGTCCGGTGTTGGCCACCACCAGTTCAAGCCTCGCGGCCATCTCCAGCAGCAGCCTACCCCGTTTGTCCGTTGCCGGCATGCCCCACTCGATCGCTCTGGAGTTAAGGTCGCCTGCGACGATGAGATCCCCCGGGAGATCTCTTAGGGCGTCCTCCAGTGTACCAATCTTTTCCTCGAAGACCCTCGCCGCGACGTTTGGGGACAGGTAGACACTAACGTAAGTGATAGTGCCAACCCTAACCCAAACGTAGTCCTCTCCATACGAGGAAGCTTGTACCCGTCGGCTCATCGCGCCCCTTACCCAGATGGCCGAAGTGCCCGAGGCATTCGAAAACCACCCGTCCGTGGTGCGTAGGTCTCGGTACTGCTCGCTCAGTATCAGTACGTCTGCGTCTCGTTCTGTCGCAATCTGTGGTAATAGCAGCTGGGCTGCTTGGCACTGATGCAGGTTTCCTTGCAGTACCCCCATCATGCTGTGGACTTTTTCTTGAGGTTTTCAAGCGCGGCCCTGAAAACCCCACATGCCCCGGAACCCGGCCTATGCGCGACTTCCTTGTGCCCCGTCGCAGAGCATAGGAAGCACTTGCTGTCCTTGGTCTTGCACGTCTTACTGTCGTGGTCTTTTTGCCTACAAGTCCAGCAGCATCGCGACCTGTCGGGCCCTTTACACTCCTTACGAGTGTGTCCGTAACCTAGGCACTGGTAGCACCTAGGCACCGTCAGCCTACGTCTGACGCGGCAGTTCGTCCATCCGATTTTTATTCGTCCTTTGCGAAGGAGGGTTTGGGCCGCGCCCTCCTTCACTTCCACAACGGCCAAGCAAATGTCTTGCTTGTTGGGACCGAAGATGTGCACCCTCGGATCCCTGCCGTCACCCGTTTCACGTCGCAGTGCGTCCGTTACGTCGGTAACGTCCGTCACGCTGTCTATGTCCAATATCTCCAGCCGGACGGCTGGAGTAAGGTCTTTTACCGTTCCGTCCCCTCCCAGAGTCTGCTTGAGCTTCTCCTGGAAGTCCCGTCTTTCGGTTGCACCGCTCCTAAGTCTGAGGAGAAGCCCACCGTCTTTTGTCTTACGACAATTCTGAATCTGCACCTTAGCAGATTCAGGGTCGACTCCCGCCTTCAAACGTCTAAGTGCGTCCGCGTACGTCACCCCGTCGCTTGGCTTGATAAGCACCGCACTGGTGCGCGCTTCGCCCTTTCTGTCTTTGTTAGATGCGGTTTTTTTCGCGTGTTTTTTTACTGGAGCCGGTTCCGCGCGTTTTGACTCCTTTTTTGTCTCCGCTACTGTCTTTCTGGAGACAACTTTTTCCAGCCCCCGTCGTCTGCCACCTTCTGGTAAGCAGCCGACTGTTCAGGGCTGAGTCCCGTTGCCTCCCGTTTTCGTTTTGTGGCAGACACAGTCGGGTCAACCTTCGCCGCGTTGCCCGAGGAGAGGTGAAGGCGGTCACATTCACGCTGCGCGCGCTCAACTGCCTCCCGTATAACTGCCATACCGGTCTTAATTGGTTCCCCGACGTTTTTTTGTTTTTTGGTCTGCGCCTCCATGGCTTGGAGGGCAGATTCTATTGGTGCCAGCTGAGCTCGGAGAGCCAGCTGGAAGGACGATTCGTTTGTCTTTGTATGTCCTGTCGTTTTAGCCTCCGCAACAGCCAGGTTACCTACTGCTGCGGTGGGGGTGCTGGGCTGCACCCTGGACTCTTCTAAGTCCATATTCGTCGCAGGCGGCACTGTCGAGCCTGCTTTATTTTTTGTATTGTCCATTTTTGTTTTGTTTGTTTATTGTGTGATACGTGTGCATAATGTGGTGGTCAGGAGGCTCAGCGAGTGGTCAATACAGCGAACCGTCCTGAATTCTCCCGAGAACTAAGCCCTTCTACAATCCGGTGGCCTCGGCAGTTCCCCCCCCCCGCCCTCCGCAGCAGGGTCCCATCCGAACGCCAGTCGGCACTACTACGGAGGACGAGATTTGGCAAACGCTCTACCAATGTGTGGGGCAGCCTCCCATGCTGGCTAGACTGGGTCCGACCCCCCCCCCAACTGTTGGCGGCCCAGCAGTGCCTTACTGGTTTTACAGCTGTACCCTCCAGAGTGAAACGGCACGCAGCCTCGAGAGCATTCCCTTTTAAACGCCTTTTGGATCACCACCTGGTGAGCACTGCATAGTGCACATTGTCTACATCAGGCCTTACCCCGGTAGTCCATGACCCGCCGGAGGATATCCGTTTATAGGACCCCCCAGCACCACACGGTATGTTGCCTGGTTTATAAGGCGCCCCGATCCACGTCCCACCGGGTTCTGGTCGTGCAGACTTGAGCACTCGTAGTTGTGTAAGTGAGGTGGTGGTTGGGCATGTTAGCAAGGTACCACTATTCCATGCATCATCCATGAGTCGGAGCCTTCTATCAGCCAATCTCGTTTTCGCGCTGCTGCAAGAGCATCGACGCAACGAGACCGTTGCTGCGGAAGCAGGCCTTGGGCCTAGAAGGACGACGTTTGCTCTGGGCAGGGTTTCCCACTACCCGAAGCCGGCTTCCCCCTCCTCCTCCCTCTCCTATTAAAGGAGAGGTCCCGGGCTTGGGACCGGTATAGCGGAGTTATTATTATTATTATTATTATTATTATTATTATTATTATTATTATTATTATCATTATTATTATTATTATTATTATTATTATTATTATTATTATTCCCAGCAGGGGGACCTCCTTTCGGGGAGGTTTTCGTGCTCTGGCCTAGCACGCTGGTAACCCCAGGCTCTGACGGAAGTCATGCCTTACAAGCGCTTTGGCGCTCTAGAGGCGAGACGTCAGGCCATCTGGTAGGAAGAATGATTTTCCTACTTGGTGGTAAGAAAGTTGGCTCACCAAAAACCCCTTTAAACAGATATGAAAATGTGTGAAAATCAAAGTAATATACCCCAGGTGAGTCTACCTTCATTGGAAAATCTCACCTCCGGTTCCGATCGGGTTAAAGCCTCGGTGGCTGGAGCTGGCTCCAAGGATTCTGGGGGGAGCCAATTTCACACGGTCCAAACTATTGTGGAGATGGAAAACCAGGCCTCCGCAATATGCAATGCTACTGGCATTCTAGAGAAGAGAATCTCTAACGAAGATAATAGACAGAAGGCTGCTCTGGGCGCGCAGCAGCTTAGCACAGACGAAGAAAACGTGCTTGTTCTGATTAGGAGAACGCTCCAGCCACTGCTGGACGTTTTCATTAAAATGAACGAAGCAACGAGAAAGCAGCCGAACGTCAACAGGTTCATTAAGGAAGGCCTTCCCATGGTTGCCGAGGCAGTGGATAAGGTGCTCCACATGGCCGAAACTTCCTTGACGCAGTCTGCTGCTGCCAAAGATAAAATGGAGGTTGTACAAGGGTCCGCTAAGCGCAGGAGGAATGATTTGGAGTCTGAACCTAATCAGAGTCCAAACACCCATGATACAAATAAAATTGGTGACTCGGACGGGTCGTTCACGACCGTCGAGAGCCGTAAGAAGAAAAAGTCTACGGCAAAGGCTTCACCACCGCTGCATGCTTACAAGAAGAAGGGGCAAAAGGAGCCGTTGCTTCGATCAGGAGGCCAGCAGCTACCACAACAAAATCAGAGGCGGCAGCAGCCCCTGGCTAAGGCTGGGCAGCGAAGGAATCAGCAGCAGCCGATACCACAGGCCAGTTTAACGGCCACGACGTTTAGGCAGTCCTTGCGAGAGACGCCTAAGGAAAAGAGAAAACGAAGGGCTCCAAAAAATAAATGCCAGGCCATTATTATCCGGCCAAGAAAAGGAGTGTCCTATGCAGACGTCCTTAAAGGTGTTCGTGAAAACATCTCTAAGGATATTCCAGCAACTGACATCAAAAGTATCAGAAAGACTCGCGCAGGGGATGTTCTCATCGAACTGGGAGCACAGAAGAAGAGAGAGGCTACGGAGCTAAAAAGGCTGGGAAAGTCTATTCAAGGCTTTGTTGGTCAAAACGGCCTTGTCAGGAGCCTGGATCCACAAACATCTGTGGAAATCAGAGACTTGGACATATACGTCACGATAGAAGAAGTCGAGACGGCTATCCAAAAAGTCTTTGATAACGAAGGAGCTACGGCAGGGGCAATAAGCATCTCGCTTACCAAACCAAACGCCAGGGAGCAGCGCATGGCCATCGTCAAGATGGAGCAAAACAAAGCTCTTCACCTGCTGGGCAAAAAGAAAATTATAGTTGGCTACATGGTCTGCCGACTGAGACAATTTGAGCGCGTACAACGCTGCTTTAGATGCCTGGGCTACGGGCATCAGGCACGGGATTGCCAGGGACCTGACCGTTCCAAAGCCTGCTATAAGTGCGGCCAGGAAGGTCACAGGGGTAAAGACTGCAAGGCTACTGACGCCAAATGCAGTCTCTGCTCTAGCAATAGAAAAATCGACAAAGCGCTTCTGAGCCACACACCCGGCTCCGGAAAGTGTATCACATTCCGAGAAACGCTGATCAAGACAAAAGCAAATCGCTAATGATGGGCCGTGTAACGGTCCTTTAATGCAATCTTTACCGAAGTGACCTAGCAAACAGTCTTTTGTCTCAAATTAAGTGTGAGAGAAAGGCTGATTTGCTACTTATTAGCGAGCAGTACCAAAACTGGGACGTACCAACTTGGTACCCAGATAAATTTGGAACAGCGGCAATCTATGTGGATCCACAGTCCATCAGAGTGGATAAACACGGGGCTGGCCACAGCTTCGTGTGGGTGAGGTGCGCAAACGTCACGTACGTTAGCTGTTACTACACCCTGAACGTACCCATAGAAAGCTTTAGAAGAGGTCTGGACGAACTGGAAGATACTGTCCGCGAAATAGAAGGCGATGCAGTCATCGCGGGTGACTTTAACGCAAGAGCGTTAGAGTGGGGTATGCCAGAGCAGGACAGTAGAGGTAAATACATCTTGGAGATGGCAGCCAGACTGAATCTTTTTGTTCTCAACGTCGGGACCAGACCAACGTTCGAAAGACCAGGCTATCGCGGTACCATTCCGGATGTGTCCTTTGTCTCCGAAAATCTTGCGCGTAAAGCACTAGATTGGAGGGTTCTAGAGGATTACAACGGAAGCGACCATCGGTACATTGCATTTCAAATATGTGATACATTTCAATCGCAGAGGGAAAGCATAGCGAAGCCACCACGTTGGAACTTAGCCAAATTAGACGCCAACAAGCTTTTCCAGGCACTGCTCGAAGGAATAAATCGGTTACCGGATGTGACGATCGCCGCCAGCAGCAAGGACACAGCGGAAGCTCTAGTAAGGGAGACGATGAGTCTGCTTCACCGAGCCTGTGATGCAGCCATGCCGCGCAAGGGGTCGCGGCGTGAAAAGCGCCCTGCCTACTGGTGGTCTGACAAAATTGCTGACCTAAGGTCAGAAGCGAACCGCCTTAGAAGAAAAGCACAAAGAGCGCGCAACAAACCAGAAGCAGCACTTTTGTCCGCGCTTAAGAACGCAGCACGAAAGAAGCTACGACGTGAGATCAACCGTAGCAAGGCACAGGGCTGGAAGGACCTTAACGAGGAGGTTAATCAGGATGTGTTCGGCTTGGCATACAAGATCGTGACCAAGAAATTATCCGCACTCTCGACTTGCCCCTTTGACGAAGAGACCATGGCGAAGATCGTGAACACTTTGTTCCCAAAGCACCCGGCGAGACAAGATCCAGAGGACGATGACGTGGAAGAAATCCCATTGTTTACCGTCAGCAAACTCGAGCTCGCCGCCAGAACGATGCGGACCGGGAAAGCGCCTGGGCCCGACGGGATACCAGCCGAGATCCTTAAGGTAATCGTGGTGAGAGCACCATCTCTGCTGCTGAACATGTACAACGCGTGCCTCCAGGCAGGTGTCTTTGGCACCCCCTAGAAGGTGGCGCGACTAGTGCTGATCAGCAAAGGAAAGGGAGGAGACCCCTGGCTTCCGTCGTCAAACAGGCCTCTGTGCATGCTGGATGACACAGGAAAGCTCTTCGAGAGGTTGCTAAAACCGCGGCTTCAGGCAGCCGTGCTGGAGTCTGGCGACTTAGCCGACAACCAGTATGGCTTCAGGAAACAGCGATCCACGATTGACGCTATACATCAGGTGGTACAGCTGGCAGGGGCAGCGTGGTCTGGGAATCACTTTTCTCGGAACATTGTGCTGTTGGTCACGCTGGACGTAAAGAACGCCTTCAACTCTGCCAGACGGTCAGACATCTTGGCGGCATTAGCGGGGTTCGGAGTCCCAAAGTACCTTATGCGAATAATACGGGACTATCTTAGGGACCGTATCCTTCGCTACGAAACATCGCAAGGGACGCGTGAGATAACTCTAACCACTGGCGTAGCCCAGGGGTCGATCTTCGGCCCAGACTTTTGGAACATCCTGTACGATGCATTGTTCAGACTCGAGATGCCGTACGGGGTGCACATGATTGCGTACGCCGATGATGTCGCTTTAATCATCATCGCGCGAGACGCGAAGCGAGCACAATACTCGCTAAACCAAACAATGCGGAGAATATCCTCATGGATGCGGGCACACGGTCTTGACTTGGCGACCGCAAAGACAGAGATCGTCCCCTTTACAGGAAAACGCATGGAGACCATCTTTCCAATGCGTGTAGATAACAACGAGGTGTTGACACAGCACCAGGCCGTATACCTGGGTATTGCCCTGGATACGAGGCTAACGTACTCTTGACACCTAGAACGCGCAACGACCAAGGCTGCCATTAAGACAGCTTAACTCAGCCGCCTCATGGCGAACACGAGCGGCCCAAAAGCCAGTAAGCGGCGCCTTCTGATGTCTATCGTGACATCGATCCTGTTGTACGGCTCTGAAATATGGGCTGATGCAATGGAAAAGGAGGTATACCGCAAGAAACTTAGCGCCGTACAACGTAGAGGAGCTCTTAGAGTCATTAGCGCATATCGCACAGTTTCGGAGCCTGCAGTACTCGTTATTGCAGGTATTATTCCGATTGGTATGCATGCTAAAGAGCGCAAACGAATCTACGTACGATAGAAAAACGAAACGGACGTGAGATCCGTCCATAACGAGGAACGGGATCACACCATGGAAACATGGCAAAGATCCTGGGATGAAGAGACGAGGGGTAGATGGACTCACCAACTTATCCGTCAAATAGTCCCTTGGATAGACAGAAAACACGGGGAGGTGAATTATTACCTTACCCAGTTTTTCACCGGACACGGGTATTTCCGCTCCTACCTCAGTAAAATGGGGAAAGCTCGGAACCCAAAATGTGTATTTTGTCCCGCTGATAGTGACGATGCCTATCATACATTCTTCGTGTGCGAAGAATGGAGCGAAGACAGAAAAATTCTGACAGACTCAGTTGGACGATTAGAGCCTGATACGATCATAGGCGACATGATCTCTACTGAGCGCAATTGGACCGCTATGGCGCACTTCGTCGAAGTGGTCCTAAGACGAAAAAAGGCAGTCCTAGATCGTGCCAATGACGACGCCGGCGACGATCAGCCACCCCCTCATTACCAAGGGGCAGCTGACCTCGCAACTGAACCAGCCAATGTCTAGGCACCATGCTTTTTCCTAGCGGCGGAAGCAGCGAGCCTAGACGTAAAACAAGCGTAAGGCAGCAGGACGTCCTACAAATCTTTGACTAAGAACGGCTCCACCCTGACGAAGTGTGATAAACGGTTCCAGGGTGGCTCAAGCCGGAAGAGAAAAGGAGTGGTTTTTTTAGTGGGTCGGGTTGAGCTGCGCCTGTCACATTTTTATTTATCTATCTATTTATCCGCGTTTTTGTTTATTTTATTTTCCGTCTTTTTGTTTTGCCTGTGACAGAGGTAGCTCCACCTAACCCCACACTGTTGCGCCGTCCGGACGCGGTGCTTCGTGCATTTATGCATTTTTTCCACTACCCGCAATAAAAAAAAAAAAAAAAAAAATTATTATTATTATTATTATTATTATTATTATTATTATTATTATTATTATTATTATTATCATTATTATTATTATCATTATTATTATTATTATTATTATTATTATTATTATTATTATTATTATTATTATTATTATTATTATTATTATTATTATTATTATTATTATTATTATTATTATTATTATTATTATTATTATTATTATTATTATTATTATTATTATTATTATTATTATTATTATTATTATTATTATTATTATTATTATTATTATTATTATTATTATTATTATTATTATTATTATTATTATTATTTTTTTTTTTTTTTTTTTTTTTTTTTTTTTGTTTCGGTGGTAAAAAAACGGGGAATCTGCCTTAACCAGACCATCAGTGAGGACCCCTTTGCCTACCTGTAGACGCGGGGGGACCCACCGGTGTGACGGGTTCCGTAGTCACGTCAGCTCCGGCCTCGGATGGGCTCGATTACTCGGGCACATCCGTGGCAAGGGCATCGGCAACCCCGGGGACCGTCTAACCCGCCATACGCCAGCATATGTCTGATATAAACGATAGACATATGATGCGCGGATGGAATCTCCACCTTCTGTCCAACCTGCAGCGTGGATCTACTTTCGTATTGCTTCGCCGCTGCAGGTTCTGTCCATTCGTCAGTCCGTTCCCCGTAAGGTTGTAACCTGTCTCTGTCTCGTAATTCCTTTCATACGATCCTTTCATTCACATTCACTCACTGACTCGTGCTTGTGCTACCCGTCACCAACTACTCCAAACACCCGTCCGCCTTCTTACCCCTCAAGACAGTCTCGACGAAGGTAGCTATCGCCGTCCAACTGTCCTCGTCTTGCAGCATCCTCGCCACTGTATTTTCGGGCGTGATGCTGCCCGTTTTCGTCTCAAGTGCCAGTCTGTCTGTAGTCCATCGTCGGCACACATAAAACGTGTGCTCGGCGTCATCGCGCTCGTAACCGCAGTATTTACATTCCGGCGACCTAACCCGGTTACACCGAAATAAATACTGTCTGAAGTAACCGTGCCCCGTCAAGAACTGGGTTAGGTAAAAATTAACCTCCCCAAACCCTCGTCCGGTCCACGATACCAGGCTGCTTATCAAGCGTCTTGTCCACGTAGCAGTGGCGTCCGTTAACCAACGGTCCGTCCATTCGCGCATTGTCCTGTCTCGTTCCTCAACTGCCGCGTTTGTTCTCCCTACGTCGGCACTTCGTTCGTAAGTCCGTTTCCGTTCCCTAGCGAGCAGGTCAATGGGTATTACACCCGCTACCACCAGGACGGCCTCCGCTGAGACCGTCCTGTAGGCGCACGCGATACGTAATGCCCCCTGTCTCTGTACGTTTGTCAGTCGCTTGCGGTATTTCTTTACCTCAAGCGCATCGGCCCAGACTTCCGCCCCGTATAAAAGGATCGAGTGGGTGGTAGCCATAAGCAACCGTCTTTTCCCCGGTCTCGGTCCATATGTGTTCGCCATAAGGCGGGAGAGCGCGGAAACCCGCGTCGCCGCCCTATGTGCCGTCTCCTGTATATGAGGCCAGAAGGTCAGCTTCGTATCTAGAGTTACCCCTAGATATTTCACCTTCCTTCCGGTCTGCGTCTGCACCGACCCCACCGTCATCGGTATGACGGTTTGTATCCTCCTTCCGGTGAGGAGGATCAGTTCGGTCTTTGCCAGTGCTAAAGTCAGTCCGTGAGTCGTCATCCACCCGTCTACCCGTAACATGACCCGGTTTAGCGTTAGCTGTGCCAATTCTGGATTGCGCTGAACGATCACTACCGCCACGTCGTCGGCGTAGGCGATGAGTGAGGCGTTCTCAGGCATTTCCAGCCTCAGCAGGCCGTCGTAAACCGCGTTCCAGAAGTCAGGTCCTAGTATTGATCCCTGCGCGACGCCCGCAGTGATCGGCCTACTTGCCTGTCCCTCCGTGGTCTCGTACGTAATTTGTCGGTCCGTTAAGTAATCTCCCGCCACCCGCAGGAGATAGGGAGGTACCCTGAAAGCCCGTAAAGCTTCCAGGATATCCCCCCACCTAGCGGAATTAAAGGCGTTCTTTACATCTAAGGTCGCGAGCAGTACTAGTGGTCTCGCGCCGTAGCAGACCCGCCTTGTCCGTAGGAAAGTTTCGGTCACTTCCCTTATCGCGCCTATTGTCGAATGGCCCTTCCGAAAACCGTGCTGATTATCGGCCAGCCCTCCGGCGGCTGTTATTGCGCTCGTTATTCTCGGTTTTAACAATGCTTCGTAAAGTTTGCCCGCTGTGTCTAAAAGACTCAGGGGCCTATAGGAAGACGGTGTCTCGAGTTCCCCTTTACCTTTATACAAGAGGACCAATCGAGCCGTCTTCCAACGCGTTGCAAACCTCCCGGTCCGTAAGCTTGCATTGTACATGTCCAAGAGTATTCTCGGACGTACAATGGAGATTTGCCGAAGAATCTCCCCCGGGATACAGTCCGGTCCAGGCGCTTTCCCGGATTTCATCGAGGACGTAGCTTGGAGTAGCTCCACCTCGCTGAACTCCGGGACAGCTAGGTCGCGGTAGTCGAGGGGCCCTTCCGTCACCGGATGGGTCGGGAAGAGACCACCCACTATCGCGTCCATGGTACATTTGTCCTTGCGTTCAGGTGGACCAAAACTACCCAGTTTTTGGGTTACAAGTTTGTAACCCAGTCCCCAGGGGTCTCTGTCCACCTCCTCGCACAGTCTCCGCCAACACCGTTTCTTGCTGTCTTTAATAGCGAACGTCAGTCGTTTCCGTGCTGTCTTATATGCGACCGATAATTCATCGACGTTAGGGTTTCCCCTTTTTCGCGCGCGATGTAGTCGTCTACGACACGCGATACAGTCCCTCCGGATAAGACTGATTTCGTCGGACCACCAGTACATTGCTTTTCTGTCCGGTACGTTTCGTTTGCGAGGCATAGAAGCCTCGCACAGTCTCGTTATCATAGTCATAGTTTTTTCTACTATGTAGTCCGTCCACGTGACCGTGCCTTCCGTAAGGTCTTCTGGAACGGCCTCAGAGGGCGCTACTGCTTCCAACAGCGCCTCCTTAAAACGGTCATGATTCTGTTTCGCGAGGTTAAACCTTTTTGGTTGCAGACCCCCCCTTTGTACGTTTCGTGGCGTCGAGGTACTACTCAACACTTCAAAGACGATGTACTGGTGATCGCTGGCCGTAAAGTCATCGATCACCTGCCACCGACTTATTCGTGAAGAGATACTGTCCGACGTCATCGTTACGTCCGGTATCGAGTACCCAAACCCTGGTCTCAGGTACGTCGGCGTACGTCCGGTGTTGGCTACTACCAGTTCGAGCCTCGCGGCCATCTCCAGCAGCAACCTACCCCGTTTGTCCGTTGTTGGCATGCCCCACTCGATTGCTCTGGAGTTAAGGTCGCCTGCGACGATGAGATCACCCGGGAGATCTCTTAGGGCGTCCTCCAGTGTACCAATCTTTTCCTCGAAGACCCTCGCCGCGACGTTTGGGGACAGGTAGACACTAACGTAAGTGATAGTGCCAACCCTAACCCAAACGAAGTCCTCTCCATACGAGGAAGCTTGCACCCGTCGGCCCATCGCGCCCCTCACCCAGATGGCCGAAGTGCCCGAGGCATTCGAAAACCACCCGTCGGTTGTGCGTAGGTCTCGGTACTGCTCGCTCAGTATCAGTACGTCTGCGTCTCGTTCCGTCGCAATCTGCGGTAATAGCAGCTGGGCTGCTTGGCACCGATGCAGGTTTCCTTGCAGTACCCCCATCATGCTGTGGACTTTTTCTTAAGGTTTTCAAGCGCGGCCCTGAAAACCCCACACGCCCCGGAACCCGGCCTATGCGCGACTTCCTTGTGCCCCGTCGCAGAGCATAGGAAGCACTTGCTGTCCTTGGTCTTGCACGTCTTACTGTCGTGGTCTTTTTGCCCACAAGTCCAGCAGCATCGCGACCTGTCGGGCCCTTTACACTCCTTACGAGTGTGTCCGTAACCTAGGCACTGGTAGCACCTAGGCACCGTCAGCCTACGTCTGACGCGGCAGTTCGTCCATCCGATTTTTATTCGTCCTTTGCGAAGGAGGGTTTGGGCCGCGCCCTCCTCCACTTCCACAACGGCCAAGCAAATGTCTTGCTTGTTGGGACCGAAGATGTGAACCCTCGGATCCCTGCCGTCACCCGTTTCACGTCGCAGTGCGTCCGTTACGTCGGTAACGTCCGTCACGCTGTCTATGTCCAATATCTCCAGCCGGACGGCTGGAGTAAGGTCTTTTACCGTTCCGTCCCCTCCCAGAGTCTGCTTGAGCTTCTCCTGGAAGTCCCGTCTTTCGGTTGCACCGCTCCTAAGTCTGAGGAGAAGCCCACCGTCTTTTGTCTTACGACAATTCTGAATCTGCACCTTAGCAGATTCAGGGTCGACTCCCGCCTTCAAACGTCTAAGTGCGTCCGCGTACGTCACCCCGTCGCTTGGCTTGATAAGCACCGCGCTGGTGCGCGCCCCGCCCTTTCTGTCTTTGTTAGATGCGGTTTTTTTCGCGTGTTTTTTTACTGGAGCCGATTCCGCGCGTTTCGACTCCTTTTTCGTCTCCGCTACTGTCTTTCTGGAGACAACTTTTTTCCAGCCCCCGTCGTCTGCCACCTTCTGGTAAGCAGCCGACTGTTCAGGGCTGAGTCCCGTTGCCTCCCGTTTTCGTTTTGTGGCAGACACAGTCGGGTCAACCTTCGCCGCGTTGCCCGAGGAGAGGTGAAGGCGGTCACATTCACGCTGCGCGCGCTCAACTGCCTCCCGTATAACTGCCATACCGGTCTTAATTGGTTCCCCGACGTTTTTTTGTCTTTTGGTCTGCGCCTCCATGGCTTGGAGGGCAGATTCTATTCGTGCCAGCTGAGCTCGGAGAGCCAGCTGGGGGGACGATTCGTTTGTCTTTGTATGTCCTGTCGTTTTAGCCTCCGCAACAGCCAGGTTACCTACTGCTGCGGTGGAGGTGCTGGGCTGCACCCTGGACTCTTCTAAGTCCATATTCGTCGCAGGCGGCACTGTCGAGCCTGCTTTATTTTTTGTATTGTCCATTTTTGTTTTGTTTGTTTATTGTGTGATACGTGTGCATAATGTGGTGGTCAGGAGGCTCAGCGAGTGGTCAATACAGCGAACCGTCCTGAATTCTCCCGAGAACTAAGCCCTTCTACAATCCGGTGGCCTCGGCAGTTCCCCCCCCGCCCTCCGCAGCAGGGTCCCATCCGAACGCCAGTCGGCACTACTACGGAGGACGAGATTTGGCAAACGCTCTACCAATGTGTGGGGCAGCCTCCCATGCTGGCTAGACTGGGTCCGACCCCCCCCAACTGTTGGCGGCCCAGCAGTGCCTTACTGGTTTTACAGCTGTACCCTCCAGAGTGAAAGGACACGCAGCCTCGAGAGCATTCCCTTTTGAACGCCTTTTGGATCACCACCCGGTGAGCACTGCATAGTGCACATTGTCTACATCAGGCCTTACCCCGGTAGTCCATGACCCGCCGGAGGATATCCGTTTATAGGACCCCCCAGCACCACACGGTATGTTGCCTGGTTTATAAGGCGCCCCGATCCACGTCCCACCGGGTTCTGGTCGTGCAGACTTGAGCACTCGTAGTTGTGTAAGTGAGGTGGTGGTTGGGCATGTTAGCAAGGTACCACTATTCCATGCATCATCCATGAGTCGGAGCCTTCTATCAGCCGATCTCGTTTTCGCGCTGCTGCAAGAGCATCGACGCACCGAGACCGTTGCTGCGGAAGCAGGCCTTGGGCCTAGAAGGACGACGTTTGCTCTGGGCATGGTTTCCCACTACCCGAAGCCGGCTTCCCCCTCCTCCTCCCTCTCCTATTAAAGGAAAGGTCCCGGGCTTGGGACCGGTATAGCGGAGTTATTATTATTATTATTATTATTATTATTATTATTATTATTATTATTATTATTATTATTATTATTATTATTATTATTATTATTATTATTATTATTATTATTATTTTTTTTTTTTTTTTTTTTTGTTTCGGTGGTAAAAAAACGGGGAATCTGCCTTAACCAGACCATCAGTGAGGACCCCTTTGCCTACCTGTAGACGCGGGGGGACCCACCGGTGTGACGGGTTCCGTAGTCACGTCAGCTCTGGCCTCGGATGGGCTCGATTACTCGCGCACATCCGTGGCAAGGGCATCGGCAACCCCGGGGACCGTCTAACCCGCCATACGCCAGCATATGTCTGATATAAACCATAGACATATGATGCGCGGATGGAATCTCCACCTTCTGTCCAACCTGCAGCGTGGATCTACTTTCGTATTGCTTCGCCGCTGCAGGTTCTGTCCATTCGTCAGTCCGTTCCCCGTAAGGTTGTAACCTGTCTCTGTCTCGTAATTCCTTTCATACGATCCTTTCATTCACATTCACTCACTGACTCGTGCTTGTGCTACCCGTCACCAACTACTCCAAACACCCGTCCGCCTTCTTACCCCTCAAGACAGTCTCGACGAAGGTAGCTATCGCCGTCCAACTGTCCTCGTCTTGCAGCATCCTCGCCACTGTATTTTCGGGCGTGATGCTGCCCGTTTTCGTCTCAAGTGCCAGTCTGTCTGTAGTCCATCGTCGGCACACATAAAACGTGTGCTCGGCGTCATCGCGCTCGTAACCGCAGTATTTACATTCCGGCGACCTAACCCGGTTACACCGAAATAAATACTGTCTGAAGTAACCGTGCCCCGTCAAGAACTGGGTTAGGTAAAAATTAACCTCCCCAAACCCTCGTCCGGTCCACGATACCAGGCTGCTTATCAAGCGTCTTGTCCACGTAGCAGTGGCGTCCGTTAACCAACGGTCCGTCCATTCGCGCATTGTCCTGTCTCGTTCCTCAACTGCCGCGTTTGTTCTCCCTACGTCGGCACTTCGTTCGTAAGTCCGTTTCCGTTCCCTAGCGAGCAGGTCAATGGGTATTACACCCGCTACCACCAGGACGGCCTCCGCTGAGACCGTCCTGTAGGCGCACGCGATACGTAATGCCCCCTGTCTCTGTACGTTTGTCAGTCGCTTGCGGTATTTCTTTACCTCAAGCGCATCGGCCCAGACTTCCGCCCCGTATAAAAGGATCGAGTGGGTGGTAGCCATAAGCAACCGTCTTTTCCCCGGTCTCGGTCCATATGTGTTCGCCATAAGGCGGGAGAGCGCGGAAACCCGCGTCGCCGCCTTATGTGCCGTCTCCTGTATATGAGGCCAGAAGGTCAGCTTCGTATCTAGAGTTACCCCTAGATATTTCACCTTTCTCCCGGTCTGCGTCTGCACCGACCCCACCGTCATCGGTATGACGGTTTGTATCCTCCTTCCGGTAAGGAGGATCAGTTCGGTCTTTGCCAGTGCTAAAGTCAGTCCGTGAGTCGTCATCCACCCGTCTACCCGTAACATTACCCGGTTTAGCGTCAGCTGTGCCAATTCTGGATTGCGCTGAACGATCACTACCGCCACGTCGTCGGCGTAGGCGATGAGTGAGGCGTTCTCAGGCATTTCCAGCCTCAGCAGGCCATCGTAAACCGCGTTCCAGAAGTCAGGTCCTAGTATTGATCCCTGCGCGACGCCCGCAGTGATCGGCCTACTTGCCTGTCCCTCCGTGGTCTCGTACGTAATTTGTCGGTCCGTTAAGTAATCTCCCGCCACCCGCAGAAGATAGGGAGGTACCCTGAAAGCCCGTAAAGCTTCCAGGATATCCCCCCACCTCGCGGAATTGAAGGCGTTCTTTACATCTAAGGTCGCGAGCAGTACTAGTGGTCTCGCGCCGTAGCAGACCCGCCTTGTCCGTAGGAAAGTTTCGGTCACTTCCCTTATCGCGCCTATTGTCGAATGGCCCTTCCGAAAACCGTGCTGATTTCCGGCCAGCCCTCCGGCGGCTGTTATCGCGCTTGTTATTCTCGGTCTTAACAACGCTTCGTAAAGTTTGCCCGCTGTGTCTAAAAGACTCAGGGGCCTATAGGAAGACGGTGTCTCGAGTTCCCCTTTACCTTTATACAAGAGGACCAATCGAGCCGTCTTCCAACATTATTATTATTATTATTATTATTATTATTATTATTATTATTATTATTATTATTATTAAACGGCTCCACCCTGACGAAGTGTGATAAACAGTTCCAGGGTGGCTCAAGCCGGAAGAGAAAAGGAGTGGTTTTTTTAGTGGGTCGGGTTGAGCTGCGCCTGTAACATTTCTATTTATCTATCCATTTATCCGCGTTTTTGTTTATTTTATTTTCCGTCTTTTTGTTTTGCATGTGACAGAGGTTGCTCCACCTAACCCCACACTGTTGCGCCGTTCGGACACGGTGCTTCGTGCATTTATGCATTTTTTCCACTACCCGCAATAAAAAAGAGAATTATTATTATTATTATTATTATTATTATTATTATTATTATTATTATTATTATTATTATTATTATTATTATTATTATTATTATTATTATTATTATTATTATTTTTTTTTTTTTTTTTTTTTTTTTTTTTTTTTTTTTTTTTATTTGTCTCGGTGGTAAAAAAAACGGGGAATCTGCCTAAACCAGACCATCAGTGAGGACCCCTTTGCCTACCTGTAGACGCGGGGGGACCCACCAGTGTGACGGGTTCCGTAGTCACGTCAGCTCTGGCCTCGGATGGGCTCGATTGCTCGGGCACATCCGTGGCAAGGGCATCGGCAACCCCGGGGACCGTCTAACCCGCCATACGCCAGCATATGTCTGATATAAACCATAGACATATGATGCGCGGATGGAATCTCCACCTTCTGTCCAACCTGCAGCGTGGATCTACTTTCGTATTGCTTCGCCGCTGCAGGTTCTGTCCATTCGTCAGTCCGTTCCCCGTAAGGTTGTAACCTGTCTCTGTCTCGTAATTCCTTTCATACGATCCTTTCATTCACATTCACTCACTGACTCGTGCTTGTGCTACCCTTCACCAACTACTTCAAACACCCGTCCGCCTTCTTACCCCTCAAGACAGTCTCGACGAAGGTAGCTATCGCCGTCCAACTGTCCTCGTCTTGCAGCATCCTCGCTACTGTATTTTCGGGCGTGATGCTGCCCGTTTTCGTCTCAAGTGCCAGTCTGTCTGTAGTCCATCGTCGGCACACATAAAACGTGTGCTCGGCGTCATCGCGCTCGTAAACGCAGTACTTACATTCCGGCGACTTAACCCGGTTACACCAAAATAAATACTGTCTGAAGTAACCGTGCCCCGTCAAGAACTGGGTTAGGTAAAAATTAACCTCCCCAAACCCTCGTCCGGTCCACGATACCAGGCTGCATATCAAGCGTCTTGTCCACGTAGCAGTGGCGTCCGTTAACCAACGGTCCGTCCATTCGCGCATTGTCCTGTCTCGTTCCTCAACTGCCGCGTTTGTTCTCCCTACGTCGGCACTTCGTTTGTAAGTCCGTTTCCGTTCCCTAGCGAGCAGGTCAATGGGTATTACACCCGCTACCACCAGGACGGCCTCCGCTGAGACCGTCCTGTAGGCGCACGCGATACGTAATGCCCCATGTCTCTGTACGTTTGTTAGTCGCTTGCGGTATTTCTTTACCTCAAGCGCATCGGCCCAGACTTCCGCCCCGTATAAAAGGATCGAGTGGGTGGTGGCCATAAGCAACCGTCTTTTCCCCGGTCTCGGTCCATATGTGTTCGCCATAAGGCGGGAGAGCGCGGAAACCCGCGTCGCCGCCCTATGTGCCGTCTCCTGTATATGAGGCCAGGAGGTCAGCTTTGTATCTAGAGTTACCCCTAGATATTTCACCTTCCTCCCGGTCTGCGTCTGCACCGACCCCACCGTCATCGGTATAACGGTTTGTATCCTCCTTCCGGTGAGGAGGATCATTATTATTATTATTATTATTATTATTATTATTATTATTATTATTATTATTATTATTATTATTATTATTATTATTATTATTATTATTATTTTTATTATTATTATTATTATTATTATTATTATCATTATTATTATTATTATTATTATTATTATTATTAACCCTGCTTGCAAGGCTTGGGCGGATGTCATATTCCCGTCCCATAGCCAAAAGCCTCTACAGCAATGGGGGTAGCTGTAGTGGTGATCACCCCCCCACACCCAGAGGCACTGCGTTCGGAGACGGCCCAGCATCTTGGAGTAATTTACTACCATGCAGCCTAAACAAACTACAACCACAACCAAAAAGAAAAGCCTGACTTTAGACGCACCCCACACTGGGAGTGCTTCTAAAGTCGCTGCAGTAAACGCAGCTAGTTGTTGCACTCGCGAGGACACGCTACATAAGTGTATCCTCCAGATGAAAGAGTTAGTGCAGGAAATGCTGACAGTGATCAAGGTTCAAAAGAACGTCAGCAGCAAAATTAAGGATGGTCTTCCACAGTTGGAGGACATACTGGATCAGGTCGAGCAGGCTCACTGCCGGAACACCACAGCCCGCCGAAGGGATAGTGAGCCAGCAACCTTGGTCCTGACGCCCAAAACGCCGCAAACAAGGAATAAGCGACCTGCCTCCAGCCCACCTGATGTGCCACAACCGGCTGCGGCAAAGAAGAAAACAGAGGCCGAATCATGGACTGAGGTAGTTAAGAAGCACCGACCTTTGAAAAAGACTTCGCCTCCGAAGGAGAAAAATGAAGTAAACCTCCACGCCGCAAACCCGGTCGTCAAGGGCACGGGCAGAAAGGAACAAGGTAAGAAAAAAAGGCTCGCAAAGAAAAAATCGGACGCGATCTTGCTAAAACCCCAATCTGGCAAAACATATGCTGACGTCATGCAAGTCATCCGCAAAGACGTCAAGCCAGAAAGTAGTGGGGTAGAGATTCGATCCGTCCGAAAGACCAGAGCAGGAGGGGTCCTCATTGAACTCAAGAAGGCCAAAGCTGAGGAAAGGGCAAGCTTTACCCGAGCCCTTCAAGAAACTGCGGCTGGCAGTGTTAGCAGTGTGCAGCAGCTGACACCCCGGATTACCATGGAAATCCGAGATGTGGATAGCTGCTGCACCACACATGAGATCGAAGAGGCCCTTAGGTCTGAGCTGCAGAACTATGAGGGGTCCTTGCAAGTTAGGCTCACAAAGCCTAACTGGAGAGAGCAATGTCTCGCACTAGTAAACATCGAGCGCGAGGCAGCAGAAACGCTCCTCCAAAAAGGCCGACTGAGAATCGGCCTGGTATACTGCAAGTTGCGGGGCCGCGACATAATAGCGAGATGTTTCAAATGTCTAGGCTACGGACACCGCGGCCCCGGATGCAAGGGTCCCGACCGCAGCAATCTCTGCTACCGATGCAGCGGAGAGGGGCACAAGGCCAGCGAATGCAACGCTGAGCCAGTTTGCTTCCTCTGCCCAAGTCGGGAGAACGACCCAGCTGCAAACAAACATGTAGCTGGGTCTGGAGTATGCAGGGCCTTTAAAGAGGCCCTGGCAAAAGCGCAGCAGAGATGGCGGTAGTTCTGCAGTGCAACTTGAATAGAAGCAGGGTGGCTCAAAACCTGTTGTCCCAAATCTGTTTCGAAAAGCAAGTTGACATTGTCCTTGTCAGCGAGCAGTACCGAAACAGAGAAGGGACTGAATGGTACCCCGATGATCTCGGCACTGCGGCCATATGGATCCCCGAACCAAACAACATCTCAATCACGGGACATGGATCCGGCCGCGGTTATGTGTGGGTGAGGTGCAAAGACGTATTATACGTCAGCGTCTACCTTACCCCAAACGACCCGATTAGTGAGTTCCAGTCCAAGCTCGATGGACTGGAAGACGCACTGAGGGATCTACAGGGTGGACTGGTAGTTGCTGGAGACTTTAACGCTAAAGCGCTCGAGTGGGGCGAAGCCAGGCCTGACTCTCGTGGCAACAGAGTCATGGAGATGGCGGCGAGACTGGGGCTGGTGGTACTAAACACTGGCCTCACGTCAACCTTCCGAAGGCCTGGCTACAGGGAGACCATTATCGATATCTCCCTGGCCAATGAACATCTGGCAGCGCGTACCCGGGGATGGCAGGTGATCGAGGATTATACAGCCAGCGATCACCAATACATCGTGTTCCGCGTACACGATGTAGGTCCATCCTCAGCGTACAAACCACGCCGCCCCACCAAATGGATCGTGTCCAAAATGGACACAGAGCGCCTGTCTTCGGCACTAACACGCGGTCAGGCCGCCCTGGAAAACATCCCGGTGAACATGCCGCCTCTTGCGCAGGCAAACGTGGTGATTGAAACCACCATGAAAATTATTCACCGAGCCTGCGCGGAGGCAGTGCCGAGAACGAAGGGAGCGGGAAAGAGACGCCCTGCTTACTGGTGGACAGACGAGATCGCGGACCTGCGCGCCAGGTGCTTGCGCCTCAGACGCATAGCACAACGCGCCAGGAAACGCGGTCTGGACGCAGCCCCCTTGGCCGCGGAACATCTTGCGGCCAAGAAAATACTAAAACGGGCCATCAAATCCAGCCAGCGACGGTGCTGGAGGGAGCTGGTCGAGGATCTCGATAGAGATCCTTGGGGATTAGGGCATAAAATCGTCACACGCAAACTCGGGGCGTTTTCACAATCGACGCCCCGAGACGTGGTGACGATTAACAACATCGTCAACACCCTTTTCCCCACACATCCAACAAGATCGGATAGACCAGCCACGTTCGGACATATAGAGGTGCCTCTATTTACTGAAGGAGAGCTCGCCACTGCCGTTAGAGCAATGAAGAACAGGCGAGCTCCTGGTCCGGACGGCCTCCCATCTGAGATCTTAAAAGCCGTCGCTACATGTCGCCCTTGCCTTTTGCTGGACATGTATAACGCCTGTTTAAAGGCGGGAATTTTTCCATCCCGCTGGAAGACAGCGCGTCTAGTACTGATAAGCAAAGGTAAGGGTCCAGTAGACGAGCCGTCGTCCTACAGACCTTTATGTATGTTGGACACGGCCGGCAAACTCCTGGAGAGAATGCTCAGGCCTCGTCTACTCCAAGCCGTCAGAGCAGCCGGAGACCTTGCCGCTCAACAACACGGCTTTAGGCGAGACCGATCTACCATCGGAGCTATCCAGGAGGTAGTCAACGCCGCTAGGGGTACGGAATGTGGAAACCACTACTCCCGTCCCCTATGTCTGCTGGCCACCTTCGACGTGAAGAACGCCTTCAATTCAGTAAGGTGGGACATCGCGCTGGACGCCATTGAGCGGGACTTCAGGGTACCTGAGTATCTAGTCAGGATGCTCGATGACTACCTGAAGGACCGCTCATTACTCTACGACACCGAGGATGGCCCGAAAATGAAGAAAATAACATCTGGGGCAGCCCAGGGATCGGTACTAGGACCGGACGTATGGAACATCTTTTACGACGGAATCCTACGTATGCAGATGCCCGAGGGCACTTCCCTGATTGGTTACGCCGATGACATCGCGGCAGTCATCATCGCCCGCAACGTCACCGCGGCGCAGATGAGACTCAATCAGGTGATGCGTCGAGTAAGCTCCTGGCTGCAAGAGCACGGGCTCGAACTGGCCACACATAAGACCGAGATCGTGCTGTTAACAAAGAGGCGAATCAACACCTTATGCCTCTTTGAAGTAGGAGACGCCACGGTCCAGGCTTCTACAGCAGTGAGGTACCTGGGGGTGACGCTTGATAATAAGCTCACCTTCGGGGCCCACATAAGAAGAGCCGCCGATAAGGCAGCAACAGTAACGGCGTCGCTGAGTCGGCTGATGGCCAATACAAGAGGCCCAAGGCCCGACAAGCGACGCCTACTGATGCGTGCAGCTGAAGCTGTAATGTTGTATGGCGCTGAAGTCTGGGCCGATGCGCTGCGGTTCGAATTTCACCGCAAGCGCTTGGCCGCAGTGCAACGAAGAGCGGCCCTTCGTATTGCGTGCTCCTACCGCACGGTCTCCGAGCCCGCGATCATGGTAATCGCTGGGGTCATACCCATCGATTTGCTCGCCCAGGAGCGACGTTTTGTCCACCAGCAGAAAACTGCTCTAGGGAAAACTGCTGCCCAGCGCATAGCCAGAGCCAACACCATCCAGGCCTGGCAAACGCGCTGGGAAGAAGAAACGCGAGCCAGGTGGTCGGCCAGGTTAATTGGCCGCCTTCACCCCTGGCTCGACCGACAGCAGGGTGAGGTAAATTATTACCTCACCCAGTTTTTGACAGGGCACGGCCTGTTCCAATCCTACCTCCACAAGATGGGGAAGGTCGAGGAACCAGGCTGTGCCTTCTGCCGATCTCCCTCCGACGACGCAGAGCACACATTCTTCAGGTGCGACGCGTGGCGTGTCGAGAGGGAGAATGTAGAAGCGGCCCTTGGTCGCATCACGCCCGAAAACATCATCGGGCTGATGCTACAGGGGCCAGGCCACTGGAGCAAAGTTGCCACTTACGTGGAGGATGTCCTCCGCAAAAAGAAAAAGAAGATAGACGGTACCCAGGGGGCATAGGTGCCGTCAAACGAGGAGGGGACGGGAAACACCCGTCGTCTAGCCGTGGGGTCGATCTTATGACCCCAAAAGTGGCTCCACCCTGACGAAGTGTCCGCCGACGGTACCAGGGTGGTTTACTAGCCACGAGGCCTAGGAGGGTTTTTAGCCGGTGAGAGTCCGGCACTCTGGTAGCCCCCTGCCAGGTGCATAAAGCATTTTCCCTACCTACCCAAAAAAAAAAAAAAAAAAAAAATTATTAACCCTGCTATACCGGTCCCAAGCCCGGGGCCTCTCCTTTCAGGAGGTGAGGAAGGGGGAGGGGGAGCAGTAACACCTCGTTAAAAAAAAAAAAAAAAACCTTGGTCCATCTGGCCCGGATGGTAGCACCTCGTAGGGGTCGCGCCTGGGGTTACAGGTTGGGTCAGGGACGAGTAGCGGGTACGGTGACACTGCCCATTTGGGATGTGTGATACGATCTGTGCAGCGCGCTCTCCCTGGAACTCTCGGCGTCAACGCGCCGCACCCAAGGGGATGCTGGGATGCCAATGAAGGGTGCAGGTGCAAGGCTGGGGCGGATGTCACATTCCCGTCTCATAGCCAAAAGCCTCTACAGCAATGGGGGTAGCTGTAGTGGTGATCACCCCACACTCAGAGGCACCGCGTTTGGAGACGGCCCAGCATCTTGGAGTAATTCACCACCATGAAGCAAAAACAACCTAAAAACTCGAATAAAAACACGCGTACCCTTCCCCCGCAACCGGAGGAGGGCAATAGTGCGCAACACGATCTGGGCAGAAATGCACATATCTCTGCCAGTATTGAGAATCTCCTTCCGCAAAAACTTGCGGAAAGTGAGAGGCTTACGATGGAGTGCATCGACGGCATGCAGTCCATCATAAAAGAGATAGTGGCTGCATTGAAAAGTCAGCCCAACATCAAGACCTCCATTGAAAAGGGTATCCCAAGGATGGAAGAGATGCT
This sequence comes from Chalcis sispes, assembly GCA_949987625.1. Taxonomy (NCBI): domain Eukaryota; kingdom Metazoa; phylum Arthropoda; class Insecta; order Hymenoptera; family Chalcididae; genus Chalcis; species Chalcis sispes. Next base: position 45,150,455 of record OX465097.1, on the reverse strand, counting down.
GGATCAACTCCGGCATACAACCTCGGCCGCGAGTGAGGCCCGTAAACAGCTGTTCACTACGGTGATCAGCTCCAGAGCAGCCCCTCAGCCAAAGAGGCCGGCCTCCAGCCCGCCCAGTCTCCCCACTTAAACGCCTAGGGAGGCGCGATCGTGGTCGGAAGTCGTCAAGAAGAGAAAGAAGAACACTAAGACGACCCCAAGCAAAGAGCCAAAGGGCGGGCTCTTAAAGGAAAAGAAAACGGTGCAGCAGCAGCCGCAAAAGAAATCTGCCGCATCAAAAAATAGGACGAAGAGGACGCGACCAGAGGCAATCTGCCTCAAGCTGGCGGACGGCCAATCGTACGCCGATATATTAGGTCGGGTCCGCAAGAAAGTAAAGCCCGAAGCTTGCGGCGCTAAAATTAAATCCATTCGGCGCACCAAAGCTGGTGAGGTTCTCCTCGAGTTAAGGAATACCTCTGCCGAGGGACGAAAGGGCCTATCAGACGCCCTTCAAAGGGCTGTCGGGGGTGCAGGCTCAGTGAGGCAGCTGATCCCAAGGGCGACCTTGAAAATCAGAGACCTCGACTGCTGCACCTCGAAGGCAGAAGTCGAAGAGGCCCTTCAGAGTGCTCTGCCGAAGTACTGCGGGGCAATAGAAGTAGCGCTGACCAAGCCAAACGCTATTCAACAGCGGATGGCCTTTGTGACCATTGACGAAGTCAGCGCCAAGCGATTGCTCGAGTCGGCTCGGCTTCGGATCGGCTGGGTGAATTGTAGAGTGCGACGAAAAACTGTAGCACTAAGGTGTTACCGGTGCCTCGGTTTCGGCCATTCAAGCCGTAACTGTAAGGGACCGGACAGGTCGAACTGGTGTTACAGGTGTGGAGCAAAGGAACATCGGGCCGCCGATTGCGCGGTGCCACCCGAGTGCTTCCTTTGCGAAGCACAAAGCGATCCGGCAATGCGGAAACACATTGCCGGGTCGAGCGTTTGCGCTGCATATCGCGCAGCCGTATCTAAGGCCCAGCGATGATGCAACTCTTGCAGGGCAATCTCAATCGGAGCCGAACGGCGCACGATTTACTCCCGCAGATCTGCTTAGACCTGTCCGTGGATATAGTTCTTATCTGCGAACAGTATCGGAGCAGGGATGCGGGAGAGTGGTATTCCGATGATAGCGGAACCGCGGCCATCTGGGTTCCCGATCCACGTCGTTTTGGCGTCGTGAGCCATGGATCTGGAAACGGTTTCGTTTGGGTTAGAGACACTGACGTCACATACGTCAGCTGTTACTTTACCCCAAACGAAACTATAGGTGACTTCCAGACTAGACTTGATAGTCTGGAAGACAACGTCAGAGACATGGAGGGTGATCTAATAATTGCCGAAGATCTGAATGCGAAGGCTCTTGAATAGGGGATGGACAGGCCGGACTCAAGGGGAAGGCGAGTCATGGACGCGGTGTCGCGGCTCGGGCTGGTGGTACTTAATACCGGCCGCACCTCAACCTTTAGACGGCCAGGGTACCGAGAGACCATACCCGATGTGTCTCTCGCATCCGCGGGTCTGGTTGCGCGTGTCAGGGGTTGGCGGGTGATCGAGGACTACACAGCCAGCGATCACCAGTACATCACCTTCCGTGTGGGTGATGGAAGGCCAATCGATACGCGTGGCCCAACCAGATGGAATATTGATAAACTTCATAGGGAAGAGCTATCTCTGGCAATTACACGCGGCTGGAAATCCCTTGAAGGAGTCCCAGATGGCTTCCCAGCTTCCGAGCGAGCAGAGGCGGTGACGGACGCCACTATGCGTCTTATCCACCGAGCTTGCAAGGAGGCGATCCCGCGGAGGAAACCGAAGATCGTGCGACGCCCGGCCCACTGGTGGACGGATGAGATCGCTGAACTCAGGCGCAAATGTCTGAGATCTCGGCGATTAGCTACGCGATCCAGAAAACGGGACGGCGATCTAGCTGGAAAAATGGCCGACTACAAATCGGCCAGAAAAGAGCTTCGACGGGCCATCAGGTCCAGTCAGCGCCAATGCTGGAAAGAGCTTTGCCTGGAACTCGACAAGGATCCGTGGGGTCTGGGGTACAAGATCGTTATGCAGAAGCTGGGTGCCTTCTCTAGAGGAGCACCCACGGACGCGGCTACGATCGACAGTATTGTCAGTGCCCTTTTCCCAACGCACCCATTGCTCGAGGATCGGGCAATTGCGCCGGTCGACCCGGACTTTCCATTGTTCACCGAACAGGAGCTCAAACGAGCTGTCGGTTCGATGAAGAATCGGAAGGCGCCGGGACCCGACGGAATTCCGGCGGAGGTACTCAAGGCCGTAGCTGAACTCCATCCAGAGCTCTTGCTCGGTATGTACAACTCGTGCCTAAAGGCGGGTACATTCTGTGCCCGGTGGAAGGTTGCGAGACTTGTGCTTATCAGCAAGGGCAAGGCGTCATCAGGTGGACCTTTTTCCTATCAGCCTCTGTGTATGCTCGACACCACGGGCAAACTCCTGGAAGGCCTATTGCGACCCCGACTCCAGCAAGCCGCGCACTGCGCTGGAGGCCTAACCGAAAGGCAACACGGTTTTCGGAGTGGTAAGTCGACAATCGGCGCTATCCAGGAGGTGGTGGAGGCTGCCAGAGCCGTGGAACGGGGCAACCACCATTCTCGCCCCGTCTGCCTGTTGGTCCTTCTGGATGTGAAGAACGCGTTCAACTCGGTCAGGTGGGCCGATGTTCTAAACGCGATGCAGCGTGATTTCCAGGTCCCTGGATACATTCTTCGAATGATTCAGAGCTACCTGACGGATCGCTACATCGTGTACGAAACATCGGATGGACCGAAAAGAAGGAAGCTCACAGCTGGAGCTGCACAAGGCTCAGTGCTGGGTCCTGAATTATGGAATATTTCATATGACGGGATTCTGCGCATGGAGATGCCGGAGCAGACCTTCCTGATTGGGTACGCAGATGACGCTGCTGCCGTCATCATCGCTCGCGATGTGGAGGCAGTACAGATGCGTCTTAATCAGGTGATGCGCCGTGTCGTGCGGTGGATGGATGATCACGGCCTTGAGCTGTCAGCCTCAAAAACCGAGATCGTCTTGATTACCAAGAGGCGTATCGATAAGATTCGCACTCTCGATGTGGGGGAAGCGTCAGTCCTAACCAAGCCGGCGGTGAAGTACCTGGGGGTAATGCTGGATTCCAAGCTCACCTTCTGGCACCAGATCCAAAGAGCTGCAGACAAAGCGGCCGTCGTGACGGCGTCTCTGAGCAGGGTAATGGCCAACATTGGGGGCCCAAGCCCCTGCAAGCGACGCCTGCTCATGCGGACCGTGGAGTAAATAATGCTATATGGGGCTGAAGTATAGGCTGAAGCACTGCGGACGTAGAAGTATCGTCGAAAAATGGCCGTGGTGCAGTGAAAAGGGGCCCTTCGCATCGCTTCTTCGTACCGAACGGTCTCGGGGATTGCGGTGCTGGTAGTCGCTGGAGTGGTCCCTATCGACCTTCTGGCTCAAGAGCGTAGGTTCGTGCACCAGAACAAAGCGGAACTCGGCAAAGTGACCGCAACAGCGGAAGCCCAGGCTCAATCGTTGCGGGCCTGGCAACAACGTTGGGAACTGGACCCACGGGGGCGTTGGAAGGCTCGGCTGATACCTCAGCTCAAGCCATGGCTCTGACGCTCTCATGGTGAGGTGGATTACTACCTAACCCAGTTCCTGACAGGACACGGCCTCTTCCTCAAATACCTTCACCGTATGGGAAAGGTAGAGGCTAGTGGCTGTGCCCTTTGTGATGTCCCTGCGACGACGCTCTCAACACGTTCTTTTATTGCGAGCGCTGGAGCGTCGAGCAGGGAGAGTAAGAAAATGACCTTGGAGCCATCACGCCGGACAATATAGTCTCTGTGATGCTCCAGGGTCAATCGGCGTGGTCGAAGGTCACCTCCTTTGTTAGAAGGGTCCTTTGACAGAAAAAAAAAAAAAAAAAAGGCCGTCCTGGACGGCCTGCCATAGGCCGTCCATAGAGGGCGACAATCAGAAGAAAGGAGAAAGAAGAGGAGGTTAAGCAGGCCTCGAGACGACGGCGCCTCGCTGGCGAAGGCTTAGTCCTACTCCGACGCAATGTGAAAGCAGTTCTGGAGTGGGTACAACGACCAGGCTAGGTGAAGGGGTTTTAGTGGGTAGGGCAATTATTGCGAGTCCCACAGACCGGGGGGGGGGGGGCACGGAGCCTCCCTGATGGTCCGTAAAAAGGATTTCCCCTCCCTCAGAAAAAAAAAAAAAAAAAAATTATTATTATTATTATTATTATTATTATTATTATTATTATTATTATTATTATTATTATTATTATTATTATTATTATTATTATTATTATTATTATTATTATTATTATTATTATTATTATTTTTAGTTTTTTTTTTTTGGGGGAGTCTGTAAAATGCATTTACGCACGGTGTGTAGGACTCGGCGGATCCACTGCCCATACCCACTAAAAACATATCTCCCTGTTCGCACCGAATCCAGCCCGGAACTGTTTATCACATTTCATCAGTCTGGGTGGCAGTCCTTGCGTGTCCAAAGTTACACGTTCATTCCTTTTTCTTTTCTACAGCCATGCTCGAAAACATGCACTCTCACTCTCGTTCAGTTTTCCAGGCATCCATCTTCCATTTTGCTTTGCAACACTTGTGTGACGTAGCTTGCAATCATGCGCCAGTTGTCAGCGTTTGTCGTCATCAGTCTCGTCACGTTTTCCGGCGTGATCGCCCCTATCTCAGTTCCTAGTCTATGTCGTCGCATGGTCTAACGGTCGCACACGAAAAACGTGTGCTCGACGTCATCCCGCGGCCATCCGCAATACTTGCATTCCGGGGAGGAAACCCTACCCATCCTGTAGAGGTAATTGCGGAAGTACCCATGTCCAGACAGAAACTGGGTGAGGTAGAAGTCTTTCTCTCCATGCTGTCTGCCTGTCCACTGTCGTACGTCTTGTATCAATCTATGGGTCCACCGTCCTTGGTCGTTCGTTGTCCATCTGTTCTGCCATTTTTTTAACGTCTCGTCTCGTGCTTCGTTTGCAGCGTCTGCCCTTCCAATGATAGCGCTACGTTCGTATATGCGCTTCCTCTCTGCCGCCAGGAGGTCGATCGGGACCACCCTGCGATAACGAACACCGCGTTCTCTGATACCGTCCGGTACGCGCACGCAATTCTCAACACGCCCACCCTCTGTACGCTGGTCATGGCTTTAGCCCGCCTGCGCACTTTCATTGTATCAGCCCATATCTCGGCTCCGTACAGCATGATCAAGTGGGTCACGCTCATCAGTAGTCTCCGTACGAATGGTCTGGGACCTTTCGTGTTGGCCATTAGTCTGCTCAATGCCTTTGTCTTTTCGGCTGCTTTGGTCGTAACGTTCCGTATGTGAGACCAAAAGCTCAGTTTCGTGTCCAAGGATACCCCCAGATACTTAACCTCCTTTCTAGTCTCCAGTCGTTCCGTCCCGACTGTTAGCGGAATCACCGTTTCTATACGTTTCCGTGTGAGCAGCAGCAGCTCAGTCTTTTGCAGTGCTAACTGCAGTCCATGCTCTGTCATCCATTCGTTCACACGTCTCATTACCTGATTCAGTTTGAGCTGAGCCAGGTGGGTGGTGCGAGCCACCATAACAATGGCCACATCATCCGCATATGCGATGAGGCGCGTGTCCGACGGCATGTCCAGTCTTAGTAAGCTGTCGTACAGAATGTTCCAGAAGTTAGGGCCCAGGATAGATCCCTGTGCGACCCCCGCGGATATCTGTCTTTGTCTCGTGCCTTCCATCGTTTCGTAACGTATTGTACGGTCCCACAAGTAGTCGTCTATAACCCTGCGTAGGTAAGCGGGAACCCGGAAGGTTGTGTCCAACGCTTCCAGAATATCCGACTACCTTGCAGAGTTAAACGCGTTTCGTACGTCAAGGGTTGCCAGTAATACCAGTGGCCTGGCACCATGACAAACCTCATTTGTCTTCTGTACAAGTTCTGTAACGTCTTTTATAGCTCCAATGGTGGAGCGACCCTTCCGAAAACCGTGCTGGCGGTCTGAAAGGTCACCAGCGTTCTTTACCGCCATTGTCAATCTCGGTCTTAGCAGAAGCTCATACAGCTTCCCTGTCGTGTTGAGGAGACTTAGGGGCCTATAGGAAGACGGCGAATCAGGGTCCCCCTTACCTTTAGTAAGGAGCACCAGTTGAGCTGTCTTCCAGAGCTTGCTGAATACCCCCGCTGTCAGGCACCCGTTGTACAGATCTAGCAGTACATTTGGGCAACACCGGGCAACGAACCGCAATAGTTCGGCCGGTACCCCATCGGGACCTGGAGCCTTATTTGGCTTCAGCGAGGATATTGCTGTCTAGAGCTCCTCCTTCGTGAAAAGGGGGAGTTGCATGTCCAAGTCTTCGTACGTCGTTTCTGTTCTGTATATGTGAGATGGAAAGAGTCCCTTAACGATTCTTTTCATCGAGTCCGCGTCCTTTGTAGCCGGTGGGCTGCGAGCCCCTAGTTTGCGGGTTACAATTTGGTAACCCGTTCCCCACGGGTCTGAGTCCACCTCTTCCGTCAAACGTCTCCAGCACTGTCCTTTGCTGTAGTTTATTGTTAGTCTGAGGCGTTTTCTGACGAGTTTATACTCTTCCGAAAGAGCAGTCGCCTCTTGTCGGTCTTTTGCTCGTTGAGCGCGTCTGCGTAGTCTTAGGCAATCCCGCCTGATGTCAGCAATTTCTGCTGTCCACCAGTAGGCCTGCCGTTTGTCTCGTCTGTATTGTTTCCGGGGCATCGAGGCCTGGCACAACTGCCGAAGATACCGTTCAGTACCCTCGGCAAGCGCTTTAGCCCTTCCGCGCCCAGTCAGCTCTTGGGGCACCCTCCGTATCGGGGGTTCTGCATCTTGCAGTTGCCTTTTGAGCTTGTCCATGTTTACGCGTTTGATGTCCCACCTCGGGGGTTGTGAGTCCCGACTTCCATTCGTCACCGTTTTGTCTGTCACGTCAAAGGAGATGTACTGATGATCGCTGGCTGTGTAGTCCTCGATCGCCCGCCACCCCCTTATTTTCGTCAAGATCCTGTCTGAGGCCAAGGTCACGTTCGGTATGGAGGTCCCGTACCCGGGTCGTCTGCATGTTGGCGTGGTTCCTTCGTTGACTACTGCTAGCTCTAGCCTTGCGGCCATTTCCAGCAGCAGCCGTCCTCGTCTGTTTGTTGTGGACATTCCCCACTCGACCGCCCGCGCGTTGGAATCGCCCGCTACGATAGTGCTTCCAGGAATGTCCCTCACAGCGTATTCGAGGGCTTCCAATTTACTCGCGTATTCGTTCGCGTCGCAGTTTGGGGAAAGGTAAACGCTGATGATAACAACAGCGCCCACCCTCACCCAAACATGGTCCGTGCCGCGTCCCGTTTCTGTCACCCGCGCCGCGCAGTTCCCTCGAATCCACACCGCCGCCGTGCCCGAGCTGCTAGCGAGCCACGTCGGATCGGGCATGTCTCTGTATTGCTCGCTTATCACGAGCACGTCCGCGTCTGTTTTCGCCGCAATTTGAGGGAGCAGCGCATCGGCTACGCTGCTCCGATTCATATTGCATTGGAGAATCGTCAGGGCCATCTCGGTGGTTTAGTCTTCGCCTGTGTGAGTGCTGCTTCCAATGCGCCGCACAAGGCCGTACCCGGCGTATGACCAAGATCTTGGTTGGCCAAACCTGTGCAGAGAAAGCAGGCAGGAACACTGTTACATGCCCTGCCCACATGTCCCTTTTGGCCGCATCGCCAGCAGCAGTCGTGTCTGTCCGGTCCCTTACAGTCCTTCTTTATGTGACCAAAACCGAGGCACTTGTAACACCTTACTACGCGTAGTCTGGGTCTGACGCGGCAGTTGACCCAGCCTATCCGGATCCTACCTTTTTTCAGGAGGTCCGTCGCCTCCGTGGCGTCGAAGTCGCAGACAGCCATGGCTAGTCCTCGACTATTGGACGCGAAGACGTGAACCGCCCGTTCCGCCTCGATTCCGGTTTCGCGATTAATCGCTTCCGCGACGTCCTGCCCTGTCGTGACGCAGTCAAGGTCTACGAACTCCAGCGTCACCCTGGACGTCATGTCTTTTACCGTCGCTGTTGTACCGAGTACATCCTGTAGAGCCTTTTGAAAAACCTGTCGTTCCTGTTGCTTTTCAAGTTTTAGCAACATCGCGCCGTCTTTGGTCTTTCTAATTGTCCTAACTTGTACCTTTTCCTGTTGTGGGTCCACCTTTTCTCGTATGGTCCGTAGAACGTCCGCATACGATTGACCACTTGTCGGTTTGATCAGAATCGCACCTCTCCTGGGTTTCAGGCTAGGGCGATCAGATCCCCGATTTCGCGGCTGGGTGGCTTTCTGTCCTGTCTCGTCCGTCTTGGCTGTACCCTCGTCCATCTTGGCTGTACCCACGTTTTTACCCTTCCGTTTCTTTTTTAGGGCAACCTTTGTCCATACCCCTTCGGAGGTCCCTTGCTGTGGTACAGCAATGCCCTGTTCCGGAGTTGGGGTCTGGTTTACCCGTTTCCGTTTTTGTTGAGGGGTTACCTCAACCTCAATAACACGTTTAGTGTCTGTTACAGTCATTCGTCGGAGCTTATGCATACGGTTCAGAACATACAACCCGACTTCCGTAGCCTCGTTTATCTCACTCATGCCTGTCGTTATGACGGTACTCACATTCCTTTGGACTTTGGTTTTTGCCGTCATTCTTTCTAGGACGCTGCGTATATTTAGAAGCTGCTCGCGCAGTTTTCTCTCCGCAGCCTCCCAGTTTTCCGGCGACCCTCCGTACCCGCCCGTCCTTTCGCGATTTCCTGTAGTGTTTTCTAGCCCACCAGCCAGGTCACCTACTGGTGTGCTAGGGGAGTTGGGATTCTCCCGCGACTCTCCTGAGTCTTTACGCGCAGGCTGCACTCTATTACCTGCAATTTTATTATCTTTTTCCATTTTTTATTTTATAAAACCTTTCCCTTCCCGAAAGTGTGTTTAGTGTGTTAGGTGGACAGTCAGCTCGCTAAAAAGTGGTTTCAGCATTCCGTCCTGGGTTCTCCCATTGTTCGAGCGCTTCGACAGTCCAGTGGCCTCGTCCGTTCCTTCCCCACACCCCAACAGCAAGATCCCATCCGATCGCCAGTCGGTGTTACTGCTGGAGGCGGGATTTAGCGCCTTTTGAGCGCCTTACCACTGTGCAGGGCAGCCTCCCATGCTGGCTGGGCCGGGTTCGAGCCCCCCACTAATGGCGGCCCAGGAGTGCGAAACTGGTTTTACGAATGTACCCTCCAGAGTGGAAGCGCACACGACCATGACAGAACCCTCTCTTGAAAGCTTCCGCCACCTAATCAGGAGCCCTGCGTTGTATTCGTGTCCGTCCTCGAGGCTCGGGCGCCAACATGCAGTCTCGGGAAGGCCCGTTTATAGAGCCCCCGACCAGTCATTTCCCGCGTGCAGTGTGCCCGTTTATAGGGCCGCTTTCCAATCATGGGTGATACCCGTTTATAGGGCCCCCACTTTCATACCACGCTAAGACTCGAAGGCTCGCACGAAGGTGTCAGTGTACTGGTGATGTGTTTGTGTAGTTCCATTTCCCTGTTAGCCGTATGTAAGACATACGTTGCCCGCCCTGCACGTGAGAGTTCTCGGACGTAGGGTTGGATTTTGCAGAGCATTATTATTATTATTATTATTATTATTATTATTATTATTAACTCCGCTATGCCGATTAACTCCGCTATGCCGGTCCCAAGCCCGGGACCTCTCCTTCTAGTGGAGAGGGAGGAGGAGGGGGAGGAGCTACACCTCCTTAAAAATCCTTGAATGATACATAGCATAGTGGTACCTTGCTGACACGTCCAACCACTCATTATAATTACACACCCATGTGCAGCTACTTGTTTCGGGATTCACTGTGAAGCCGATCGGGAGGGCTCTCTATAAACGGGAGCGAGTTTGTGTGGTGCGGAGAGGTCCCGTAAAACGGACTCTTCTCGGCGGGTGGTGGAACAACGGATCTCACTAGACAGTACTCGTGCATGTACAAATACACGCACTACAGACAATTGTACTCATGCACACACGCAACCCCACATTTACAGCGCACACTCTTGTACACTGACACCCATACATAACTTGTCGCCTCTGCGACCATTTAACACTCTACACAATACACGAAAGAGGCGCACCCTCCCTCTTCCTTAGCCGCAAGAGGCTTTCCCGTGTCGTCGGTAAAGGGGTCGCTGGGAGTTGAGTGAAGCCATGCTTATCGAGGCATTCTGACGTTAAGGTCATGTCTCTGACGTCAGATGACGGAGTTATGGTGTAGCAATACACAACTTTGGGCCTTGCATCGGCTAGACGGGAGGTTCTGCCGACACCCCCGCTGGAACTAGCCGGCTCAGGGGGACAACGCACTTAAGCAAGATCCCCTAGGGGTAGCGTGGCCGTCGGGAAACGGGGCGCGAAACATCCCAGAAACTCAGAGCCGCTAGTCACGGTTTTCTGAGTTGAGGATGCGGACCGACAACCAGGCCCGGCAGCTGCGTGAGCTTCAGAAACGATCCGACCCCAGGTACCGCCTCGAGTCGAGATGAATGACCGTGGTTCGACTGCCACTACCGGGGCCCCGAGAAAGTGGGTCTCCCGTGGAGCAGCGGAGCGTTTCTAGAAGTCTTTATTTAGCAGAACCATGGCAGAAAATCCGACTATTTTACATGAAAAAAGACAAGAAGAGAGGTGTACTACATGTACACCAGCAAAAAATAACTCACGCACTTGTCCTCCCCCGAAACCGGAGGATGGTAACAGTGCGCGACAAGAAGAGGGCAGAAATGCGCCTATTTCTGCAAGTGCCATGAGTCTCCTTCCGCAAAAAACTCGCGGAAAGCGAGAGACTCACAATTGAGTGCATTGACGGTATGCAATCCATCATAAAGGAGATGGCGGCTGCTTTAAAAAGTCAGCCAAACATTAAGACCTCTATAAAAAAAGGTATACTAAAGATGGAGGAGATGCTGGATCAACTCCGGCACACAACTTTCGCAGCCAGCGAGGCTCGTAAACAGCTGTTGACTACAGTAATCAGTTATAGAGCGACTTTGCAGCCAAAAAGGCCAGCTTCTACCCCGCCCAGCCTCCCCACTCAAACGCCTGGGCAAGCGCTAACGTGGTCGGAGGTCGCTAAGAAGAGAAAAAAGAGAACCAAGACGACCCCTAACAAAGAGCCTAAAAGCGGGCTCTTGAAAGAAGAAAACAAGGTGCAGCAGCAGCCACAGAAAAAAGCCGCTGCACCTAAGAACAACGCAAAAGCCAAGAGGACGCGTCCCGAAGCAATTTGAGTTAAACCGGTGGACGGCCAAACGTACGCCGATATTTTAGGTCGGGTCCGCAAGGATGTGAAGCCCGAAGCTTGTGGCGCCGAAATCAAATCGATTCGGCGCACCAAAGCTGGCGAGGTTCTCCTCGAGTTGAGGAATACCTCTGCCGAGGGACGAAAGGGCCTATCAGACGCCCTTCAAAGGGCTGTCGGGGGTGCAGGCTCAGTCAGGCAGCTGATCCCAAGGGCGACCTTGGGAATCAGAGACCTCGACTGCTGCACCTCGAAGGCAGAAGTCAAAGAGGCCCTTCAGAGCGCCCTGCCGGGGTACTGCAGGGCAATAGAAGTAGCGCTGACCAAGCCAAACGCTATTCAACAGCGGATGGCCTTTGTGACCATCGACGAAGTCAGCGCCAACCGATTGCTCGAGTCGGCTATGCTTTGGATCGGCTGGGTGAATTGCAGAGTGCGACGAAAAACTTTAGCACTAAGGTGTTACCGGTGCCTCGGTTTCGGCCATTCAAGCCGTAATTGTAAGGGACCGGACAGGTCGAACTAGTGATACAGGTGTGGAGCAAAGGAACATCGGGCCGCCGATTGCGCGGCGCCACCCGAGTGCTTCCTTTGCGAAACACAAAGCGATCCGGCAATGCGGAAACACATTGCCGGGTCGAGCGTTTGCGCTGCATATCGCGCAGCCGTATCTAAGGCCCAGCGATGATGCAACTCTTGCAGGGCAATCTCAATCAGAGCCGAACGGCGCACGATTTACTCCCGCAGATCTGCTTCGACCTGTCCGTGGATATAGTTCTTATTTGCTAACAGTATCGGAGCAGGGATGCGGGAGAGTGGTATTTCGATGACAGCGGAACAGCGGCCATCTGGGTTCCCGATCCACGTCGTTTCGGCGTCGTGAGCCATGGATCTGGAAATGGTTTCGTTTGGGTTAGAGACACTGACGTCACATACGTCAGCTGTTACTTTACTTCAAACGAAACTATAGGTGACTTCCAGACTAGACTTGATAGTCTGGAAGACACCGTCAGAGACATGGAGGGTGATCTAATAATTGCCGGAGATCTGAATGCGAAAGCTCTTGAATGGGGGATGGACAGGCCGGGCTCAAGGGGAAGGCGAGTCATGGACGCGGTGTCGCGGCATGGGCTGGTGGTACTTAATACTGGCCGCACCTCAACCTTTAGACGGCCAGGGTACCGAGAGACCATACCCGATGTGTCTCTCGCATCCGCGGGTCTGGTTGCGCGTGTCAGGGGTTGGCGGGTGATCGAGGACTACACAGCCAGCGACCACCAGTACATCACCTTCCGTGTGGGTAATGGAAGGCCAATCGATACGCGCGGCCCAACCAGATGGAATATTAATAAACTTGATAGGGAAGAGCTATCTCTGGCAATTACACGCGGCTGGAAATCCCTTGAAGGAGTCCCAGATGGCCTCTCAGCTTTCAAGCGAGCAGAAGCGGTGACGGACGCCACTATGCGTCTTATCCACCGAGCTTGCAAGGAGGCGATCCCGCGGAGGAAACAGAAGATCGTGCGACGCCCGGCCCACTGTTGGACGGATGAGATCGCTGAACTCAGGCGCAAATGTCTGAGATCTCAGCTATTAGCTACGCGATCCAGAAAACGGGACGGCGATCTAGCTGGAAAAATGGCCGACTACAAATCGGCCAGAAAAGAGCTTCGACGGGCCATCAGGTCCAGTCAGCGCCAATGCTGGAAAGAGCTTTGCCTGGAACTCGACAAGGATCCGTTTGGTCTGGGTTACAAGATCGTTATGCAGAAGCTGGGTGCCTTCTCTCGAGGAGCACCTACGGACGCGGCTACGATCGACAGCATTGTCAGTGCCCTTTTCCCAACGCACCCATTGCTCGAGGATCGGGCAATTGCGCCGGTCGACCCGGACTTTCCATTGTTCACCGAACAGGAGCTTAAACAAGCTGTCGGTTTGATGAAGAATCGAAAGGCGCCAGGACCCGACGGAATTCCGGCGGAGGTACTCAAGGCCGTAGCTGAACTCCATCCAGAGCTCCTGCTCGGTATGTACAACTTGTGCCTAAAGGCGGGTACATTCTGTGCCCGGTGGAAGGTTGCGAGACTTGTGCTTATCAGCAAGGGCAAGGCGTCATCAGGTGGACCTTCTTCCTATCGGCCTCTGTGTATGCTCGACACCACGGGCAAACTCCTGGAAGGCCTATTGCGACCCCGACTCCAGCAAGCCGTGCATTGCGCTGGAGGCCTAGCCGAAAGGCAACACGGTTTTCGGAGTGGTAAGTCGACAATCGGCGCTATCCAGGAGGTGGTGGAGGCTGCCAGAGCCGTGGAACGGGGCAACCACCATTCTGGCCCCGTCTGCCTGTTGGTCCTTCTGGATGTGAAGAACGCGTTCAACTCGGTCAGGTGGGCCGATGTTCTAAACGCGATGCAGCGTGATTTCCAGGTCCCTGGATACATTCTTCGAATGATTCAGAGCTACCTGACGGATCGCTACATCGTGTACGAAACATCGGATGGACCGAAAAGAAGGAAGCTCACAGCTGGAGCTGCACAAGGCTCAGTGCTGGGTCCTGAATTATGGAATATTTCATATGACGGGATTCTACGCATGGAGATGCCGGAGCAGACCTTCCTGATTGGGTACGCAGATGACGTTGCTGCCGTCATCATCGCTCGCGATGTGGAGGCAGTACAGATGCGTCTTAATCAGGTGATGCGCCGTGTCGTGCGGTGGATGGATGATCACGGCCTCGAGCTGTCAGCCTCAAAAACCGAGATCGTCTTGATTACTAAGAGGCGTATCGATAAAATACGCACTTTCGATGTGGGGGAAGCGTCAGTCCTAACCAAGCCGGCGGTAAAGTACCTGGGGGTAATGCTTGATTCCAAGCTTACCTTCTGGCACCAGATCCAAAGAGCTGCGGACAAAGCGGCCGTCGTAACGGCGTCTCTTAGCAGGGTAATGGCCAACATTGGGGGCCCAAGCTCCTGCAAGCGACGCCTGCTCATACGGACCGTGGAGTCCATAATGCTATATGGGGCTGAAGTATGGGCTGAAGCACTGCGGACGTGGAAGTATCGTCGGAAAATGGCCGCGGTGCAGCGAAGAGGGGCCCTTCGCATCGCTTCTTCGTACCGAACGGTCTCGGGGATGGCGGTGCTGGTAGTCGCTGGAGTGGTCCCTATCGACCTTCTGGCTCAAGAGCGTAGGTTCGTGCACCAGAACAAAGCGGAACTCGGCAAGGTGGCCGCAACAGAGGAAGCCCAGGCTCAATCCTTGCGGGCCTAGCAACTACGTTGGGAACTGGACCCACGGGGGCGTTGGACGGCTCGGTTGATACCTCAGCTCGAGCCATGGCTCCGACGCTCTCATGGTGAGGTGGATTACTACCTCACCCAGTTCCTGACAGGACACGGCCTCTTCCTCAAATACCTTCACCTTATGGGGAAGGTAGAGGCTAGTGGCTGTGCCCTTTGTGACTGTCCCTGCGACGACGCTCTCCACACGTTCTTTTATTGCGAGCGCTGGAGCGTCGAGCGGGGAGAGTTAGAAAATGACCTTGGAGCCATCACGCCGGACAATATAGTCTCCGTGATGCTCCAGGGTCAATCGGCGTGGTCGAAGGTCACCTCCTTTGTTAGGAGGGTCCTTCGACAGAAAAAGGCCGTCCTGGACGGCCTGCCATAGGAGAAAGAAGAAAGAAGAGGAGGTTGAGCAGGCCTTGAGAAGACGACGCCTCGCTGGCGAAGGCCTGGTCCCACTCCGATGCAATGTGAAAGCAGTTCTGGAGTGGGTACAACGACCAGGCTAGGTGAAGGGGTTTTAGTGGGTAGGGCAATTATTGCGAGTCCCACACACCGGGGAGGCACGGAGCCTCCCTGATGGTCCGTAAAAAGGATTTCCCCTCCCTCAGAAAAAAAAAAAAAAAAAAAAAAAAAAAAAAAAAAAAAAAAAAAAATTCCCAGCAGGGGGACCTCCTTTCGGGGAGGTTTTCGTGCTCTGGCCTAGCACGCTGGTAACCCCAGGCTCTGACGGGAGTCATGCCTTACAAGCGCTTTGGCGCTCTAGAGGCGAGACGTCAGGCCATCTGGTAGGAAGAATGATTTTCCTACTTGGTGGTAAGAAAGTTGGCTCACCAAAAACCCTTTTAAACAGATATGAAAATGTGTAAAAATCAAAGTAATATACCCCAGGTAAGTCGACCTTCATTGGAAAATCTCACCTCCGGTTCCGATCGGGTTAAAGCCCCGGTGGCTGGAGCTGGCTCCAAGGATTCTGGGGGGAGCCAATTTCACACGGTCCAAACTATTGTGGAGGTGGAAAACCAGGCCTCCGCAATATGCAATGCTACTGGCATTCTAGAGAAGAAAATCTCTAACGAAGATAAAAGACAGAAGGCTGCTCTGGGCGCGCAGCAGCTTAGCACAGACGAAGAAAACGTGCTTGTTCTGATTAGGAGAACGCTCCAGCCACTGCTGGACGTTTTCATTAAAATGAACGAAGCAACGAGAAAGCAGCCGAACGTCAACAGGTTCATTAAGGAAGGCCTTCCCGTGGTTGCCGAGGCAGTGGATAAGGTGCTCCACATGGCCGAAACTTCCTTGACGCAGTCTGCTGCTGCCAAAGATAAAATGGAGGTTGTACAAGGGTCCGCTAAGCGCAGGAGGAATGATTTTAAGTCTGAACCTAATCAGAGTCCAAACATCCATGATACAAATAAAATTGGTGACTCGGACGGGTCGTTCACGACCGTCGAGAGCCGTAAGAAGAAAAAGTCTACGGCAAAGGCTTCACCACCGCTGCATGCTAACAAGAAAAAGGGGCAAAAGGAGCCGCTGCTTCGATCAGGAGGCCAGCAGCTACCACAACAAAATCAGAGGCGGCAGCAGCCCCTGGCTAAGGCTGGGCAGCAAAGGAATCAGCAGCAGCCAATACCAAAGGCCAGTTCAACGGCCACGACGTTTAGGCAGTCCTTGCGAGAGACGCCTAAGAAAAAGAAAAAGAGAAGAGCTCCAAAAAATAAATGCCAGGCCATTATTATCCGGCCAAGAAAAGGAGTGTCCTATGCAGACGTCCTTAAAGGTGTTCGTGAAAACATCTCTAAGGATATTCCAGCAACTGACATCAAAAGTGTCAGAAAGACTCGCGCCGGGGATGTTCTCATCGAACTGGGAGCACAGAAGAAGAGAGAGGCTACGGAGCTAAAAAGGCTGGGAAAGTCCATTCAAGGCTTTGTTGGTCAGACCGGCCTCGTCAGGAGCCTGGATCCACAAACATCTGTGAAAATCAGAGACTTGGACGTATACGTCACGATAGAAGAAGTCGAGACGGCTATCCAAAAAGTCTTTGATAACGAAGGAGCTACGGCAGGGGCAATGAGCATCTCGCTTACCAAACCAAACGCCAGGGAGCAGCGCATGGCCATCGTCAAGATGGACCAAAACAAAGCTCTCCACCTGCTGGGCAAAAAGAAAATTATAGTTGGCTACATGGTCTGCCGACTAAGACAATGGGAGCGCGTACAACGCTGCTGTAGATGCCTGGGCTACGGGCATCAGGCACGGGACTGCCAGGGACCTGACCGTTCCAAAGCCTGCTATAAGTGCGGCCAGGAAGGTCACAGGGGTAAAGACTGCAAGGCTACTGACACTAAATGCATTCTCTGCTCCAGCAATAGAAAAATCGACAAAGCGCTTCTGAGCCACACACCTGGCTCCGGAAAGTGTATCACATTCCGAGAAACGCTGATCAAGACAAAAGCTAATCGCAAATGATGGGCCGTGTAACGGTCCTTCAATGCAATCTCCACCGAAGCGACCTAGCAAACAGTCTTTTGTCTCAGATTAAGTGTGAGAGAAAGGCTGATTTGCTATTTATCAGCGAGCAGTACCGTAACTGGGACGTACCAACTTGGTACTCAGATAAATTTGAAACAGCGGCAATCTATGTGGATCCACAGTCCATCAGAGTGGATGAACACGGAGCTGGCAACGGCTTCGTGTGGGTGAGGTGCGCGAACGTCACGTACGTTAGTTGTTACTACACCCCGAACGTACCCATAGAAAGCTTTAGAAGAGGTTTGGACGAACTAGAAGATACTGTCCGCGAAATAGAAGGCGATGCAGTCATCGCGGGTGACTTTAACGCAAGAGCGTTGGAGTGGGGTATGCCAGAGCAGGACAGTAGAGGTGAATACATCTTGGAGATGGCAGCCAGACTGAATCTTTTTGTTCTCAACGTCGGTACCAGACCAACGTTCGAAAAACCAGGCTATCGCGGTACCATTCCGGATGTGTCTTTTGTCTCCGAAAATCTTGCGCATAAAGCACTAGATTGGAGGGTTCTAGAGGATTACAACGGAAGCGACCATCGGTACATTGCATTCCAAATATGTGATACATTTCAATCGCAGAGGGAAAGCATAGCGAAGCCACCACGTTGGAACTTAGCCAAATTGGACGCCAACAAGCTTGTCCAGGCACTGCTCGAAAGAATAAATCGGTTACCAGATGTGACGATCGCCGCCAGCAGCAAGGACACAGCGGAAGCTCTAGTAAGGGAGACGATGAGTCTGCTTCACCGAGCCTGTGATGCAGCCATGCCGCGCAAGGGGTCGCGGCGTGGAAAGCGCCCTGCCTACTGGAGGTCTGACAAAATTGCTGACCTAAGGTCAGAAGCGAACCGCCTTAGAAGGAAAGCACAAAGAGCGCGCAACAAACCGGAAGCAGCACTTTTGTCCGCGCTTAAAAACGCAGCGCGAAAGAAGCTACGACGTGAGATCAACCGTAGCAAGGCACAGGGCTGGAAGGACCTTACCGAGGAGGTTAATCGGGATGTGTTCGGCTTGGCATACAAGATCGTGACCAAGAAATTATCCGCACTCCCGACTTGCCCCTTTGACGAAAAGACCATGGCGAAGATCGTGAACACTTTGTTCCCGAAGCACCCGCCAAGACAAGATCCAGAGGACGATGACGTGGGAGAAATCCCATTGTTTACCGTCAGCGAAATCGAGCTCGCCGCCAGAACGATGCGGACCAGGAAAGCGCCTGGGCCCGACGGGATACCAGCCGAGATCCTTAAGGTAATCGTGGTGAGAGCACCATCTCTGCTGCTGAACATGTACAACGCGTGCCTCCAGGCGGGTGTCTTTGGTACCCCCTGGAAGGTGGCGCGATTAGTGCTGATCAGCAAAGGGAAGGGAGGTGATCCTCGGCTTCCGTCGTCCAACAGGCCTCTGTGCATGCTGGATGACACAGGGAAGCTCTTCGAGAGGTTGCTAAAACCGCGGCTTCAGGCAGCCGTGCTGGAGTCTGGCGACTTAGCCGACAACCAGTATGGCTTCAGGAAGCAGCGATCCACGATTGACGCTATACATCAGGTGGTACAGCTGGCAGGGGCAGCGTGGTCTGGGAATCACTTTTCTCGGAACCTCGTGCTCTTGGTCACGCTGGACGTAAAGAACGCCTTCAACTCTGCCAGATGGTCAGACATCTTGGCGGCATTGTCGGGGTTCGGAGTCCCAAAGTACCTTATGCGAATAATACGGGACTATCTTAGGGACCGTATCCTTCGCTACGAAACATCGCAAGGGACGCGTGAGATAACTCTAACCGCCGGCGTAGCCCAGGGGTCGATCTTCGGCCCAGACTTTTGGAACATCCTGTACGATGCATTGTTAAGACTCGAGATGCCGTACGGGGTGCACATGATTGCGTACGCCGATGATGTCGCTTTAGTCATCATCGCGCGAGACGCAAAGCGAGCACAATACTCGCTAAACCAAACAATGCGGAGAATATCCGCATGGATGCGGGCACACGGTCTTGACTTGGCGACCGCAAAGACAGAGATCGTCCCCTTTACAGGAAAACGCATGGAGACCATCTTTCCAATGCGTGTGGATAACGACGAGGTGTTGACACAGCACCAGGCCGTATACCTGGGTATTACCCTGGATACGAGGCTGACGTACTCACGACACCTAGAACGCGCAACGACCAAGGCTGCCATTAAGACAGCTCAACTCAGCCGCCTCATGGCAAACACGAGCGGCCCAAAAGCCAGTAAGCGGCGCCTTCTGATGTCTATTGTGACATCGATCCTGTTGTACGGCTCTGAAATATGGGCTGATACAATGGAAAAAGAGGTATACCGCAAGAAACTTAGCGCCGTACAACGTAGAGGAGCTCTTAGAGTCATTAGCGCATATCGCACAGTTTCGAAACCTGCAGTACTCGTTATTGCAGGTATTATTCCGATTGGTATGCATGCGAAAGAGCGCAAACGAATCTACGTACGAAAGAAAAACGAAACGGACGTGAGGTCCGTCCAAAACGAGGAACGGGATCACACCATGGAAACATGGCAAAGATCCTGGGATCAAGAGACGAGGGGTAGATGGACTTACCAACTTATCCGTCAAATAGTCCCTTGGATAGACAGAAAACACGGGGAGGTGAATTATTACCTTACCCAGTTTTTCACCGGACACGGGTATTTCCGCTCCTACCTCAGTCAAATGGGGAAAGCTCGGAACCCAAAATGTGTATTTTGTCCCGCTGATAGTGACGATGCCTATCATACATTCTTCGTGTGCGAAGAATGGAGCGAAGACAGAAAAATTCTGACAGACTCAGTTGGACGATTGGAGCCTGATACGATCATAGGCGACATGATCTCTACTGAGCGCAATTGGATTGCTATGGCGCACTTTGTCGAAGTGGTCCTAAGACAAAAAAAGGCACTCCTAGATCGTGCCAATGACGACGCCAGCGACGATCAGCCACCCCCTCATTACCAAGGGGCAGCAGACCTCGCAACTGAACCGGCCAATGTCTAGGCACCATGCTTTTTCCTAGCGGCGGAAGCAGCGAGCCTAGACGTAAAAGAAGCGTAAGGCAGCAGGATGTCCTACAAATCTTTGACTAAGAACGGCTCCACCCTGACGAAGTGTGATAAACAGTTCCAGGGTGGCTCAAGCCAGAAGAGAAAAGGAGTGGTTTTTTTAGTCGGTCGGGTCGAGCTGCGCCTGTCACATTTCTATTTATCTATCTATTTATCCGCGTTTTTGTTTATTTTATTTCCCGTCTTTTTGTTTTGCCTGTGACAGAGGTAGCTCCACCTAACCCCACACTGTTGCGCCGTCCGGTCGCGGTGCTTCGTGCATTTATGCATTTTTTCCACTACCCGCAATAAAAAATATTATTATTATTATTATTATTATTATTATTATTTTTATTATCATTATTATTATTATTATTATTATTATTATTATTATTATTATTATTATTATTATTATTATTATTATTATTATTATTATTATTATTATTATTATTATTATTATTATTATTATTATTATTATTATTATTATTATTATTATTATTATTATTATTATTATTATTATTATTATTATTATTATTATTTTTTTTTTTTTTTTTTTTTTTTTTTTTTTTTTTTTTTTTTTTTTTTTTTTTGTTTCGGTGGTAAAAAAACGGGGAATCTGCCTTAACCAGACCATCAGTGAGGACCCCTTTGCCTACCTGTAGACGCGGGGGGACCCACCGGTGTGACGGGTTCCGTAGTCACGTCAGCTCTGGCCTCGGATGGGCTCGATTACTCGGGCACATCCGTGGCAAGGGCATCGGCAACCCCGGGGACCGTCTAACCCGCCATACGCCAGCATATGTCTAATATAAAACCATAGACATATGATGCGCGGATGGAATCTCCACCTTCTGTCCAACCTGCAGCGTGGATCTACTTTCGTATTGCTTCGCCGCTGCAGGTTCTGTCTATTCGTCAGTCCGTTCCCCGTTAGGTTGTAACCTGTCTATGTCTCGTAATTCCTTTCATACGATCCTTTCATTCACATTCACTCACTGACTCGTGCTTGTGCTACCCTTCACCAACTACTCCAAACACCCGTCCGCCTTCTTACCCCTCAAGACAGTCTCGACGAAGGTAGCTATCGCCGTCCAACTGTCCTCGTCTTGCAGCATCCTTGCCACTGTATTTTCGGGCGTGATGCTGCCCGTTTTCGTCTCAAGTGACAGTCTGTCTGTGGTCCATCGTCGGCACACATAAAACGTGTGCTCGGCGTCGTCGCGCTCGTAACCGCAGTATTTACATTCCGGCGACCTAACCCGGTTACACCGAAATAAATACTGTCTAAAGTAACCGTGCCCCGTCAAGAACTGGGTTAGGTAAAAATTAACCTCCCCAAACCCTCGTCCGGTCCACGATACCAGGCTGCTTATCAAGCGTCTTGTCCACGTAGCAGTGGCGTCCGTTAACCAACGGTCCGTCCATTCGCGCATTGTCCTGTCTCGTTCCTCAACTGCCGCGTTTGTTTTCCCTACGTCGGCACTTCGTTCGTAAGTCCGTTTCCGTTCCCTAGCGAGCAGGTCAATGGGTATTACACCCGCTACCACCAGGACGGCCTCCGCTGAGACCGTCCTGTAGGCGCACGCGATACGTAATGCCCCCTGTCTCTGTACGTTTGTCAGTCGCTTGCGGTATTTCTTTACCTCAAGCGCATCGGCCCAGACTTCCGCCCCGTATAAAAGGATCGAGTGGGTGGTAGCCATAAGCAACCGTCTTTTCCCCGGTCTCGGTCCATATGTGTTCGCCATAAGGCGGGAGAGCGCGGAAACCCGCGTCGCCGCCCTATGTGCCGTCTCCTGTATATGAGGCCAGAAGGTCAGCTTCGTATCTAGAGTTACCCCTAGATATTTCACCTTCCTCCCGGTCTGCGTCTGCACCGACCCCACCGTCATCGGTATGACGGTTTGTATCCTCCTTCCGGTGAGGAGGATCAGTTCGGTCTTTGCCAGTGCTAAAGTCAGTCCGTGAGTCGTCATCCACCCGTCCACCCGTAACATGACCCGGTTTAGCGTCAGCTGTGCCAATTCTGGATTGCGCTGAACGATCACTACCGCCACGTCGTCGGCGTAGGCGATGAGTGAGGCGTTCTCAGGCATTTCCAGCCTCAGCAGGCCGTCGTAAACCGCGTTCCAGAAGTCAGGTCCTAGTATTGATCCCTGCGCGACGCCCGCAGTGATCGGCCTACTTGCCTGTCCCTCCGTGGTCTCGTACGTAATTTGTCGGTCCGTTAAGTAATCTGCCGCCACCCGCAGGAGATAGGGAGGTACCCTGAAAGCCCGTAAAGCTTCCAGGATATCCCCCCACCTAGCGGAATTAAAGGCGTTCTTTACATCTAAGGTCGCGAGCAGTACTAGTGGTCTCGCGCCGTAGCAGACCCGCCTTGTCCGTAGGAAAGTTTCGGTCACTTCCCTTATCGCGCCTATTGTCGAATGGCCCTTCCGAAAGCCGTGCTGATTATCGGCCAGCCCTCCGGCGGCTGTTATCGCGCTCGTTATTCTCGGTTTTAACAACGTTTCGTAAAGTTTGCCCGCTGTGTCTAAAAGACTCAGGGGCCTATAGGAAGACGGATTATTATTATTATTATTATTATTATTATTATTATTATTATTATTATTATTATTATTATTATTATTATTATTATTATTATTATTATTATTATTATTATTATTATTATTATTATTATTATTATTATTTTTTTTTTTTTTTTTTTTTTTTTTTTTTTTTGTTTCGGTGGTAAAAAAACAGGGAATCTGCTTTAACCAGACCATCAGTGAGGACCCCTTTGCCTACCTGTAGACGCGGGGGGACCCACCGGTGTGACGGGTTCCGTAGTCACGTCAGCTCTGGCCTCGGATGGGCTCGATTACTCGGGCACATCCGTGGCAAGGGCATCGGCAACCCCGGGGACCGTCTAACCCGCCATACACCAGCATATGTCTGATATAAACCATAGACATATGATGCGCGGATGGAATCTCCACCTTCTGTCCAACCTGCAGCGTGGATCTACTTTCGTATTGCTTCGCCGCTGCAGGTTCTGTCCATTCGTCAGTCCGTTCCCCGTAAGGTTGTAACCTGTCTCTGTCTCGTAATTCCTTTCATACGATCCTTTCATTCACATTCACTCACTGACTCGTGCTTGTGCTACCCTTCACCAACTACTTCAAACACCCGTCCGCCTTCTTACCCCTCAAGACAGTCTCGACGAAGGTAGCTATCGCCGTCCAACTGTCCTCGTCTTGCAGCATCCTCGCCACTGTATTTTCGGGCGTGATGCTGCCCGTTTTCGTCTCAAGTGCCAGTCTGTCTGTAGTCCATCGTCGGCACACATAAAACGTGTGCTCAGCGTCATCGCGCTCGTAACCGCAGTATTTACATTCCGGCGACCTAACCTGGTTACACCGAAATAAATACTGTCTGAAGTAACCGTGCCCCGTCAAGAACTGGGTTAGGTAAAAATTAACCTCCCCAAACCCTCGTCCGGTCCACGATACCAGGCTGCTTATCAAGCGTCTTGTCCACGTAGCAGTGGCGTCCGTTAACCAACGGTCCGTCCATTCGCGCATTGTCCTGTCTCGTTCCTCAACTGCCGCGTTTGTTCTCCCTACGTCGGCACTTCGTTCGTAAGTCCGTTTTCGTTCCCTAGCGAGCAGGTCAATGGGTATTACACCCGCTACCACCAGGACGGCCTCCGCTGAGACCGTCCTGTAGGCGCACGCGATACGTAATGCCCCCTGTCTCTGTACGTTTGTCAGTCGCTTGCGGTATTTCTTTACCTCAAGCGCATCGGCCCAGACTTCCGCCCCGTATAAAAGGATCGAGTGGGTGGTGGCCATAAGCAACCGTCTTTTCCCCGGTCTCGGTCCATATGTGTTCGCCATAAGGCGGGAGAGCGCGGAAACCCGCGTCGCCGCCCTATGTGCCGTCTCCTGTATATGAGGCCAGAAGGTCAGCTTCGTATCTAGAGTTACCCCTAGATATTTCACCTTGCTCCCGGTCTGCGTCTGCACCGACCCCACCGTCATCGGTATAACGGTTTGTATCCTCCTTCCGGTGAGGAGGATCAGTTCGGTCTTTGCCAGTGCTAATGTCAGTCCGTGAATCGTCATCCACCCGTCAACCCGTAACATGACCCGGTTTAGCGTCAGCTGTGCTAATTCTGGATTGCGCTGAACGATCACTACCGCCACGTCGTCAACGTAGGCGATGAGTGAGGCGTTCTCGGGCATTTCCAGCCTCAGCAGGCCGTCGTAAACCGCGTTCCAGAAGTCAGGTCCTAGTATTGATCCCTGCGCGACGCCTGCAGTGATCGGCCTACTTGCCTGTCCCTCTGTGGTCTCGTACGTGATTCGTCGGTCTTTCAAGTAATCTCGCGCCACCCGCAACAGATAGGGGGGTACCCTAAAAGCCCGTAGAGCCTCCAGGATATCCCCCCACCCAACAGAATTAAAGGCGTTTCTTACATCTAAGGTCGCGAGCAGTACTAGTGGTCTCGCGCCGTAGCAGACCCGCCTTGTCCGTAGGAAAGTTTCGGTGACTTCCCTTATCGCGCCTATCGTTGAATGGCCCTTCCGAAAGCCGTGCTGGTTATCGGCCAGCCCTCCGGCATCTGATATCGCGCTCGATATTCTCGGTTTCAACAACGCCTCGTATAGTTTGCCCGCTGTGTCTAGAAGACTCAGGGGCCTATAGGAAGACGGTGTCTCGAGTTCCCCTTTACCTTTATACAAGAGGACCAATCGAGCCGTCTTCCAACGCGTTGCAAACCTCCCGGTCCGTAAGCTTGCATTGTACATGTCCAAGAGTATTCTCGGACGTACAATGGAGATTTGCCGAAGAATCTCCCCCGGGATACAGTCCGGTCCAGGCGCCTTCCCGGATTTCATCGAGGACGTAGCTTGGAGTAGCTCCACCTCACTGAATTCCGGGACAGCATTATTATTATTATTATTATTATTATTATTATTATTATTATTATTATTATTATTATTATTATTATTATTATTATTATTATTATTATTATTCCCAGCAGGGGGACTTCCTTTCGGGGAGGTCTTCGTGCTCTGGCCTAGCACGCTGGTAACCCCAGGCTCTGTAGGGAGTCATGCCTTACAAGCGCTTTGGCGCTCTAGAGGCGAGACGTCAGGCCATCTGGTAGGAAGAATGATTTTCCTACTTGGTGGTAAGAAAGTTGGCTCAACAAAAACCCCTTCGATGAAAAATGAAAATGTGTGAATATCAAAATATTATACCCCAGGTGAGTCTACCTTCATTGGAAAATCTCACCTCCGGTTCCGATCGGGTTAAAGCCCCGGTGGCTGGAGCTGGCTGCGAGGATTCTGGGGGGAGCCAAATTCACACAGTCTAAACTATTGCGGAGGTGCAAAACCAGGCCTTCGCAATATGCAATGCTACTGGCATTCTAGGCAAGAAAATCTCCAACAAAGAAAATAGACAGAAGGCTGCTCTGGGCGCGCAGCAGCTTAGTACAGACGACGAAAACGTGCTCGTTCTAATAAGAAAAACGCTTCAGCCACTGCTGGACGTTTTCATTAAAATGAACGAAGCAACGAGAAAGCAGCCAAACGTTAAAAGGTTTATTAAGGAAGGCCTTCCCGTAGTTGCCGAGGCAGTGGATAAGGTGCTCCACATGGCTGAAACTTCCTTGACGAAGTCTGCTGCTGCCAAAGACAAGATGGATGTCGTGCAAGGGTCCGCCAAGCGCACGAGGGATGATTTGGAGTCTGAACCTGGTCAGAGTCCAAACACCCAGAAAAGAAATAAAAATGGTGACTCGGACGGGTCGTTCACGACCGTCGAGGGCCGTAAAAAGAAAAAGGATACGGCAAAGGCTTTACCACCGCTGCACGCCAACAAAAAAAAAAAAGGGCAAGCGGAGCCGTTGCTTCGATCAGGAGGCCAGCAGCTACCTCAACAAAATCAGAGGTGGCAGCAGCCCCTGGATAAGGCTGGGCAGCGACAGAAACATCAGCAGCCACCACAAAAGGCCAGTCTACCGGCCACGACGAATAGGCAGTCCTTGCGAGAGACGCCTAAGAAAAAGACAAAGAGAAGGGCTCCAAAAAAAAAAAAAAAAAAAAAAAAATGCCAGGCCATCATTATCCGGCCAAGCAAAGGAGTGTCCTACGCGGACGTCCTTAGAGGTGTTCGTGAAAACATCTCTAAGGATATTCCAGCAACTGACATCAAAAGTGTCAGAAAGACACGTGCCGGAGATGTTCTTATCGAACTGGGAGCACAGAAAAAGAGAGAGGCTACAGAGCTGAAAAGGCTGGGAAAGTCCATTCAAAGCTTTGTTGGTCAGACCGGCCTCGTCAGGAGCCTGGATCCACAAACATCTGTGGAAATCAGAGACTTGGACGTATACGTCACGATAGAAGAAGTCGAGACGGCTATCCGAAAAGTCTTTGATAACGAAGGAGCTACGGCGGGGGCAATGAGCATTTCGCTTACCAAACCCAACGCCAGGGAGCAGCGCATGGCCATTGTCAAGATGGACCAGAACAAAGCTCTCCACCAGCTGGGAAAAAAGAAAATTATAGTTGGCTACATGATCTGCCGACTAAGACAATGGGAGCGCGTGCAACGCTGCTTTAGATGTCTGGGCTACGGGCATCAGGCACGTGATTGCCAGGGACCTGACCGTTCTAAGGCCTGCTATAAGTGCGGCCAGGAAGGTCACAGGGGTAAAGACTGCAAGGCTACTAACGCCAAATGCATTCTCTGCTCCAGCAATAGAAAAATCGACAAAGCGCTTCTGAGACACACACCCGGCTCCGGAAAGTGTATCACTTTCCGAGAAGCGCTGATCAAGACAAAAGCTAATCGCTAATGATGGGCCGTGTAACGGTCCTTCAATGCAATCTCCACCGAAGCGACCTAGCAAACAGTCTTTTGTCTCAGATTAAGTGGGAGAGAAAGGCTGATTTGCTACTTATCAGCGAGCAGTACCGAAACTGGGACGTACCGACTTGGTACCCAGATAAATTTAGAACAGCGGCAATCTATGTGGATTCACAGTCCATCCGAGTGGATGAACACGGAGCTGGCAACGGCTTCGTGTGGGTGAGGTGCGCGAACGTCACGTACGTTAGTTGTTACTACACCCCAAACGTACCCATAGAAAGCTTTAGAAGAGGTTTGGACGAACTAGAAGATACTGTCCGCGAAATAGAAAGCGATGCAGTCATCGCGGGTGACTTTAACGCAAGAGCGTTGGAGTGGGGTATGCCAGAGCAGGACAGTAGAGGTGAATACATCTTGGAGATGGCAGCCAGACTGAATCTTTTTGTTCTCAACGTCGGGACCAGACCAACGTTCGAAAGACCAGGCTATCGCGGTACCATTCCGGATGTGTCTTTTGTCTCCGAAAATCTTGCGCGTAAAGCACTAGATTGGAGGGTTCTAGAGGATTACAACGGAAGCGACCATCGGTACATTGCATTCCAAATATGTGATACATTTCAATCGCAGAGGGAAAGCATAGCGAAGCCACCACGTTGGAACTTAGCCAAATTGGACGCCAACAAGCTTGTCCAGGCACTGCTCGAAGGAATAAATCGGTTACCAGATGTGACGATCGCCGCCAGCAGCAAGGACACAGCGGAAGCTTTAGTAAGGGAGACGATGAGTCTGCTTCACCGAGCCTGTGATGCAGCCATGCCGCGCAAGGGGTCGCGGCGTGGAAAGCGCCCTGCCTACTGGTGGTCTGACAAAATTGCTGACCTGAGGTCAGAAGCGAACCGCCTTAGAAGGAAAGCACAAAGAGCGCGCAACAAACCGGAAGCAGCACTTTCGTCCGCGCTTAAGAACGCAGCGCGAAAGAAGCTACGACGTGAGATCAACCGTAGCAAGGCACAGGGCTGGAAGGACCTTACCGAGGAGGTTAATCGGGATGTGTTCGGCTTGGCATACAAGATCGTGACCAAGAAATTATCCGCACTCCCGACTTGCCCCTTTGACGAAGAAACCATGGCGAAGATCGTGAACACTTTGTTCCCGAAGCACCCGCCAAGACAAGATCCAGAGG
This sequence comes from Chalcis sispes, assembly GCA_949987625.1. Classification (NCBI taxonomy): domain Eukaryota; kingdom Metazoa; phylum Arthropoda; class Insecta; order Hymenoptera; family Chalcididae; genus Chalcis; species Chalcis sispes. Next base: position 45,122,144 of record OX465097.1, on the reverse strand, counting down.
ACGATGACGTGGGAGAAATCCCATTGTTTACCGTCAGCGAACTCGAGCTCGCCGCCAGAACGATGCGGACCAGGAAAGCGCCTGGGCCCGACGGGATACCAGCCGAGATCCTTAAGGTAATCGTGGTGAGAGCACCATCTCTGCTGCTGAACATGTACAACGCGTGCCTCCAGGCGGGTGTCTTTGGCACCCCCTGGAAGGTGGCGCGATTAGAGCTGATCAGCAAAGGGAAGGGAGGTGATCCCCGGCTTCCGTCGTCCAGCAGGCCTCTGTGCATGCTGGATGACACAGGGAAGCTCTTCGAGAGGTTGCTAAAACCGCGGCTTCAGGCAGCCGTGCTGGAGTCTGGCGACTTAGCCGACAACCAGTATGGCTTCAGGAAGCAGCGATCCACGATTGACGCTATACATCAGGTGGTACAGCTGGCAGGGGCAGCGTGGTCTGGGAATCACTTTTCTCGGAACCTCGTGCTCTTGGTCACGCTGGACGTAAAGAACGCCTTCAACTCTGCCAGATGGTCAGACATCTTGGCGGCATTGTCGGGGTTCGGAGTCCCGAAGTACCTTATGCGAATAATACGGGACTATCTTAGGGACCGTATCCTTCGCTACGAAACATCGCAAGGGACGCGTGAGATAACTCTAACCGCCGGCGTAGCCCAGGGGTCGATCTTCGGCCCAGACTTTTGGAACATCCTGTACGATGCATTGTTAAGACTCGAGATGCCGTACGGGGTGCACATGATTGCGTACGCCGATGATGTCGCTTTAGTCATCATCGCGCGAGACGCAAAGCGAGCACAATACTCGCTAAACCAAACAATGCGGAGAATATCCGCATGGATGCGGGCACACGGTCTTGACTTGGCGACCGCAAAGACAGAGATCGTCCCCTTTACAGGAAAACGCATGAAGACCATCTTTCCAATGCGTGTGGATAACGACGAGGTGTTGACACAGCACCAGGCCGTATACCTGGGTATTACCCTGGATACGAGGCTGACGTACTCACGACACCTAGAACGCGCAACGACCAAGGCTGCCATTAAGACAGCTCAACTCAGCCGCCTCATGGCAAACACGAGCGGCCCAAAAGCCAGTAAGCGGCGCCTTCTGATGTCTATCGTGACATCGATCCTGTTGTACGGCTCTGAAATATGGGCTGATACAATGGAAAAAGAGGTATACCGCAAGAAACTTAGCGCCGTACAACGTAGAGGAGCTCTTAGAGTCATTAGCGCATATCGCACAGTTTCGGAGCCTGCAGTACTCGTTATTGCAGGTATTATTCCGATTGGTATGCATGCGAAAGAGCGCAAACGAATCTACGTACGAAAGAAAAACGAAACGGACGTGAGGTCCGTCCAAAACGAGGAACGGGATCACACCATGGAAACATGGCAAAGATCCTGGGATCAAGAGACGAGGGGTAGATGGACTTACCAACTTATCCGTCAAATAGTCCCTTGGATAGACAGAAAACACGGGGAGGTGAATTATTACCTTACCCAGTTTTTCACCGGACACGGGTATTTCCGCTCCTACCTCAGTAAAATGGGGAAAGCTCGGAACCCAAAATGTGTGTTTTGTCCCGCTGATAGTGACGATGCCTATCATACATTCTTCGTGTGCGAAGAATGGAGCAAAGACAGAAAAATTCTGACAGACTCAGTTGGACGATTGGAGCCTGATACGATCATAGGCGACATGATCTCTACTGAGCGCAATTGGACCGCTATGGCGCACTTTGTCGAAGTGGTCCTAAGACAAAAAAAGGCACTTCTAGATCGTGCCAATGACGACGCCAGCGACGATCAGCCACCCCCCCATTACCAAGGGGCAGCAGACCTCGCAACTGAACCAGCCAATGTCTAGGCACCATGCTTTTTCCTAGCGGCGGAAGCAGCGAGCCTAGACGAAAAAGAAGCGTAAGGCAGAAGGACGTCCTACAAATCTTTGACTAAAAACGGCTCCACCCTGACGAAGTGTGATAAACAGTTCCAGGGTGGCTCAAGCCGGAAGAGAAAAGGAGTGGTTTTTTTAGTGGGTCGGGTTGAGCTGCGCCTGTCACATTTCTATTTATCTATCCATTTATCCGCGTTCTTGTTTATTTTATTTTCCGTCTTTTTGTTTTGCATGTGACAGAGGTTGCTCTACCTAACCCCACACTGTTGCGCCGTTCGGACGCGGTGCTTCGTGCATTTATGCATTTTTTCCACTACCCGCAATAAAAAAAAAAAAAAAAAAAAAAAAAAAAAAAAAAAAAAAATTATTATTATTATTATTATTATTATTATTATTATTATTATTATTATTATTATTATTATTATTATTATTATTATTATTATTATTATTATTATTATTATTATTATTATTATTATTATTTTTTTTTTTTTTTTTTTTTTTTTTTGTTTCGGTGGTAAAAAAACGGGGAATCTGCCTTAACCAGACCATCAGTGAGGACCCCTTTGCCTACCTGTAGACGCGGGGGGACCCACCGGTGTGACGGGTTTCGTAGTCACGTCAGCTCTGGCCTCGGATGGGCTCGATTACTCGCGCACATCCGTGGCAAGGGCATCGGCAACCCCGGGGACCGTCTAACCCGCCATACGCCAGCATATGTCTGATATAAACCATAGACATATGATGCGCGGATGGAATCTCCACCTTCTGTCCAACCTGCAGCGTGGATCTACTTTCGTATTGCTTCGCCGCTGCAGGTTCTGTCCATTCGTCAGTCCGTTCCCCGTAAGGTTGTAACCTGTCTCTGTCTCGTAATTCCTTTCATACGATCCTTTCATTCACATTCACTCACTGACTCGTGCTTGTGCTACCCGTCACCAACTACTCCAAACACCCGTCCGCCTTCTTACCCCTCAAGACAGTCTCGACGAAGGTAGCTATCGCCGTCCAACTGTCCTCGTCTTGCAGCATCCTTGCCACTGTATTTTTGGGCGTGATGCTGCCCGTTTTCGTCTCAAGTGCCAGTCTGTCTGTAGTCCATCGTCGGCACACATAAAACGTGTGCTCGGCGTCATCGCGCTCGTAACCGCAGTATTTACATTCCGGCGACCTAACCCGGTTACACCGAAATAAATACTGTCTGAAGTAACCGTGCCCCGTCAAGAACTGGGTTAGGTAAAAATTAACCTCCCCAAACCCTCGTCCGGTCCACGATACCAGGCTGCTTATCAAGCGTCTTGTCCACGTAGCAGTGGTGTCCGTTAACCAACGGTCCGTCCATTCGCGCATTGTCCTGTCTCGTTCCTCAACTGCCGCGTTTGTTCTCCCTACGTCGGCACTTCGTTCGTAAGTCCGTTTCCGTTCCCTAGCGAGCAGGTCAATGGGTATTACACCCGCTACCACCAGGACGGCCTCCGCTGAGATCGTCCTGTAGGCGCACGCGATACGTAATGCCCCCTGTCTCTGTACGTTTGTTAGTCGCCTGCGGTATTTCTTTACCTCAAGCGCATCGGCCCAGACTTCCGCCCCGTATAAAAGGATCGAGTGGGTGGTGGCCATAAGCAACCGTCTTTTCCTTGGTCTCGGTCCATATGTGTTCGCCATAAGGCGGAAGAGCGCGGAAACCCGCGTCGCCGCCCTATGTGCCGTCTCCTGTATATGAGGCCAGAAGGTCAGCTTGGTATCTAGAGTTACCCCTAGATATTTCATTTTACTCCCGGTCTGCGTCTGCACCGACCCCACCGTCATCGGTATAACGGTTTGTATCCTCTTTCCGGTGAGGAGGATCAGTTCAGTCTTTGCCAGTGCTAATGTCAGTCCGTGAGTCGTCATCCACCCGTCAACCCGTAACATGACCCGGTTCAGCGTCAGCTGTGCTAATTCTGGATTGCGCTGAACGATCACTACCGCCACGTCGTCGGCGTAGGCGATGAGTGAGGCGTTCTCGGGCATTTCCAGCCTCAGCAGGCCGTCGTAAACCGCGTTCCAGAAGTCAGGTCCTAGTATTGATCCCTGCGCGACGCCTGCAGTGATCGGCCTACTTGCCTGTCCCTCCGTAGTCTCGTACGTGATTCGTCGGTCTTTCAAGTAATCTCGCGCCACCCGCAACAGATAGGGGGGTACCCTAAAAGCCCGTAGAGCTTCCAGGATATCCCCCCACCCGGCAGAATTAAAGGCGTTTCTTACATCTAAGGTCGCGAGCAGTACTAGTGGTCTCGCGCCGTAGCAAACCCGCCTTGTCCGTAGGAAAGTTTCGGTGACTTCCCTTATCGCGCCTATCGTCGAATGGCCCTTCCGAAAGCCGTGCTGATTATCGGCCAGCCCTCCGGCGGCTGATATCGCGCTCAATATTCTCGGTTTCAACAACGCCTCGTATAGTTTGCCCGCTGTGTCTAGAAGACTCAGGGGCCTGTAGGACGACGGTGTCTCAAGTTCCCCTTTACCTTTATACAAGAGGACTAATCGAGCCGTCTTCCAACGCGTTGCAAACCTCATGGTCCGCAGGCTTGCATTGTACATGTCCAAGAGTAGTCTCGGACGTACAATGGAAATTTGCCGAAGAATCTCCCCCGGGATACAGTCCGGTCCAGGCGCCTTCCCGGATTTTAGCGAGGACGTAGCTTGGAGTAGCTCTACCTCGCTGAATTCCGGGACGACTAGGTCGCGATAGTCCGAGGCCTCCTCCGTCACCGGATGGGTCGGGAAGAGACCACCCACTATCGCGTCCATGGTGGTTTTGTCTTTGCGTTCGGGTGGACCGAAACTACCCAGTTTTTGGGTTACAATTTTGTAACCCAGTCCCCAGGGGTCTCTGTCCACCTCCTCGCACAGTCTCCGCCAACACCGTTTCTTGCTGTCTTTAATAGCGAACGTCAGTCGCTTCCGTGCTGTCTTATATGCGACCGATAATTCATCGACGTTAGGGTTTCCCCTTTTTCGCGCGCGATGTAGTCGTCTACGACACGCGATACAGTCCTTCCGGATGAGACTGATTTCGTCGGACCACCAGTACATAGCTCGTCTGTCCGGTACGTTTCGTTTGCGAGGCATAGAAGCCTCACACAGTCGTGTTATCAGTGACATAGTCTTTTCTACTATGCTGTCAGTCCACGTGACCGTGCCTTCCGTAAGGTCATCTGGAACGGCCTCGGAAGGCGCTACTGCTTCCAAGAGCGCCTCCCTAAAACGGTCATGGTTCTGTTTCGCGAGGTTGAACCTTTTTGGTTGCAGACCCCCCCTATGTACGTTTCGTTGCGTCGAGGTACTGCTCAACACTTCAAAGACGATGTACTGGTGATCGCTGGCCGTAAAGTCATCGATCACCCGCCACCGGCTTATCCGCGAAGAGATACTGTCCGACGTCATCGTTACGTCAGGTATCGAAAACCCAAACCCTGGTCTAAGGTACGTCGGCGTACGTCCGGTGTTGGCCATCACCAGTTCAAGCCTCGCGGCCATCTCCAGCAGCAGTCTACCCCGTTTGTCCGTTGCCGGCATGCCCCACTCGATCGCTCTGGAGTTAAGGTCACCTGCGACGATGAGATCCCCCGGGAGATCTCTTAGGGCGTCCTCCAGTGTACCAATCTTATCCTCGAAGACCCTCGCCGCGACGTTTGGGGACAGGTAGACACTAACGTAAGTGATAGTGCCAACCCTAACCCAAACGTAGTCCTCTCCATACGAGGAAGCTTGTACCCGTCGGCCCATCGCGCCCCTTACCCAGATGGCCGAAGTGCCCGAGGCATTCGAAAACCACCCGTCCGTGGTGCGTAGGTCTCGGTACTGCTCGCTCAGTATCAGTACGTCTGCGTCTCGTTCCGTCGCAATCTGCGGTAATAGCAGCTGGGCTGCTTGGCACCGATGCAGGTTTCCTTGCAGTACCCCCATCATGCTGTGGACTTTTTCTTGAGGTTTTCAAGCGCGGCCCTGAAAACCCCACACGCCCCGGAACCCGGCCTATGCGCGACTTCCTTGTGCCCCGTCGCAGAGCATAGGAAGCACTTGCTGTCCTTGTTCTTGCACGTCTTACTGTCGTGGTCTTTTTGCCCACAAGTCCAGCAGCATCGCGACCTGTCGGGCCCTTTACACTCCTTACGAGTGTGTCCGTAACCTAGGCACTGGTAGCACCTAGGCACCGTCAGCCTACGTCTGACGCGGCAGTTCGTCCATCCGATTTTTATTCGTCCTTTGCGAAGGAGGGTTTGGGCCGCGCCCTCCTCCACTTCCACAACGGCCAAGCAAATGTCTTGCTTGTTGGGACCGAAGATGTGCACCCTCGGATCCCTGCCGTCACCCGTTTCGCGTCGCAGTGCGTCCGTTATGTCGTTAACGTCCGTCACGCTGTCTATGTCCAGTATCTCAAGCCGGACGGCTGGAGTAAGGTCTTTTACCGTTCCGTCCCCTCCCAGAGTCTGCTTGAGCTTCTCCTGGAAGTCCCGTCTTTCGGTTGCACCGCTCCTAAGTCTGAGGAGAAGCCCACCGTCTTTTGTCTTACGACAATTCTGAATCTGCACCTTAGCAGATTCAGGGTCGACCCCCGCCTTCAAACGTCTAAGTGCGTCCGCGTACGTCACCCCGTCGCTTGGCTTGATAAGCACTGCGCTGGTGCGCGCCCCGCCCTTTTTGTCTTGTTTTGTCGCGGTTTTCTTCGCGTTCTTTTTTAATTGAGCCGATTCCGCGCGTTTCGACTCTTTCTTAGTCTCCGCTACTGTCTTTTTTGAGACGACTTTCTTCCAGCCCCCGTCGTCTGCCACCTTTTGGTAAGCAGCCGACTGTTCAGGGCTGAGTCCCGTCGCCTCACGTTTCCGTTTAGTCGCTGTTATCGTCGGGTCACTCTTCGCCGCGGTGCCCGAGGGGAGGTCAAGGCGGTCGCATTCCCTTTGCGCGCGCTCTACAGCCTCCCGTATAACAGCCATGCCAGTTTTGATAGGTTCCCCGACGTTCCGTTGCTTTTTAGTCTGCGCCTCCATGGCTGTGAGGGCAGTCGTTATTCGTGCCAGCTGAGCTCGGAGAGCCAGCTGGGGGGAAGTCACGTCAGTCTTTGTGTGTCCTGTAACTTTTTCCTCCGCAGCAGCCAGGTTACCTACTGGTGCGGTGGGGGTGCTGGGCTGCACCCTAGACTCTTCTGAATCCATATTCGTCGCAGGCGGCACTGTCGAGCCTGCTTTATTTTTTGTATTGTCCATTTTTGTTTTATTAGTGTTTGTGTAATTAGTGTGCATAATGTGGTGGTCAGGAGGGTCAGCGAGTGGTCAATACAGCGAACCGTCCTGAATTCTCCCGAGAACTAAGCCCTTCTACAATCCGGTGGCCTCGGCAGTTCCCCCCCCCGCCCTCCGCAGCAGGGTCCCATCCGAACGCCAGTCGGCACTACTACGGAGAACGAGATTTGGCAAACGCTCTACCAATGTGTGGGGCAGCCTCCCATGCTGGCTAGACTGGGTCCGACCCCCCCCAACTGTTGGCGGCCCAGCAGTGCCTTACTGGTTTTACAGCTGTACCCTCCAGAGTGAAAGGGCACGCAGTCTCGAGAGCATCCCCTTTTGAACGCCTTTTGGATCACCACCCGGTGAGCACTGCATAGTGCACATTGTCTACATCAGGCCTTTCCCCGGTAGTCCATGACCCGCCGGAGGATATCCGTTTATAGGACCCCCCAGCACCACACGGTATGTTGCCTGGTTTATAAGGCGCCCCGATCCACGTCCCACCGGATTCTGGTCGTGCAGACTTGAGCACTCGTA
>OX465097.1:44925211-45114239 GCA_949987625.1 Chalcis sispes | reverse complement strand
GACAGAGAGAGACAGAGAGAGACAGAGAGAGACAGAGAGAGACAGAGAGAGACAGAGAGAGACAGAGAGAGACAGAGAGAGACAGAGAGAGACAGAGAAACAGAGAGAGACAGAGAGACAGAGAGAGACAGAGAGACAGAGAGAGACAGAGAGACAGAGAAACAGAGAGACAGAGAGACAGAGAGACAGAGAGACAGAGAGACAGAGAGACAGAGAGACAGAGAGACAGAGAGACAGAGAGACAGAGAGACAGAGAGACAGAGAGACAGAGAGACAGAGAGACAGAGAGAGAGACGGAGAGACGGAGAGACGGAGAGACGGAGAGACGGAGAGACGGAGAGACGGAGAGACGGAGAGACGGAGAGACGGAGAGAGAGAGAGATAGAGAGATAGAGAGAGATAGAGAGATAGAGAGGGAAAGAGGGAGAGAGAGAGAGAGAGATAGAGGCAGGGAGAGAGGGAGAGACGGAGAGAGAGAGAGATAGAGAGATAGAGAGAGATAGAGAGATAGAGAGAGATAGAGAGATAGAGAGGGAAAGAGGGAGAGAGAGAGAGAGAGATAGAGGCAGGGAGAGAGGGAGAGAGGGAGAGAGAGATGATCCATTTTGCGGAATTTTCACATAGGTTTATTATTTACTTTCAACAATAAATCTATGTTAATTCAAATTGTATGATCGTGTTCTATCAAAATTTAACGCATATTACAAAAAAGAAAGAAGTCTTTCGTTTCATTTTTAAGTGATTAATTCACACAATGATTTTAAATAGAAATTGATAACCTAAATAATAAGATTGCTACTATGGACACGAATGATATCCTTAGGTTAGCGAGAAAGAAATAAAAGTAGAATAATAGTTCAAATAATCATTTTTTATTAATTTGTCATTGACTGTTGGAGAAGTACTGGTTTAATTACAGTCTGGCAAGTAAAAGCGTTGTCGACTTCACTGACAGGTAATAAAAGACTTTGCTTTAATTCCTTCTTGAGCCGATAGAGGTAAGCTTTGTCCTTGATGCATTGTCAACAAAGATTTAGTTGTTGTCAATCTTTTGAAAGAAAATCACGTTAAACGCCATTAGTGCTAAGTACGCGTCGCGCTACGAGGCTGTGTTCCTTCGCATCCACCCGAAGGTCCCAAAATGTCGCAATTAGCGGCTGCCAAATATATGAGAAAGTCGATGGCATTTGTACTGAAGTGGGAACAGCGATATAAATTTGCTAAAAATGTCGATGATTTACCAGAACGTGGCTCGATAGGAAAAGTGAAGAAAAAAGATAAATCAAGAATAGTGAATCTGTTTTCGCGGAATCCTGCTTTAACACTGCGGCAAGGACAAGCAAAATTAATGGCAAAAGGTTTAGATATATCCTACGAAACTATCCGAACCCATCTTCGTACTCATCATCTGAAATGGCGCAACACAATGAAGAAGCTTCTGTTGACTGAAAAACATGTGACAAAGCGACTCGCTTGGGCGCATGAGAATATTGATAGAGATTTTGAAAATGTCATTTTTACTGATGAATGTTCTATATGGGCACGTTCTGTTCTCACGCGAGCCTGGTCAACTTCTACCAATAGGCTTGTTCAGCGGACCGTAAAACATGGAATAAAGGTGCATCTTTGGGGCTGCTTCTCAAAGCAGGGATTCGGCACTTGGCACCTCTTTACTGACAACCTAAATACCGAGAAAATGATAAAAATCTACAAAAAGGCCTTACTGCCATCTGCCAAACGATGGTTCATCACAAAAAATGAAGATTGGATTCTGCAAGAGGACAACGATCCTAAACACCGCAGCAAGCTCTGTACTTAGTGGAAGACTCAATCTGACATCGTTACATGGGATTGGCCGTCGAAGTCGCCCGATGCAAACCCTATTGAAAATGTGCGGGCATATATTAAACGGAAGCCATGTGGAAGACGCACATACACTTTGAAGCAGTTGTCTTACGAAATTCGTCGGATCTAGAGATCCTTGCCACTAGAATACGCCGTCAAATTAGTAGAAAGCATGCCTCGGAGACGCCAGGCAATTATCGACGCTGGTGGTGACTGGACACATTATTGACCGAATTGCATCATTGTTTGTAATGTGTACGATGTATATATAAATATGAAAGTTTCATCAAATAAATATTCTTATAAATTAACACGCTCACGCTCTTACTTGACTGACTGTAGCTTTATTTTTAAAGATTTATTGCTAATACGATTGTTAATTAATATTGGAAATAATATAAAAATAATCATTCGGTTTGACATTAATTAAAGAGTTAATTTTAATTACAAAATGTAAGTTATAACGCAGCTATTTTTGTACAATTTTGCTTATAAAAATAAAATAATGTAGTATGTCGTGGACAATTATTGCAAATATACGAGGGCGGTTCAATAAGTACCCGTGTTAGAAATGAAGACACCATTTTTTCAAAAAAAATTTTTTTTTATTAACTTAGTCCTCTTTTAGAAAGATACACTACTCTCAACGTTTCTGCCATTTTTTTAACCCCTCCAAAAAATAGGATTTGTCGAACTCATGGAAATACGCCTCTGTCTCGGCGATGACTTCCTCGTTCGAGCTAAATTTTTTTCCCGCGAGCCATTTCTTCATGTTAGGGAACAAGAAAAAGTTGCAGGGAGCTAGATCGGGTGAATACGGGGGGTGCAGCAGCAATTCATAACGCAATTTATGCAGTTTGGCGGCGACAACTCCGGATGCATGTGCTGGTGCGTTATCATGGCGAAACAGCACCTCCTTTTTCGCCAGATGCGGCCGTGTCTCCTTCAGTTTTTTGTCGAAGTGGTCTAATAACTCACTGTAGTATTGTCCAGTGATCGTTCTTCTTTTTTCTAAAAAATCCGTAAGGATGACGTCGTTCGCATCCCAAAAAATCGTCGCCATGACCTTTCCGGCCAATGGGACCGTCTTCGCCTTCTTTGGAGCAGATTCACCGGGAGAAATCCATTGTTTTGATTGTTGCTTAGTTCCTAGTGTATAATGATAAATCCAGGTTTCATCAATGGTGACAACTCGACGCAAAAACTCCTTTGGATCTCGCTTAAATTGCTCTAAATACTGCTTCGAAGTTAACAGCCGCATCCACTTGTTGTCCACCATGAGCAATCGCGGCACCCATCGGGCTGACAATTTTTCCATCGCCAACTTATCATGTAAAATATTAATTGCCGTTCTGGTCGACACACCTGTGGCCTCTGCTACTTCGCGCACTTTCGTTCGTCGATCAGCGAGAATCATGTCGTAGGCTTTTTGAATGATTTCCTCTGTAACCACGTCTGTCGGGCGTCCTGGTCGCTCCTCATCAAAAACGGATGTTCGCCCACGTTTAAATTTGTTGAACCAATATCTAACTGTGGTCATGGATAGCAAAGTGTCCCCATAAACAGCATCCAACTTTGCTTTTATCTCCTTGCATTTTTTTCCATCCAAAAACAAAAAGCGAATTACCGAACGATACTGCTCTTTTTCCGTCTTAGCAAAAATCACGAAACACGCCTTACTTGAATGGCTGCCAAATCCAAACTAACCTATCAATCAGTCTGAAATTTGTTTTACCGTCGTTTGATAGATGGCAGCACACAATTATAATACCAACTTCCCTCAGGAACGCCCTCTGTCGTCAAACACGGGTACTTATTGAACCGCCCTCATAAGATTTTTATTCTATTAAATGTAAGAGCGATGAAATAATAATTTAGGATAGTTGAATTGTCACTGAAAAAAATAATAGGTGCAAGTAACGGCTGAAGATTGGCCTAATGCAATTTATTTAATTTAGTAATTTATTTAACAATTTTTGTTTATTTAATTGAATAATTATTTATATTGAAAGTTATTAGGAGTGTATTGTAAGTGGATCTCGTGACATTCCAGGCTGTTTCGCGATGTTCTAAATTTCGCGATAGATGTTTATTAAAAAAAAAGGATCACCTTGCAAGAATTTGTGTTACGAATGTCAATGAAAATTCGTATTGACCGACTTAGCGATCTAGCCATTTCCTCACTTAGAAAGGAGAACATTATTTTCAGCTATGTTTGCACGATTTTGTGATTACTTGTGTGCGACTACGCGGCGGACAATATGCTTCGATGTCACATATTTTTGTTTGTAAAAGATTGCATTGTAATCAAATTGAGTCTAACGAGAGCGGCTATGTTTTTTTCATGAATCATTCATGTATTCAACTCTCGGTTTGGGTTAAGTATGTCAGTGGGGAGTGCGTCAAGTAGGTTGTGGAGGGGGCTCTATTGTGGTGGGAAAGGAAGGGAAGAAACTTATTGGCTGACAAAAACGAAGGTCATGTATCGACGATACAACATATAATAATTTTTTCAGATTCTTTTGGTAATATTTTGAAAAACTGTTTATTTGAGTTTTTTTTTAAGTTTTAATATTATGAAAAATTCTGAAAAAATAGAACATTTTTTAATGAATTTTAAGCATCTTTTATTCTTTGCAATTTTTTTCAAAAGTTGGCAGTTTTCAAGGAAAAAATTTAAAATTTTATGTTTATAGTTTGAATCTTACAATTAAAAGTGTTATGATCAAATTTGAAAGGGATTGGTCTACGTTCTTTTTTTTAACGAATATATTTGTTTTCAAGAACCTCTCGTCCGCTCGTCAGCTAGTTCTTTCGATTTACCATACGATTTATCGAAATGTAATATTAATTAAATTATTAATTAATTAAAGTTTATTGTATTGATTACTTGTATAAATTGAGGATAAATAATTTTTTTTTTTTTCAAATCTCGTCATTTGTCGCCTTACGACAAATTTACAATTCATTAGCAATTTTTAAAAGAGAGAGCATTACACGCTAATTTCGCTAATTTAATAAATACATGGATTTGAAAAATAGTTTTAATTTATTATTTTTAACACGCCTTAATCTGTAAAATAAAATGCTTACAGACCGTAGAGTTATCGCTATTCATTCTCTGATGAAATTCTGGTAGCTTGATGAGATCTTAATGAGATGGATCTGACGTATCTTGATGACATGGCGATCTTTGGTGAATACCAAGGGCCTGTAGAACATACTAGTCGCAAACAATAATAACACTATGGACACTTTTTCGTCATGAATCGAAGACCCGGAGAACGCGCCATTTGCGAACTCTGATTAAAATGAGAACTTAACTTACATATATTTACCGTGCCCCAATGAACTATTATTTTAGATGATCAATTTAGTGCCGGGCGAGGCTTCTCGTTGAGAGCCTGGAGGGCGCGCCAATCGTGAACTTCGACGAGGTTGAAAAGCTGCTGTACGTAGCCGTTATGAGTCCGGAGGTTTTGCCAGATGCGAACTCCAACGTGACTTTCGCGTTCGTTGGTCCTTCTGGTTTTTAAGCACAGATCGGTTCGTACGATTGATATAATTTGTAGTTACCAGTCACAGACGCCATATACTTCGACGGCGAATTGTGTTTTCTAAACATTATCGCTGAACACGGTGACGGTGAATATATTTTCTTGGCACTAACGTCGATCAAGATTAAGTGACAGTCGATTGCGCTTACGTCGTTTGACTTCGATGGATTCTACGCGGTCACGTATAACTTCTATGTTGGAGACGCGTCGATCGACGATCGATCGGTCTCATTTAGAACTCACGTTCAAAGAACAGAGAATCAACAAGGAACGGACGAAAAAGCACAAGCGGAGTACGAAGAACTCAATGTGGCAGGAGGCCAGAGTATTTATGCCCTCGGTTCTTAGCGGGTGGTCAGATGTTCGACCAATACGATAACGCAAAAGATGTTTTTTTTTCATCGATCCATCAACGAAGTCATTAGTGGCATAGAACCGTTGACGCAGGTATCAATGCATAGTGGTTTGCAGGTCGTCGGTTGCGCAATCTCGACAAATAACGTGAGCGGTTGCTCGGGGTATCATAAGCCGAGTTATGTACGTAGTTCAGTGGTATCCATGGAACGTCACAAAAGTATAGTTGCCATTTCCTAGTCCTCTGTAAAATCGTATAAAAATACCTATATAAAATTGAATTGCAAAATTTTAATTGATTTTTATTTTTATGTAAATATTTATTCTAGTCTTTTTCCTTCCGTAAATAGTAAAAGTACGCTTATGTTAATCTGATTTTTTGCGTCTTTCAACAATCCTTCTTATCAGAGTTAAAATCATTTTTTTCTTGTCCTAATATTTTGAGTGTTTGTCTGTAAAAATATATCGAAAAGAGTAAAAAAAAAATTGTCTTAAATAAGACTAAATGTACTACATGGGCTAAAAAGTCCCAGAATTTTTCAATAGGTGACGCCACTAGAAAATGAGCATGTTTGATTTCGAGAGGTTCACTAGTTTATATGTGAAGTTTCATCACATTTCGTTCATTTATTTACAAGCTACAGTCGTTTAAGTTTCGCTACCTTTGCTTTTGTGAATAAAATGGAAAAACAGGAATATCGCTTCTTGATCAAACATTGTTTTTTGATGGGAAAAACTCCTGAAAAATCAATGAAATGGTTAAAGAAATGTTATTCTACATCTGCTCCTTCGAAAGCTACAGTTTATCGTGGTTTAGTGAATTCAAAATGGGTTGTACAAGCACCGAAGACGCACGTAAAGTGAAGTTGCGCGAGATAGCTAAGGCCGTTGGCATCTTAAAAGAACGGGTAGGATATATTTTGCACGATGTTTTGAACATGCAAAAGCTATCCGCGCGATGGATGCCGCTTTTGCTGACCGTCGACCAAAAACAGCAGTGCGTTGATGATTCAACGGACGGTTTGGCGTTGTTGCAGCGTAATCGAGCGGACTTTTTTCGACGTTTTGTAACGATGGATGAAACGTGGATCCATCACTACATGCCTGAGTCCAACAGGCAGTCTGCAGAGTGGCTGAAAAACCAGGAAAGCCGCCCAAAGCGGCCAAAAGACCAACGCTTGGCCGTGAAGGTTTTGGCCTCCGTTTTTTGGGATGTGCATGGCATAATCTTCATCGATTACCTGCAGAAGGGAAGAACAGTTACCGGAGAGTATTATGCAGCGTTATTGGACAAACTGAACGACGAAATAAAGAAAGAACGACCCCATATGGCGAAGAAAAAAGTTCTGTACCATCACGATAACGCACCGTCACACACGTCCTTGAAAGCAAAGGCCTAATTGGACCAATGACGATTCGAATTCGTTGCTCGCCTACCGTATTCTCCAGATTTGGCTCAAAGCGATTATTATCTGTTCCCAAACCTCAAGCGGTGGCTCCAGGGAAAGAGATTCACATCGAATGAGGAAGTCATCGCTGAAACCGAGGCGTATTTCGAAGGCTTGGACGTTTCGTACTACAGAAAGGGTATCGAAATGTTGGAAAATCGACATACTAAGTGTATCGCCCTCGAAAGCAACTATATTAAGGAATAAATACAACATTGCCCAAAAAACGCTTGTTTTCATTAAAAATCCCGGAACTTCTCAACCCATGTAGTATGTGTTGAAGGAAGATAAAAATTCTCGAATAATCATTCTTACTTTTACTGATTATTCCAGCAAGTTAGACTCGGATATTGAATCTGAAAAAACGGGTGCTACAGATAATGCAGATGTTCAAGGAGTAAATTTATTGCAAGAGTATTCAGATTTATCGCGTTAAGTTTCTGGTATTTTCTATCGTAATGTTTCGGACGCCCACGGTGAGAATCGGGAAAAGTTAGAACCAGACCATAATTATGAATGGACAGATGGTGAATATGTAATCAATGATACTGCTAATAATATTTTATTACTTCCTACTAATGTTTAAAATAAAATTTGCTATTCTTCTTTTGTTGAACTGTTTGAATTGTTTTTCTCTTAGAGTTAAAGAACTTATTGTTGATGCTACTCGTCAAATTGATATGATTTTATAATAAAAGAGCTAGATATTTTTGTTTGGATAACAATCACATCTATGTTCAATGGCAGAAAATCCCAAAATGTTTATTGGTCCACACATCCACTCCTACGTTGTTAACCCATAGCTGCTGCTCTGTCAAGAAATAAATATTTTACTATCAAAGCGAAAACAAAAATGTCTAAACATAATGATGCTATTTTAAATGATAAAGCTTGATGTGTCCGAAAGCCATTAGAGATTTAAAAAAAAAATATTAGGAGGTTTGGTTATTTTTCAACAGCTTTATTCATCAGTGAAATGATGATCAAGTACTATGGTCGAACAGTCTTGAAACAGTAGGTACAAATAAACCTAATCGTTTTGGGATTAAAATGTGGGCTTTGTATACGGTTAATAAATTCCTCTTAGACTGCAATATTTATTGTGGAAAAAAAAAAAAATATTTATGCTTCAAAGACAAATCCAAAACTGAGTAAGTGCGCTTCAAGTAGTCGAATAGTTCTTGAAATGGTCCAAAACTTGCTTTTGACAATTACCTTAAGAAAATTGCATCAATACCATCTTACAAAAAAACTAAAAAAAAATAAAATAAATACAAACAAAAAAAATGAAAAAAATAATAAAACGAAACAAAATTCTTATAATTCCATCTCCATGCAGTTAGAATTGGGCAACGGTGATATTCATCAACAGCTAACGGAATTAACGAAATTTTTTTTAAGGGAAAAAGACCCTCTGTGCTACAGACTTTTCAATAATTATTTACAAAAAAATGGAAGTATTTATAATATTGAATAAAATTATCTATTGACATTGTTGTTCAAAAGTATACATGCAAATTCTCTTATAAAAAAAGAAAAAACAAAATGGCGGCGCTACAGCTGCTCAAATTTTGCGCCTTCAATTTGCGCTGTGGAATGCCCAGCCCCTTGTAGTCAATTGAAATTAACTAATCAAAAGTTTTTTATCAAAATAAGTTATTTCGCTTTGTATCTACTTATTTTTAACGAACAAAAAAAAAAGAAAATTAGAACACAGAAAGAAAAAATTACACTTTTTTTTTTTTTACAAATTGATATAAACAATATTTTTAGTAATAATTAATATAAACGCTTAGGTGTATCCAAAGGCCAATACGTTAAAGTATATCTGTGCAAAATTTCAAGATGTTGATATCTTAATTATTTTTTAAGTCATATTCGACAACGCGGAGAAAAACATATTTTGAAAAAAACACGATTAAAGTTTTTGTTCCTGTAGAGTTAAAAGCAATGCATAGTTACCCAAGCTTAATCTGCGATGTCAGGACTATAAAGTAAGCTTTCTTCTTTAAAAAAATCATTTATTACGACTGCATTATTTTCTTTCTGTGTAATTCTGGCCTCTTTTGTATTTAAAGAACGCCGATCTTGCCTCCTCACCCGATTACTATCTTACGAGTCTGCAAAAATCTTAAATTTCAAACCTATCGTTAAATCCAGGTCACTCATGACTTTGAGTATGAATGAGTAGCTAATGTTAAATATTTCTGCTGCTAAAAATGCTGCGATTACAATAATTTTCCCGCCACCCTGCAAATGCTTGGAAGCTAAATACCATACAGTTAAATTGAAATACTCGTTCGCGTTTTAGGTAAAACCGCCAACGCAACGTTCAAGCAAATCATCCTGTGACAAATCTTCATGTTTTTTGGTACGTCTTCATGCATTGGAGCTGGATATTTATAAGGAATACTTTTGGTTTGTGCAGCGTTGTATTTACACCACGAATCGACGCCAGTGAGACAGAACTGATGTTGCGGCTTTTTATAAGTCAAGATCAAGTGATAATACGTGGCCATAATCTCTTTTTTCATATTATCTTTCGACTGTGCATTTCTTTGTACAAGATCAGGACTATAATATTTTGTTAATTTTTTAATCAAAGCATCGGTTACTGCCTAGCATGTCTTTTTTTCCACCTTTTGACAAGAGCAGAAAATACACTAACAAACTCAATGATTCTATTGCAAAAACTTTGGCTAAAATTAATATCGTCCGGCGATGACTTAAATTTTTTTGCAGGCATACTAGCTTCGTCATTGGACTCATCAACTTTCATGTTTGGTATACTGAAAAATTCATTTCCTTGATATTTCTGACTGCGTGGATAGTTGGAACGATAATTTGGATTATTATTAACTTTAAGTCTCATTTTATCAAGTAATTATTCAAAACACGATTCAAAATAACAATACGAGGCATTGGGCTGTATAATAACAACAAGCCGTTTCTCCTCTGACTGTTTTGTGAAAACAAAAACGACAGTTACACAATCTCAATAATCGTTCGAAGCCCCCCTCCCCCCTAAAAGTATAGTACAAAACTCATTTTATTAAGAAATTAAAAGGTATAGGCCGTAAAGTGCGCGCTCGCTTACCTACTTTTGGTACTTTCAACGCAAATGACTTCACTGACTTTCTAGGGATTTTTTAGACTTTCTATTGAGCTCGAAACATTAAAAATATATTCTTTGAATTATAAATGGATTTCTAAAGCAAAAAAAAAATGCAAAAATTGAATGTTGTGGAGGGTGTTCTCCCTTTAATGACTGCACATGCATTCAGAATACGAGGGTGAATCAAATATAAACGGTAATTTTTTCATCAAATGTAAACGCTATTATTTACTTGTCGAAAGCAACCGCGCAAGTTTAGGAAAAGTTATATAAAATGGATTAAAACTGACAATAACCATTATGGCGTGGCTAACTTTACTTACCTCGCCGAATCAATCTTGAATTTTGGAGATAATAAAAGCATATTAGTATAATACGAAGATGGAACGTAACTAGTTTACACGCAACTAGCTGAGGCTAGTAAGGACAAAACTAGGTGTTTCGAGAAGATGGAATATAACAAACGTTTACACGCAATTAGCCGAAGCTATCAGGGGCAAAACTGAATGTTATTTAACCTACATCTTCAACCACCTACCTAATTCACGCTATCCCGTACCTGGGAAGACTCCACCATTGATAATCCCCAGAGATTACATAGTGGAGAATACTTTTTTCAAGCTGTAACGGCTCTAATACACGGCACAAATTGCACGGTGATGTGCGACAATTGGTTCAGCACCGTCCCTCTGCTGACCAGAATCTTGGATTAACCTTTCAACATTTCTCTGACTGGAACTATCAGAAAGAATAAATGGGAGATTCCCATTGAGATAAAGTTAGCGTTGAAGAATCCTTCTGAAACAAAGTTTTGTCACACCAAAGACATAACTTTACTTTCCCATACATCGAAGAAGAACAAAATCGGTCTTGGTAGCTTCGATTTATCTCCATACCCAAGAGATAACGGACAGAAAGCCGAATATCATTCTCCACTTTAATGATACGAAAGGAGGGACGGATACTTTCGATCAATTGTGCCACGCCTACTCAGTCACTCGGTAAACGAACAGGTGGCCGATGCAGATTTTCTTCGGGATGCTCGATCAATCAGCCGTCAATTCCCGTATTATGTAGAAACTCAAAGTCAGTGACGCACGGGAATCCACTTTTGCGATCATCGTTTTAAAGAAACTGATTGCTTATCTCACCTTCTCGATGCTACACAGAGATAAGCACAAACATTTCTTTAAAAAAGCTACAGATGATCATCAAAAGCATCCTAAAAATTGACAACAACCAAGAGATGGGTGACCTGGAAAAAGTGACCTTCGACCAAGCTCGGAGGTGCGTACTGTGCAACCGAAAGAAGGGCAAAAAACCACGTGCTGGATGTTCGGCCTGCAGAAGACCGGTTTACGAGGAACATCGATTCTCTTTGTGCATGACGTGTGCTGGTCAATAATATATGATTCAAAATAAATTATTTTTATTCAAATATCATAAAAATAATATTTTTGTTCACTTTTACGTAAATATGTATTTAGAAGCGAATAAAACACAAAAAAAGCAAATTTTATGATTTGTTATTTTTTTCATTTTTCCCTCCAGTAATTTTGCAAAATAAATATACTTTTTGAATGATCGGCGAATACTGTTATTTTTTTATGGCAATTATATATGTTGTACGTACAATCCTAAAATTTTAGCACTTAATATTGAAAAATGGCGGAGTAATGAATTTTTTTCTGAAAAAAGCCATTTTTGCTGAATTTTCACATATATGATCAGTTTTTAGAACGCCATTTATAAATTGACCTATAAAAATCATTAGAAATGTTAAAGAACTCTTCAACAAATATGAAACAATTGGTTAGAAGTCTTAAAACATCCATATGTCTTGTACAACTAGGTTTTCCAGCGTGGAGAAATGAGTTACCCCCCATGTGGCCGCTAAGTGGCCGCTGAGGGTTAAATTCGCAAATTAGACCTTTATTCAACCTTACCGTTAACTTAATAAATATATAATTTTTTACGTGAAATTACCCGCTTTTTTCAAATCTGTGAGCAGAAAAAGGTGTTTTTATTGTAACGAATCACTTTGACCTTGAAATAATCTTGAAAACCGAGTTCAAGTACAAGGTCATTTGTACAATAAGGTGACTCCCTCTGCCCCTTTAAACTTTCGTCTGAACCTTATTTCTAGATCTGGCTTAAGTTCCAAAAAATTCAAGTGGAGAGATTAAAATGGCCTACTTTGTATACTAAGAAGCGCTATTATTGTAAATTAAACTTTCTGTTCGATAAAATCGTTTATATTCTAAATTACCGAAATTAGCGTGCGATAATTATCATACGAAAATTTATTACTAAATTTATTGTTACTAAATTAATGTCATTTCATTTTTCCTTGAAAAAATGTTAACGAAAATTTAAATTCATGTATCAAAAATTATTTACCCGTGACCTTTATAATTGATGATTCTTATTAATAAATAAATTCTATAATTCAGTTGAATTAAATAAACTCTATCTATTAAGTAAGTCAAGAGATCTAGCTCATGAGCTGACTGCCCAATGTCGGCAACTTTTTGTCTTTGAATTTTTTTGGCTGTCCAGAGCGAGGCTTGTCTTCAACGCTGAAATCTCCATTCTTAAAACGTCGAAACCATTTCCTACAAGATTTATCAGTTGCAGCATTGTCACCATAAACTTGCACAAGCGTTCGATGCGCTTCAGCTGCACTTTTCTTCCAATGAAAATAGAAAACTAAAACCTTACGCAAATGCTGCTTAGTTAACACAAAATTAGACATATTTAACACAGTTGAAAACAAGATTTTTTTATGAAACTTGAAGCGATATAAACTGAATATTATTGATAGATGTCTAACCTCTCTGAAACTACCGACTTCAGCCGTTACTATTAAATATTCATAATAGCCAGAGTCATCTTTTGAAAACAGACCGAACTAATTTGTACTCCCAATAATTTGTTTTTGACAAATAAAAAGGTGAGACGTGTTTTAGTATGCTCGGCGATTTTCTATTATTGTAGAAAAAATAGAGCCAAGGATTTGCATCGGAATTTGTGTAAAAAATGGAATCAAGTACTCTAAAATACTTGAAATGTTGACAGTGGCATACGGTAAATCTGCTCTAAGTAAAAAAATGTTACCAAGTGGTACAAGCTTTTTCAAGATAGCCGAGAAAATGCCAATCACGAACCTCGCTCTGGACGCCTCAGCACATTAACAACAGATTATAACGTCGAAGCTGTGAAGAAAATTGTGTTGAAAAATTGTCGAATTACCATAAGAGAAATTGCTGAGGATGTTGGTATATCGGTCGGCTCGTGTCATGCAATTTTTTCGGATTTTTTGAGCATGAGATGTGTGTCAGCGACGTTTGTTCCGAAACTTCTTAATTTTGATCAAAAGAACCGTCGCATGAGCATCGCTCAGGAGCTCTTGAATGATGTCAATGATGATCCTTATTCGCTTAAAAGGGTCGTAACTGGTGACAAATCATGGGTGTATGATTATGACGTCAAAACCAAAGCCTAATCGAAAGACTGAAAAAAGCACGCCAAGTTCGATCAAATGTTGAAGTTTTGCTCAGTTTTTCTCTATTACTGTGGCGTAGTGTATCAGGAGTTTTTACCTTAAGGTCGTACGGTGAATAAGAAGTATTATCTTGATTTTTTTGCGCTGTTTGCGAGAAACAATACAAAAAAAACGTCCGGAATTGTGGAAAAACAATTCATGGCTTTTGCATCACAATAATGTACCTTCTCATTCATCATTGCTTATAAGATATTTTTTGTCCAAGAACAACATAACAATCATGCCTCAGCCACCATATTAACTGAATTTGGCCCTCTGCGATTTCTTTCCGTTTCCAAAACTGAAGAGACTTATTAAAAGACGAAGATTTGTAACGATTAAGATAATAAAACCTGCCACGCTGGAAGAGCTCAAGGCTATACCAAAAAGTGCTTATGAGAAGTGCTTCGAGGATTGAAAGAAGAGTTGGCACAAGTGTTTTGTATCTGAGGGGGATTACTTCGAAAGGGACAACACGAATATTGATGAATAAATAAATATTTTTTCATAAAAATATAAAGTTCTCTTACTTTTTGAATACACCTTGCAACAATTTAACTTTGCTAAAATTCATGCATATTATCGTAATGATGGGACAAACAATTATTAAACAGCGAAGACTCGCGGGCGCAAGTCGTAATAAGAAACCGCAGTATGAGCAAGCATCCGCGGCACAAATCGGACACGCGCTTCGATACTTAAGTCTAGTAAATCTAACTCAAAGTGAATAAAATAAGAAAATTAATAGATTAATTGATAAAACGCAAAGTACTGTATAGTCAAACTTTAGAAATAAAAAAAAAGAACAACCTATCACATTCCTGAATACATAAACGCAGAACAAGCATAGATAATTATTAACTATCCAACAAACATTTAATAAAACAAAACGATGAGCTGAAACAAGAAATCACTTAGCTGTAAAAGTAAATATAGGATTTAATGAACTTATACTAATTGAGAACTACCGAGCATCAACAAGAGTAACTCAAAAGTTCAAGGGAAAAGAAAAACTTCAATTTCATTTTTAAAGTGTGAGAAAACAAAAATATTTTCGTCTGCTGTAAATAGGCGGACGTTACAAAATAATTAGATTAAAAAACAAAAGAAAAGGGGTATCATTTTTAGTTATGTCCACTTTGGCGTGGTTATTTTCATCTCACATAGCCTGGATTTTGCATAAACCTCAATGGGTTAATACAGATCTGTCAGCGATTAAACCTACTATACTGCTATCTCTGATGCCTTGCTTGATCTGTATCTTGTGATTATTGGAAAACTGATATGCCATTCATCAATGGACATAATCTAATTGCTGCTACCATAAAAATTTCTCTTGCTGATTCCCTGTTACATAACTTCATTTACCGTGAATTTGCTGTAACCAACTCTACTGCTTTATTGACTTACCAACGCTCCATCGACTGATCCATTTGTATCGGTGACTCACCGAAAGATTGTCTGGTACGCCTTTACCATCATATTAACAATGGTATCTCTCTATACGTTCCTACTAAAATTGTACGTCAGAGAAATGCTCAAAGACTGTGATATATTTCTGATCTATATAGACTACTGAATGAAAGGGAAAGACTTTACGCACGCTATAACCCTACGATACTACTCTTTGGCTTATAGAATTATAGGATAGCTCACAATTCACTTTACAAACAGACTTAATCTGCTATACAGCTTTATTATCACGACAGTAATTCGTAAGCCCTTCCAACTTACGGATCTTCAGCGTATATAATAGAAACTTAGTTATCTGGGTATTTGTGCATCTGCAACTGCTTTTCACCAACCATTTGCAGCTGCAATTTTAAGCAACTATTTAATAGATACTAGGTTGTTCAAAAAGTTTTGAAAGCGACATCTATAGAGCAGTAGAAGAACCAAAATTTTTACGCCATTTTAATATTTTATCTTTCATATAAACATACCCAAAGTTTTATTCCACTCTGTCAATTCATTGTTTGTTTACAAACCATTTGAAGTTGACGTGTCAGTGTATTTTTTTTACAATGGAAAAAACCGAATATCGTGCAGTGATAAAATTCTTTGTTTTGGAAGGTTTATCAGCAACGGAAATTCATACAAAAATGGTAAAAGTGTTAAAAAAATCTGCTCCTTTATTTCCAACTGTGCATCGATGGGTTTTAGAGTTAAGACGAGGTCGAAAAAGCGTTGAAGACGATCCACGCTCAGGACGTCCAAAAAGTGCATCAACGCCAGCAATCATAGCAAAAGTACAGGATATGGTTTTGGAAAATCGTCGATTGACCGAGAGAGATTTAGCAGAGGCCCTAGACATCTCATTAAGCAGTGTGAGTCATATTTTAAATGAAGTTTTGGATTTCAGAAAGCTCTGTGCACAATGGGTGCCGCATTCGCTCACAATGGAACAAAAACACGTTCGAATGCGACTTTCTGAGCAACATTTGGAGCGTTTTCGAAAGGATAAAAAGGATTTTTTGCGTCGATTTATCACTATGGATGAGACTTGGGTCTACCATCATGACCCTGAATCAAAACAAGAGGCTAAAGAGTGGTGTCAACCAGGCACTTCGGCACCGAAGCGAGTTCGTGTCCAGAAATCGGCGAAGAAGGTGTTAGCGTCAGTTTTTTGAGATGCAAAAGAGATTTTGTTGGTGGATTATCTTCAAACTGGCAAAACAATAAATTCTGAATATTATTGTAACCTTTTGGACCAATTGGATGAAAAAATTAGTGAAAAAAGACCCGGCTTGCACAAGAAAAAAATCATTTTTCATCAAGACAATGCACCCGCTCACACAGCTCAAAAAGCCATCACTTTTTGTACATCAGCAAATTTATACCTGTTTCAAGACTCGTAAACTGTTTGATCCTTATTAATCTGGTTTTCGGAAAGGTCATAGTTTCCAGACTGCACTTTTTAAGCTGATCTTTATCTAATGATATCAGAAAGGACATCTGAAAGGGCATCATAAAGATCATCCGCCACCTTTTCTGTCATTGACCATGAGAGTTCTACAAGGTTCGGTGTTTGGTCTACTGCTACCTTTTATTTATATTAATAATGTTGCTGCTTGCTTTGACTCCTCCATACATTATCTCATTTACACAGATAATTTTCAAATTTATATGATTATTTCTCTATCTGAGGTACGCTAACCGTCTTATTCAAAATGTTCCCAAAATTAAAATCAAAGTATTCGGCTCCAATTATTATATAAATTGGCTCTCGAGCTCGAATCGAGTCATTGTAAATGGCGCCCTTGTGAAATTTGAATTTTCGATACGCAATCTGGAAGTTCAACTTGATACTAAACTCAGTTTGAAGAAAAACACCATGCACATTTGTCGCAAAGCTAACTCTCTATTGTACCGTTAAAATTATTTCAATCAAAACACAAATTTTACCTTAAGAAATTATCTCATTGAAGTGTTGATATTTCTCTTGGCGAATTACTTTACCTAAGTTTATTGCGGTATCTCTGGAAATTTCGATCTAAAGCTTCAGTGAGTTATTTAGTCTGATGTGCGTTACGTCTATGGTGTAACTAGGTATGGGCACATCTCTCCGTATAGGGATTGCCCTGGTTGTCTCTCCACTAAAGAAATAGAAAAATACTTTATTGCTTTGGCCCTTTACAGTATCTGCTACTTCTTTTTATCTTTTTGTAACGTAAGGCCGCTGACCATACCTCCTGCGGCAACTATGTTCTATGATAATTCTTTTATTGTTTCCTTATTTCACCTTTGGAAAAGTTTCCTGTCTCGTTCTTCTACTCCATAACTTTCTTTTTTCTTTTTAAGACCTCTATCTCCTCTTTTCTCATGTCCTTTGAAAGACAGTATAAATCTGTACATCAAGCGCACCTTTAGTTATTTACTTTAGAATTTTTGCTAAGTGTATTTTATTTAAAAACATCGTTCAATTATACAATTTACTATACTGTAATATACGACGTCTGGCTATTAAATAACGAGACTGGTTACGAAAAAGAGTTTTATTATAAAAATTATTCTACATTCGAATGCTCCCCTTTAATATACTCCCCTTCCTTCACCACACACCTTTCCATACGTTTTTTCCATTAATCGAAGCAGTGCTGGAAGTCTTCTTTGGTGAGGGCCTTTAGAAGCTCTGCCAAATCGGGTCCATTTCAAACCAGATTTTATCTTCGGAAACAAAAAAAAGTCGCACGGTGCCAAATCTGGTGAGTACGGCGCGTGAATGAGCACTGTAGTGCGCTTACCGGCCTAATACTGCTTCACAGATAGCGCGTTATGAGCAAGTGCATTGTCCTGGTGCAAAATCCACGAGTTGTTCTTCCACAACTCAAGCCGTTTTTTACGAACTTGTTCTCGCAGTGTTGCTAAAACTGACAAATAGTAAGTCTGGTTGACAGTCTGACCCTCTGGAACCCATTCAGTCATCACGATACCGTTAATGTCGAAAAAAACGATCAACATTGCCTTGAATTTTGATTTGAACATCCTTGCTTTTTTGATTCTGGGCGATTCAGGCGTCTTCCAATGCATCGATTGCCGCTTTGTTTCAACATCGTATTAAAAAATCCACGTTTTGTCGCAAGGAATAATGTTTTTTATCAGTCCGGAATCTTTTTTTAACCTTTCAAGGAAATCTGAGCAGACCTGTTGACGCAAGAGCTTTTGGTCAGGAGTCAGGTTTTTTGGCACCAACTTCGCACAGACTCTTGTCATGTGTAATTCTTCGTGTAAAATTTGTCTAACCGTTTCTTTATCGGCGTTTACAGCCTCGGCAATCATCCGGATGCTCATTCGACGATCTGCACGCACAATTTGGTTGATTTTGGTCACTGTTTCCGGAGTTGAAACAGTGACAGGGCGACCTGGGCGTTGGTCATCTTCAGTGCTCACTCGGCTCGCACTGAAGCGCTTACGCCACTCAAAAACACGCGCACAAGATAGAGAATTGTCCCCATAGGTCTCTTGCAACAATTTACAGCACTCAGTCGGAGTTTTTTTTAATTTAACGAGAAATTTGTGATTGATACGTTGCTCCTGTTTTTCGTCACACATGGTTTTCGGCACGAGAAAAAAACACGTTTGTTTCAAACCGCTACTGCACAAATACAATAATAATGACGAGAACGTGTTTTGGTACGTGCATAGACAAGATATCTAGATACCTAACGCACTACTCGTTTTTTTCCTTACCCCTCTACGGCGCCCTCCAGGCGCGCAGTCTCGTTATTTAATAGCCAGACCTCCTAACTTTTCTCTATTTTCAGTTATAATTTAGTTTAAGTTTAGTTATAATCTTTGTAAATCTTTGTGCTTCTCTAAATTGTGTACAATGTATGTACAGTATTTAATTCTCGCTCTTTTTCTCTCGCTCTCCCCCCTCTTGGAATTAGAAATAAATTTATTCGTAAGAATGACGAAGGGAAAAAACAAAAGATACTAATTAACGAACATTTCTATGTCTTAGAATATTTTTTGTATTTTGTGTGTTCGTTTGATTAGGTAAGAATGCTTAAGCGATGAACTTACAATAAAAATAGATTTGTATTCAGCGAAAGAGAATACATTAGAACTAGTTTTGTTCCTAAATTTCTTTATTACAGTTGCGATTTAAAATAACATGAATCTATTGTTTGAGATTGGATAAAATCACTTGAATGATAAACAGAAAAAGAGTTGAGATTGATGTTCACAGAGTTGAAGTACATAAAAGGAAGCTTTGTTCCTAATTTCTAAACTACCTATACGAATATCAAATACGAAAACTGTTTGCTCAATATGACGTCTTCATGTTTTATGGTCATAGAGATAAGATTTTATTTAATTTCTGCTAATTTTCTTGGACTACTTAAAATCGTGTAATATTATAATGATTTATGATTATTATTTTAAAATATAAATTTTCTGTATTAATTTTCATCATTATATTATCATTATATTGTTTCGTAATTTAAACATTAAAAACAAGTTAAATTACTTTTTAGGTATCTTGGCCAACAAAGATATTTGGATTTAATTAAATTACTATATAGTGGTTCACTACTTCTTTTGCAACATGAACAAGTATGTAAAACAAATTTTAATGTTTTAAAACTTTTTTAAAACCTTATGTAGTAATAAAATATTGATACCGCATTGAGCTACTTGCAAGTATTTAGCTAATTGTGACAGATTCTTAGAGTTATTTTTCAAATACAGTTTTATTTTAATTTCAAAGAGTGATAATTAACAAGACTTTCTAATAAATTCGATAGATTTCTAAGAGATGTAAGAGGTAACTTATGCTATATCATAATAACATATATATCGATAATTTATATTAGCATTTATTACCTTTATATAACGGGATTTTTAGTTATCTCTAACGGCAAAATCAAAAAGATTTTCTGCATTGTATGATGCGTCATACCGTTACTGATCAAAGCAGTGTGCGGGAAATAAAAGCTCGGAGACTTCAAATTTAAAATAAAAAATATTTAATAATACTGTGATAAATTAAATAAGAGATATGTATTTTTTATCGGCAGAAATATCTTATAGATGATGAAATCCATCTTTAAAGTACACCCTCAAAACTCTTTTTTTTCAAATACTTCTATATTTAAAAAAGTGAGTTATGGGAGTGAACTTTAGGATGAGTTCAACTCCCTAGAAATTTTTTTCATGAATAAAAAATACACGTTTTTAATTTTAAAATTCAATACAATATATTGCTGAATTATTAAAATTGACAAGGAACACTTCGAGTACCTTTTTTGTGAGATATACAGAGTGAGTCATTTTAATCTATGCATCCCGAAATCTCGGAAAAGTAAGCGGCATACGAAAAATTGTTTAAACAAAAGTTGCTCAGAACTATAGGGGTCACCTTTTTGCAATGTCGGTTTTGACCTTGACATTTTTTACCTTAACTATTTTTAACATTAGATTCTGAAAGAACGGGAAGTTTTACGTTCGGAATGATAATTAAGGTAAATTTTAACAAGGTCAAATCAAGATCAAATTCAAAAAATCGTCCAGAAAATTTTTTTTTTTTTTTTTTTTTTTTTTTTTTCAACATCTGGACAACAAAAGGCCAGAGTGGACAAACTACCTTAATCATCGTGATCTTGAGGTCAACTTGGTTGGTCATTCGAAGGTTAAAGTATTTTTTTAAATAAAATCACCTACCTTTGATTTCAGATTTCGAAAGCATGGGGACATTTTATTGTAGAAAAATAATGTCTATTAATCTGTTAGATTGACCTTTAGATGGTCAAATATAAAAGAATTGCCGAAAAGCTGTTTTGTTGCAAATTTCAATAGATTTATAAATGGAAAACGCTCAAGTAGATCTAGTGGTCAACATTGACTACGTTCATCTTTAGATTCAAATATTATTTACAAGAGGATTTTTCTTAGTAAGAATGCTTACTTTTAGAGTTACCCAGAAAAAACGACGGGGACGTACCTTCGAATGACCTTTCAAGTTAACCTCAAGGTCAAGATGATTAAGGTCGTTAGTCCCAAGTCCACTCTAGCTTTTTGTTATCCAGATGTCATAAAAAAAAAAACATTTTCAGGATGATTTTTTTAAATTGACCTTGATTTGACCTTATGAAAATTCACCTTAACTATCATCTCAGACATAAAATTTACCGCTCTTACAGAATTTAATGTCAAAAATGTCAAGGTCAAAACCGACATTGCAAAAAGGTGGCCCCTATAGTCCTGAGCAACTTTTGTTTGAACAATTTTTTCATATACCGCTTACTTTTTAGAGATTAAATGGGGTCGATAGATTAAAATGGCTCACCCTTTATAACAAAATTGAATTTTTGGGGTGAACTTCAGAAGTGGATTTTACCTTCTAGAAGTTTTTTCTGCCGATAAAAAAAAGCACGAGTCTCTTATTTTCTAATGTACTACCAATGAATATAGACACATATAAAAGTGTACTTTCAATGAGCGCTTAGGGAAATTTGCTGTGGGAGGTAGGTTCGATAGTACAACCTCCTATTAATTTGATGGACCCACCGCTCGAAATATACTCGTATATAGGTGTAATAAATACATTATTGATCTAAACTTTCTTTTATTTATTTACTTCCAAATAAATTTATCACAAAAATATTCATAAGAAGTGTTTATTGAATATATTTTCTTAAATATAAAATAAAAGTAACAATAAGTAATTTTATACTGATGCTTAAAACAAATATTGAAAAAAATGTAGTCTTTAATGTTTTATTTTGGCGCGTAAATGCTTGAGAATTAGGCGCGAACACTTTGTGCATTCATTTAAATACGTGCTACCTTGAGCTAGTATAGTAAGTGTTTAACTATTTTTTATCTTGTAATTAGAACAAATATTTAATAAAATGCCATCGCCGACGGATCAATGCAAAACAAAAAAGAAAAAACCGTCGTTAACTTTTCATCGACTCCCTAAAAATGAAAACAGGTTACAATTATACATTAAATTATTTTTAATAATTGTGAGATAGAAAAATAAGTCTTGAAAATTCAATTCAATTAAAATTCTAAATGATCAATTTTTCTTTAAAGTAATCGATGATAGTCTACTTAATTATTAAATCCTCAACATCTAATAACTTCTGATCTGAAAAATATATTTTAACTTTAACGCGATTATATTTTGACATTCTTAAATTTAATTTAAAAAAAAAATTAAGTTATTAATTAACTTATAGATAAGAAAATTTGTATTATTTTTTTCAAGACATTTAATTTCAAGCAATTTTCATACACGCTTTAGTACAGTTTAGTACAGCTATTTTAATCATTGCAGTAAATATTGAAAACGATTTATGTATTTCTTCACGAATCTTATTTTGATGTACATACGTATTATACCAATGTAAAATTTTCATAATAACCACAAGAATAGAATATTTGTTT
Source organism: Chalcis sispes (assembly GCA_949987625.1). Classification (NCBI taxonomy): domain Eukaryota; kingdom Metazoa; phylum Arthropoda; class Insecta; order Hymenoptera; family Chalcididae; genus Chalcis; species Chalcis sispes. Next base: position 45,091,478 of record OX465097.1, on the reverse strand, counting down.
GCTATGTGGCAGGTGGCCCGTCGAGGTTAGGACACCTGCCATGCGGTGCGAGTTAGAGTTCGTGGTGCGACTACACGCGATGCCATTGATCAAGCAATCGATGGCGTAGCGCGGAAAAAGCGAGAGGTGCGACGCGAGACGGGCAAGAGGGGATCCTTCTTCTCTTCTTGCCTGCCAAGCAGCATCTACATGCAACTAGACGATCCGCCGCCATACCGAGGATTTTCAAGCGAGAGCTAAAGATTCCAAGAGAACGAGCTTCAAATCCGGTCGCGATATATTACGAGGTTTGGCTATTAAATAACGAGACTGGTTACCAAAAGGGTTTTATTCCCTTCCCTCGCCACACACCTTTCCATACGTTTTTTCCATTGATCAAAGCAGTGCTGGAAGTCTTCTTTGGTGAGGGCCTTTAGAAGCTCTGCCGTTTTTTGCTTTACCGCTTCCATCGACTCAAATCGGGTCTCTTTCAAAGCAGATTTTATCTTCGGAAACAAAAAAAAGTCGCATGGTGCCAAATCTGGCGAGTACGGCGCGTGTTCAAGCACTGGAGTGCGCTTACCGGCCAAATACTGCTTCACAGATAGCGCGTTATGGGCAGGTGCGTTGTCCTGGTGCAAAATCCACGAGTTGTTCTTCCACAACTCGGGCCGTTTCTTACGAACTCGTTCTCGCAGTGTTGCCAAAACTGACAAATAGTAAGTCTGGTTGACAGTCTGACCCTCTGGAACCCATTCAGTCATCACGATACCGTTAATGTCGTAAAAAACGATCAACATTGCCTTGAATTTTGATTTGAACATCCTTGCTTTTTTGATTCTGGGCGATTCAGGCGTCTTCCAATGCATCGATTGCCGCTTTGTTTCAACATCGTATTGAAAAATCCACGTTTCGTCGCAAGTAATAATGTTTTTCATCAGTCCGGAATCTTTTTTTAACCTTTCAAGGAAATCTGAGCAGACCTGTTGACGCAAGAGCTTTTGGTCAGGAGTCAGGTTTTTTGGCACCAACTTCGTACAGACTTTTGTCATGTGTAATTCCTCGTGTAAAATTTGTCTAACCGTTTCTTTATCGGCGTTTACAGCCTCGGCAATCATCCGGATGCTCATTCGACGATCTGCACGCACAATTCGGTTGATTTTGGTCACTGTTTCCGGAGTTGAAACAGTGACAGGGCAACCTGGGCGTTGGTCATCTTCAGTGCTCACTCGGCCCTTTCTGAAGCGCCACTCAAAAACACGCGCACGAGATAGAGAATTGTCCCCATAGGCCCCTTGCGACAATTGACAGCACTCAGTCGGAGTTTTTTTCAATTTAACGAGAAATTTGAGATTGATACGTTGCTCCTGTTTTTCGTTACACATGGTTTTCGGCACGAGAAAAAAACACGTTCGTTTCAAACTGCTACTGCACAAATACAATAATAGTGACGAGAACGTGTTGTGGTACGTGCATAGACAAGATATCTAGATACCCAACGTACTACTCGTTTTTTTTCCCACCCCTCTACGGCGCCCTCTAGGCGCGCAGTCTCGTTATTTAATAGCCAGACCTCGCATATTATTCGTGCGAGCGGTAAGTGAAAGGTTAACTCATTCACACACACACACACACACACACACACACACACACACACACACACACACACACACACACACACACACACACACACACACACACACACACACACACACACACACACACACACACACACACACACACACACACACACACACACACACACACACACACACACACACACACACACACACACACACACATATATATATATATATATATATATACACAGTATGTCGGAAAAGTTCCCGAATTTATTTTGTAGCGCTTGTACGAGTGGCGCCACCTCTTGGAGGACACTGGTACTATATTGCTACATCCCTCTGGAGTGTCCGAGAATTTTTTCACCAGTATCCGTTCATTAGTTGCCGAGATAGACGTGCTTGAGTGAACGTGTGTTTAGTACCCTGGTGCAAGCTCTACGATGGATGAGAAATTTGAACATCGTGGCGCAATCGTCGCTTCGCAATAGGCGTGAAGCGTTATCTTGCCGAAAATCAGATTCCACGCATCAATCACGCCCCATACTCGTCAGATCTGGCTCCAGCCGACTTTTTCCTATTTCCCAAGCTAAAAATGGCTTCGAAAGGACGATTTCTTGAAGATGTACTGAGCATTCAAGCGGCTTGCACCGAGCGTCTCACAGCAATAACTTCAGAGGAGTACCAGAGAGCCTTCGAATTACTCATGGAGCGCTCAAATGAGTATATATCTAGGGAAGGGGACTATGTTAAAAGTTAACTGAAATAAATTTCTTTCGATCCAATTTTCGATTTCTTATTTCAAAAGTTCGGGAACTTTTTTGACATACTGTGTATATATATATATAGAGCGAGTGGTGTGTGTGGGTGTGCGCGTGTAGTCTCCTTGTTGGCCGCGAGAGGCCGCGTCCAACCGCCAGCCAGCCCGCGAAAAAGTAGGGCCAGCTTACACGCCTGAAACCTGCCTGCAAGTCATTAGGGCTGGTACACACGCCTTGCTGCGTAAATACAGCAAGGCAAGTGGTCGGCACGCATGCTCAGTACGTGTCTTGCGTGAAATTATTGCGCTTAGCGTAAATTTAATTGCGACCCACGGCAAAGGGCCTTGAAAGGATAAATAATAACTTTGTAATTGATAAATATATTGGAATAGCAATAAATTAAATTACGTAGTATGGGTGCGCGTTATTTATCCTTTTTTCCTCTTTAGTATTCCTATCGGGAATACCGCCGCCTCCGCGGGCGTGCCAACCTACAGTTGGCACGCAAACTGAATAACCAAGACCGGTAGGAGCAGCACCGGCAATGGGGCCTGAAGATAAGGCCTCGCACACATCAAAGAAGATAAAATCCAAGGAGGATTCTACGTTGTAAGTGGATCGGCACTGCACGTGAGTGCCATTGCACGACGGCTAACGTCCGTCGGCACTCGAGGCCGAACCGAGGAATAGCTGCGGCCGCAGCAGTAAGTACGTGCGAGGAAGAGCCCCGCACGTCTACCCGAAAAAGAAACCCCGTTACTGCTAATAATTTGTCAAAGTGAAATTCCTGATATTTTTTCACTATACAACAATTAAACAATGTATAATAATAATTATAACTATTGAAACAATAAGGGTTAATTTTTGCCTAAATTATTATTTGTGCCTCTAAACATTTTATTTGTTAAATAAAATATTATTTAGTATTCGAAAAATATTATTTTAAAATTAATTATTAGTAATTTTAAAACTAATAAAATTGAAATTCAAATTTCGAATAAATCTTACGTTCGCGAATTTTAACAAAATCGTATGCAAATTTTTCAAATCAAAATAATATTTTTAAACATAGAATTATTTAATCCTGTTAAGTGTTGTCGTTAACATGAAAAATATTAATGCAAAAAATGATTTTTTATATGTATTCATTGTTATTCACAATATTTCCTGGATTACAGTTTAAATTTATTTTTTACCATTTTTTTATACTTCATTATATAATGTTTTCCTAATTTACTCAGCTTCTAATAATTTTTCTGCTTTTTCATCCGGTATCAAATCCCTTAACTCATCTATTATTTAAGTTATTTAATTTTTTTTTCCTATATTAGCCGATTGATAAAGTGTATGTTTGATCTTTTAATTTTTTATTTAACCCATTGATGCGCAAAAGGCCAAATTTATGCACGGAATTTTAAGTACACTGTGCTGTTAGGAAAACGAATCCATTTTTTTTTCAAAATTCTATATGAGCGGTTTTCGCAGATGCTCTTTCAAAATTTGGCACTTCAAACTTTTTTTTTTTTAATCGATTTTTACCAATCTTGTTTCATTTAAATGGGCAAATTATTACCAGAAATCGAGGCCCAGCTGTCTAAAGTTTGATTTTGTTAGTGAAAAGTTTAACAATGTTCTGCCTTCTAAAGTACAACGTACTTTTTTTAATTCATGATTAAAACTAAGATATTACAAAAAAATTTGATTGTATAAAATTTTCAAAGACTTTGCTCGTTAAAAAATATATTTTTCCATAATAAATCAAGTATAAATTAGCTTTTTTCATACAATATATGTAGTATATTATACACAAAGGCTCTTTTCAACAAGTTTTAAAGTTTTACAAGTATGTCTAGAATGTAAGTAATACAGATTAACAATGCCTAAAAGAAATAATTGTAGTAATAGAAAAATAACTCGCTAAGTTGAAGTTGAAATTGCGGAAAGCGAGGATTATTATGATGTTTCTGTAATACCAGATGATGACTATTCTGGGGGATCCGATTCTTGTCCGGAATCAGAAAATAATTCTAAAGACGATGATGATCATACTAATATTGAAGATGAAATAGACCTTGGCCCTTTGGAATTGTTCAAAACCGTTATAGATTCGTACACTGATACTCAAAAAAAATGAGAGGGAAATCATATTTATCAATGGATTGATAGTGAAATGAAAAATCATATTATTGACCGTACTACATCATATAGGTATGAACTTTCTTCAGATAACTTGAACAAATTTATTGGATTTTTCGTTTTTAGTAGCTTCAATGAAAGATTAGCTTAACGAGACTGGGTCTCAAGATGAATTTTTGCGTGCTGAACCAGTAGCCTCATGCATGAGTATAAAATATCTGAATATATTAAATCTAAAATAAAACTGCATAAACCTGGTGATGACAATAAGGACAAAATTTTTCGGGTAAGACCTTTTACAAATATTCCAAAAAAAATATAATGCAGTTTGGTTTTTTTTTTTTCAATAGCATTAACAGTAGATGAAATGATGATAAAATATTTTGGGCGATGTTCTTTAAAACAATTTATCAAATTCAAACCAATTGAATTTGATATAAAACTGTGGGGTATGGCTAGTGCTAATGGATATCTGTTTAATTTTGATACATACTGTCGGAAAAATGCTAAATGTAATATTTTACCAAAAATTACTCTTGATAGTCGCGTTGTGATTCAGACGATGCAACAGATTTTTGTCTTTTACAAGTCCGTGTAATTTACAATATTATCATGTTTATTTTGATAATTTATTTTGTTCTACACATTTTTTGGTCTATTTGAAAAAATTTGGATTGCAATGCACAGGGGCTATTAGACAGGGCATAATACCAGTTAAAGATAATATTGTGAAAATAAAGATGAAAGTGGAACTTATTATGCAATTTATGACAAAAATAGTTGTACAAATTAAATTACTGTTATAGACTCTAAGCCTATTTTAATATTGCTTACTGCTGAGGGTGTAAATCCTACTATTCCTGTTGAAAGATACTTTAAAACTGAGAAAAAGGAAGTCAGCAGAGTTTCCAAGAGTTGTACGTGCTCACAATGATTTTATGGGTGGAATTAATCTTCACGACCAAATTTTTAATCAAGCTTTGCTTATATTTCCATCAAAAAAATGAACTTAGGTCATTTTTATCAGAGACATCCAAATGGCAATCACCAATGCTACTGTATTATACAATGTTGCAAATCAAAGTAAAAAAATTCGAACTAAAACTGTTTGTATGGCTATTGCTAAAAGTTATTTAAAAAAAAAATCATCTGTTACAAGACCTCAAGAAATTAAACAAACTCTTAGTAAAAAAATAATGTTCTAACAAACAATGTTTTAAAAGAGCTAAACAAGTTTGCAAGATGTGTAATTTATATTCTTGTAAAAATTGTTTTAAATCTGTACACCCAAAAAAATAATTTTTATAAAATAATAAAGCGAATGAATAAAAGAACAAGTCGAAAAAGTCCTTAAAGTAAAAAGATTAAAACAAAGAAATATAAAACATATAATATATAACATATTATATTTATAAATAATAGAAAACAATTTCCAAAAAACAGATCAAAAAACAAAAACAGAAAATGATAAAAAAATGTTAAAAAAAAAAAAGCAAAACGGTTCTCTGTTCTCGTTTACCTCCCCCTGGTGAGAACTGGACAACACTGTATCAAATTACATACATAGGGACAAAGTGACGATTATACTGTTTTCAAACCAATAAAAATATTTTGATAATGTTTATTCTTGAAATGTGTAAGCTTTACGAATAACTTTTATGTTGCAAAAAGTATTTAAAATTATTGAAAGAATACGTATGAGTTTTTTCAGAAGTTTTTGAGTAAATTTAAAATTTTTCAAAATTGACTATTTTTTGAAAAATCCAAAAATGGCTCAGAAACTCTCAAAAAAATTTATACATGTTTTTTGATTATCTTAAACATTTTTTGTTCAATAAACTTTTTTTTGTAAAGTTCAAACTTGTCCAGAAAAAAAATCAAAGTTTTTCATAATGCTGTTTCAGAATAACCGCCATTTTGAAAAAACTAAGAGGAAAAAACGTTCTGCACCAAGGTTTTGACAACTTCAGACATGCGGGCCGCGATTTCTAGCAATAATTTGCCCATTTAAATGCAGCAAGATTAGTAAAAATCGATTAAAAAAGAAAAACGTTTAAAATTCGTGACTTCTTTTGAAATGCAAAAATAATAACAATTTCGATTTTCTTTTACTATATAAGTGCCAGATTCTGAGAAAGCATCTTCGAAAACTCCCATATGGAATTTAAAAAAAAAATGGATTAATTTTTTAACAGCATAGTGTACTTAAAGTTTCGTGCACAAATTTGGCCTTTTGCGCATTAATGGGTTAAGGATATTTCATACATGCTAGTATTATAGCTTACGACAGTTTAATTTTCTACAACTATGGATGATGTTTTTTAGATTCGATAGATTTTGATACGCTGAGAACCAATTTAAAATATTATTTCAAATTTCAACTTTAAAGAAAAATTTAAGTTTAAAATTTGCTGACATTATAAAAATTCGGAATTTATCTGAAAATGCATTTAGCTTTTCGGGATTTTTATTTTATTGGTATCTTCTTTTGTTAACATTATTTATATATTTGAATTTTGTTTCTACAATAACTTTTATGATCAAAACGATCAACTGATTTTAAGGCTTTAGCCACTCTAGGGTTTTCACAAAATATTAGAACCTTAAATAAATTAAGTTCTCGCTGTTTCTTCAAAGATGGCAGTAGCAGTACTCCATGCATGGAATTTCGAATAGTGTCGCACTTGCAAGAAAGTACTGTATCTAACCTTAAATTTCAATGTATGATAGTTCACTTTAGTGTAAACAAGGTAATTTTTTATTGGTTCTGAAAATCTCTACTTTGGTGCCAAATAAAGTGTATTTACGGGGAATTTTATTGTACTAACATATTTTATTCAAAAGAAGAAGCAGCTGAAGCACACAGAATTCTTGTTGAGACTTACGGTGATAATACTCGGTCGGATATGAAGAGATGCAGAGACTGGCGTCGACGCTTCAAAAATAATGATTTTGAAATTGAGGATAAAGAGCGTTCTGGTGCATCGAAAACATTTGAAGACAAAGGATTAGAAGAATTACTTGATTAAGACCGATGTCAGACGCTAGCAGAACTTGAAAAAATATTACAAGTAGATCAGTCAACAGTTTGAAAATGTTTAAAAGTGTTAGGAATAATCCAGAAGCAAGAACATAGGTTGCCGCATGAATTGTAGCCGAGAGATGTCGAACGGTGTTTTTTTTACGAGTGAACTACTGCTTCAACGGCAGAAAAGAAAAGGTTTTTTACACCGTATCGTAACTGGCGATAAAGAGTGGATATACTACGATTATCCAAAGCGTAGAAAATTGTGGTCAGGATGTTATTTATTATGAGCTGCTCAAACCGAATGAGACTATCACGGGAGATCGCTATCTACTTAAATTGATGCGTTTGAGTCGAGGCGTAAAAGAAAAACGGCCGCTATACGAACCGAGACACAAAGTAATTTTGTTAGATGACGTCGCTTGGCCTCAAGTTGCAAAACTAATTAAAACCTACCTAGAAACGCTTCAATAGAAAGTTCTACCCCACTCGCCGTATTCATCTGACATACCCCCTTCCGATTTTCACCTATTCCGTTCGATGGCACATATTCTGTCTGAGCAGCGCTTTTATTCTTACGAAGATGCTAAAAAATTGATTGATTCTTGGATAGCCTCAAAAGACATATTATTCCCTTTTTATCGACGCGGAATTCATATACTGCCAGAAAGATGAGAGAAAGTGGTCTCTAGTGATGGGTAATACTTCGAGTGAAATGTTATTGCGCCTTATATTCTAAATAAAGCTTTTATTTTGTAAAAGAAAAACATCGTCAAGTTATTCAAGGTCCTAATAAATTTAAAAATAAAGAATGAAAATTATGTGCGAATGTAATGCATTCATGTACCCTTAGCTCTTCTCTACGCTTGTTATTTAGCTATATAGTGCACATGTGCGCATACATTATTCATTACATTGACTCATTGTTTTTGTTACCGGCAAATAAAAACCGCGTTATTTCTTGTTCCACCGTTGTTGTCCACTCATTTACAAATTTAAAAAAAGCATACAATTTATTAGATAATTCGAATGAATTTTAAAGAATTAAGAATAAATTTAAAACCCACTTAATTTTGTAGACAGTGGGTGCGTGTTTAACACTCCTGACGTGTGTAGGAGTGGATGAGGGAATAATTACACCTCGTTGAACATGGAATAGAAAAACTTATTATCAAATATTCAAACGAAAACATAAGACTCGGAAAATAATAAATCAATATAAATTAATTTACCCTAAATTACGAGATCGATCATTCGAGTTGGCATACACGGTATACCTGAAAGTTGATGATTACGCAATAATCATTTCACCTAATCTTTTTCCGGTATTCACATTCATATAAACGAGGCAAGAGAAAGAGCACCTTGTACGAATATTATTAATTAGGCGGGACGAGTTTGTGAAGTCGATGCTTGTTCCTTCATTTCATAGTAGCATTGAGTCACTACAAATTGTTTTATAATAATAATCGTTGCGCACTAAAACAATAGTAGAATATTTATCAACATCAATTTTCTTTCATTAATTCTTCATTCATTAATAAAATATCATTATTATGAGTAGAATTATTAATATAAATTTAATTAAGAATTGAACTTCTCGATACTCAATTCAACATATTTTATATAAATAAAGGCTATAAACATACTAAAATTTTTTTATTGAATTATACAATAATATTTTTCGTAATTTTCTTTTATTATATTCAAAAAAAAAAAAAATTAGGTTTTTTATAACTTATTATTAAATCACTATTAAATGAAATCATTATTAAATTTAATATTAAAAAGAAGTTTATCTATTTCATTAAAAATAATTTATATTTTAAAAGAAAATTGATATTCTTTACGCTCGAATCAACGTATTTTATGTAAACTAAAGCTATAAATGCACTAAACCTTTTTTTATTGGATTATAATTTTTTTGTAATATTTTTTATAATATTGTGTAACGGGAATGTTATTAGGGAAAATGACTACGTGTAAGAAGCTTTCACACATGTGCGTACTTCGCAGGCGCAGTTTTCGTGCCTGTCAGGCTGCTAAATCTCTCGATGCGGCTGCGAGTGCCGACGGAAGTTAGCCGTCGTGCAATGATACTTACGTGCAGTGCCTATCCGGTACAGCGTAGGATTCTCCTTGGATCCTACTTTTTATAGTGTGTGGGGCCTTGCTCTAAGCCCCTGGGCAGGCTATATCCTCAGCTGGGTTTGGCTGTTCAGTTTTCGTGTCAACGGAAAGTTGACACATGCCACGGAGGTGGTGGTATTTGGGAAAGGGACGATAAAGATTGATTAAATAAGAATTGCGTACCCGTTATCCGCAGCAAGTCCTTTAATAGCAAAATCTATACTACTTACTATACTTATGTACAAAACCCCGGGTAAGAGGGCCGGTCCGTTGTCCCTACGACTTGCGCAACTAATCCTCATGGATCACGCTCTGCGCATGCACGCTTGTTGCTCACCTTGCTACGTATGTACAGTAAGACGTGTGAGCAAGCCTTAAACTCGGCGGCTGGTTGGCTGTGACTTCTGCGGCCAACCAGGAGGTTACGCGCGTAAAACCTCGCGCGTGCTTACACACACTTAACTCTAATATAGTGTGAGTGAGAGCTAACCTCTGACTCATCGCAATACAATTATTATCAATAAAAATCGGCAACGGTATCACGTGGAACGGAACATGCGGGCATGCGCACAAACAGAAATAAGTGGCCACTTACTTATTTAAGTTTAAGTGCGCTAAATTACTCTTTGATCGCAAGTGTTAGAATTTCGTTCTTTTAGCATGTGTCTTCCTCACGAGGTGGTAAAAAAGTAAAAGGTCCCCTCTTACCCCATCATGCGTCGCTGCTATCGATTCGGCAATCGATAGCGCTAAATGCAGTCGCGCCACTAATTCGTATATCAACTACATGGTAGATGGTCTAACCTTTTAGGGTCATCTGTCACATCTCTCTTTCAGATTCTTAAAAGTCTCGATTGGCAGCTTCTCTTATCGCTTTCTCGGGATTTGGGTTAAGAAACAGTTAACCTAATCATGACACTGGTTTATCAAAATTATGAAAATTTATTAGAGTTTTCTAAAATACGAGATTAAGTACGGTAGGAAGGGAAGCACTGACTCTTGCTGCCAGGGCTTCTGGTAGATGGGAGGCCCTGGCTCCCTAGTGCTAGGGCTTCTTAAACTTCCAGTGCTCGTAAAGGAGTGGGTATTCGCGGCTCTTCTTAATTCCCTCGTGTCCGCAAATAAAGCACTGAAGAAGAGTTGTTTCGGTGCTTCCTCCAATCTGCGCGTCTTCTGGTGCTCGGTCATCTCAGCGTGAGTCTTGGTCGCTCGTACCAGCTTAATTTCGTGTTGGGACCTATGCAGCTTCTTCTCTGTTCCTTATTGAGCGCTAGCTCCACTTCTTCTGCCTCATGAGCTGTGCGCCGCTCGGCCTCCTGCAGTCCGGCGTTTTTCTGTGCTCGTTGATGCTCTCATTTGACGTCTTTAGCCAGAAAACCTGCCGTCTAAGTCATAGTCACGGCCGTTGCTTCCAAGTTGTTTATCTTACGGAGGATTTCTTTGTCGTTTGCTTCATAACAAGCCGCTGCCTGTTGGTGCAAGGCCTTTAACCAGAGGCGAGCCGCCTTGTGTGCTCGAATTGTCTTTAACTTGGCCACAGTGGCGGCCCACTCGTCTGTTGTCCTCTCCTGGAGTAGCGGTTGGAAGGCGTGCGGCAACTCAGGCCTGCGCGCGTCTTCTGGGGCCTCTTCTGGTCGGGGCTAGGCCTTTGCTGGCTGCTATGAGGCCTCCGCTGATCGCTAGTATGGCCCTGAGGCCCCAAGGCTTCGGCCATGGCGCTGGCATTTGGGGTGCCTCTTGCTTCTGGGCGCTGGCTTATGGCTGTCGGAAGGTGCGTGGGCTTTTTCCACACACGTCTATGTCAACGGGCTCCTCGTCGTCCTCTACCTCCTCGATAACGACGGTAGATGGGGTCTGCTCCTCTTCTTGGACGAGCGACGTGTTTGTGATTTGCGCTATCACGCGCATCATATCGACGATAAACTCGTCAGCGTCTCGGCTGTCTGATATGATGCGCAGGAGTTCTAGAGCGATTACTAGCGCGTCTAACACCGCGTTTCCGCTATTCACAGGTGCCAATGTAACAAGGGAGGGGTGTTAATCGGGACTAGACGGTTTGCACGCGTTCGCCGAAACGAGGTTGTTACAACGCACATCGTCTTGCGAAGACAGACCCACTTCCTGATCGGCGCAGTGGCCGCGCGCTCGTTCATCGATAGAGGGAGGCGCTGTCGCATCGAGAGTACAACTCGTCATACTCTCGTTCTTTTCCGCTGGTGATATATTGGCTTCAAGGTATTTCTTTATTTGACTTATGTGTACTGGACGGATGGTACAATCGTCTCCGACCAGCAGCTCGTACGTGTTACTGCCGAGAGCTTTACTAACTTCATAAAGCCCCGCATATTTCGGGACTAGCTTCCCTGCTATTACTTGTGTAGTAAAAGAAAGGACTTTGTTCTTTTTGCACACCAGGTCGTCTTTCTTGAACGAGACATCTCTTTGGCGCGCATTGTAATATCCCGCCTATCTCTCCTTTTCTGTTGTCACCAGTTCGGAGCGCGTTGCGCTTTGGTAACTTTTGCACGTGCTCTGCGCAGATTCGCACAGCTTTCTCATGTGTTGCTGCTGCAGCGGCTCCTCTCTGCCTCCGCGCTTCGTTGTTCAGTGGGGCAGGCGTGCGACCGTAATTCAACAACACCGACCTTGTACCTACGGAGTTTTGTTCGGCGGTGTTAAAAGCGACCACTACTTCGTGTAGGTGTTTGTTCCAACGGTCGTGGTACTCCTTTAAACAGACCACGATCGTTGTTTTAATGGTCAGGTTGGCCCTCTTAACCGGTTCAGCCTGCGGGTGGTACGCCGGAGCGGTAGTGCGATGGATATCGTGTTTCTCTAGGTACCCATCGACCTCTTTGTTTTTTAATTAATTCCATTATCGGACAGAAATACCTTTCACGTGCCGTACCGTAGGACGACTCTCTCTACGAACGCGTTCAATATGATCTCAACTTTAACACGTCGTAGAGGGACGCATTCAATCCACTTCTTGAACAAAGTCCTGGAATAGCAGGATATATTTAAAGCCTCGGCAGCTACGGGTGAATGGTCCCTTGATGTCAGCTGCTACTAATTTTTAAAGGTGCTCGATATTCCTTCGATCCATTAAGCCTGCGGGAGCCTTCTACTCTATCTCACATCGTAGGCATATCTGGCATTTTCGCACATAATCTGCTACGTGCTTAGCCATTTTAGGCCAGTATTACCGCTGTGCGATCCTCGCAAGCGTCTTATCGCGGCCAAGATGCCTTGCCGTGAGAACATCGTAGCATTTCTGTACGATCGCTTTTCTCTTTCATTCTGGGACAATAATCTATCATGTGTAGTTGACCCCCAACCACCTTCGTGCTTTGTTAATTTTTCTTGCACCTTTCTGATTCGTTAAAGTTACCTTAGGATTGCTGGCCCTTCTTTCTCTTTGAACATTTGAGAAAGGGCATCGGGCACGTGATTTAGTGCCCCTTTCCGATGTTCAATGGTGAAACAGTAGCTTCGGAGCTTCGAGGCCCACCGCGCTAGCCTCCCCGTCGCATGGTGAAGGCTACTTAACCAGCGCAGCTGGCTGTGATCCGTGATCACTTTGAATTAGTAGACATCCATCCATATATGGTATAAACTTTTCGATAGCTCGTACTACAGCGAGGCATTCTCTCTCTCTCTCTCTCTCTCTCTCTCTCTCACGCTGTAGTTCTTTTCCGCGGGATTAAGAGCCCGGAGGCTCCAGGACTCGCGTGTTCCAGGACACTTCGTGTCACTCGCGTCTGTTTGCATGATGAACTCTTTGTCAAACCTGGGACTTTGGAAGATACGAGCAGATGCAAACAGTGCCTTTACTTGCTCGAAGGCCGCTTGTTGCTCTTCTTCCTATTCATAGCGGCAGCTTTCCTTAGTCAAGCTCGTGAGCAACTCCGTAATTGTAGCAAGGTCTTCTAAGAACTTGCGGTGCTACGATGCCATTCCTAGGAACTTGCGCAGCTTTCGCAAATTCTTGGAAGGTCGCGCTAGCGTAGTTAAGCATGTATGGCATTCTCGTAAATTAGAAGAATTCGAGTCCAGGCACCGTAAATATCGTAAGCGGCCTCGACACATCCTTCAGCCGTATTTGGTGATAGGCGCTGCCCAGGTCTAGAGTCGAGATATACCTTGCCCTTTGCAGTTTGCGCAGGATGCTATCCATCCTCGGCATTGAATAAGCATCCGGCCTCTACACTGCATTGACCTTTCTGAAGTCAATGCAGACCTGTATTTGCCATTCGCTTTCTTAATTATAACGTCTGGGCTCGACCAGCTGCTATGCTCAATGTTGCCGGCCTCTAGCATCTTTTTAGTCTGGGTGTGCATCTGTGCATCCTCTCTTGGATCTATAAAAAGAACGGATATACTCTTTGCTTGGTCTGTCAAGCGTCGCCAACGTCGATTGCGTGCTCGATCCGTACACCCCAGCATCGTTGGCTCCTTTGCCAGAATTCTATCCAGGAGCCATTAAAGCTGTTCTTCCTTCAAAGGTTGCACGTTAGCCAGGCCTACGGCTGATACAGCTAGACTCCCTGATGCGTCTACTAAAACTAGTTCTAAAACCAGCTTTCTCCTGGCTCCTTGCAGGTAAAACTGGTTCTTCATCGGGTCGAGGATTGCGTTGAATCCTCAAATGAAATTAACACCAAGGTAAAAATTTGTCGGCAAACCGGTCAGAATTACCACTTCGATGTCCTTGATCACGCTCGTCACCTCAAAGGGTAATTGGACAAACTCAACTATAAGAGCATAATCTCCGTTTGCCTCGATGGCTCCCTTCCTTTGGTTAGGCGTGATTGCGCATCTACACGCCGCAGCTCTACGGTGCTCATTACCGTGTATGACGCGCCCAAATTATAGAGTGCGCGTAGTATATACCCTCCTTACGCTCACCTAAAACCTCCATCTTGTGCCTTTCGGTATACCCCGCTCTGGGTGGGCTGATGTCGGCTCGAGCGTGGGCTCAGCGCTTACAAGCTCTTGCAATCCTTGCAAGCACAGGTAGTGGTTCCTTTGGGAACTTGGATCACTGGCTTGGTGGGTAAGGGCGTAGGAATCTTATCTACGTTTTCCTTTGGTTGTTTCACAAGCAGTTCGGGCAAAATCTTTTAATCATATTAGGTCTGGCGTAGCCGTGGCAGACAAACTACTTTTCTTGCTTCGGCTGCTCGCTACGCTCGTCCTTCTTTTCTCCACTCTTGAACGGAAACGGTTTTGGACTGTTCGGTCAGGAACGCGACCATGACTGTCTTAACGACCGTGCGGCACTCTATTTGAGCAATAGTATTAATATTTAATTTTGTTACAAATTTTTTTTTATTTCTATGAATTTTCTTCAAAATATCATTGTTCAGTCAAATTTCCAAAATATTTCAAAAAAATGACTGAGAAAGAAAATGCACTTATTCTGTTTTATCTCTCCAATACTCAATTGGTTTACTCTAATTCAGAAGTCAAAATTCTCTGGTAAAAAGTTAATTAAATAAAATTGTGATAAAATCTTAACGTGACTCGAAGAAAAATATTATTCAAAATACAATAATGAACTTACTTTTTACTTTTATTAAATTTTTTACTCCTCCACTCAACATGACGTTCTATGCGTCATTTTACCACATACATAAAACGTACCATTAGCTTTATCGCATAATTTCTGTTTGGCTTTATTGGATATAATAATTTCCATGATAACGAATAAATGCTCACACTTCAAAACTAATTGACGAACTGAATTCATCACGAGCTCTTTACAATACGCAAAGAATGTTCGAAATGAAGAAAGGGAAAGACGGATACATTAAACTGTACTTCTTTTGCAATAGATGAAAACATTGATGCCAAAAACGTCAACGGAGAATGTAAACAGAAACATTAGAATATAATTTCGAGAAATTGCACAAACTAAATCAAATATGTCGAATTTAAAATATACGTAAATCAATAAATACACTAGGAATTACATTAAAAACTTTTCTATTAACTATTTTTTCCGTGTCTATTTTTTCCGCGTTTAGTTATTCCATGTCTATTTTTCCTATGGGCCATTTGTTCACATGCTATTTTTTCTGGTCTTTTTTTTCCTTAGACTATTTTCTCCGTCTCCCGGTCAGTGGGTATTGCTCATCCTTAGCCAAAATCATTAAAGACAAATTCCATTTCAAATCATGCAGGATGACTGCACCTACCTCTCGGAATCACTTCTAAATTCATTATATTATTGTTCTCGGGAAATAAGCGCCCATGTATTTTATTTTTTGATATCAAAATTGCATGATTTATGCACTTCTGAAAAGCGACTCGTTAATTTTTACTAACCTTTAGAAATTATTCTATATTTATTCCGTGTTATAAATGATGTTCTTTCGATTTCACCCTTCTTTATTAGTTTTTACAAAAAGACAAAGATGATATTGCACTTCTTATGAAAAATGAAAACGACATTCTTTTTAAGAACGTCATTTTTTTCCTTTAATTTTTTATTCATGGGTAGCTTACATAGCCTCAATACCTATAGTTTCATATATGTGGTATTAGGAATATTTTGGGTTTTTAAGAGTTATAAAGAAAAAAAAATTATTTTGTATCCTGATAGCAAATTTACACACGTAAAAGTTACGACAAATATTGCAGGAGTATACGCATTTCAGGTATGTATGTGTCCGTGGAAATATATGAACGTAGGTTTTACCTACATAAGAAAGGAAATCTTATATAGGGTGATTCATTATGAGGTTTGGTTTTTAATCTCAAATAAAAGGCATAAAGTTGAATTCTATAGTAAAAATTTTATTGCAAGTCGAAAGAACAATCTATGACATTTACTTTTTAAAGATTATCTTATTTAAATGTTGACCGCGTCTACGTCATGTATGGTTCATCCTGAGGGTCCAATTTTGGACGACGCATTCCAGCATAGCGACCGGTATCTTGCGAATGACGCGAGTAATGTTGGCTTGCAAAGCGTCGATTAAAGCTGGCTTATCCCTGAAGACCAGAGACTTTGTGTAACCCCAAAGAAAATAATCTAAGGGTGTGATACGAGGGCAGTCCCAAAAGTACCCGACCCGACAAAGAAAACAGTAAAAAAATTGCGAAAATGTTTTTTATTTTTTAACATATTCTTCTTTTAGTTCAATACACTTTTCCCAACGATGTTCAATAGCTTCAATACCCGCTTTATAGTAGGAACCGTCAAGCTCCTCAAAATATCTATTAACCGCAGATTCTACCTCTTCATTGTTGGCAAATCTTTTGCCACCGAGCCATTTTTTTAAATTCAGAAGAAGAAAATAATCCAAGGGAGCCAGATTTGGCGAATAGGGTGCGTGAGGAAGCAATTTGAACTTCAACTTATTGATTTTAGCCATCGCAATGACGCACGTGTGGACTGGTGCGTTGTCGTGATGAAACAACACTTTTTTTTCAGATGGGGCCGTTTTTTCTTGTTTTGATCACTTAAACGCTGCAATAAGGCTGCTTAATATGCGCCGTTGATTGTTCTTCCTTTTTCGAGATAATCAATTAATATTATTCCACGCGCATCCCAGAAAAGGGATGCCATGACCTTGCCAGCTGACTGAACTGTCTTTGCTTTCTTTGGAACCGGTTCTCCTTTTTTAGTCCACTGCTTTGACTGCTTCTTGGTCTCAGGTGTAAAATAATGGACCCATGTTTCATCCATGGTTATGAATTGACGCAAAAACTCGGCTTTATTGCTGCGAAACATTGTCAAACTTTCGATGGAAACATCCCCACGTTGCTGTTTGTGCTCCATTGTGAGCAAACGCGGCACCCATCTTGCGCATAGCTTTCTTATGTCCAAATTTTTGGTCAAAATGCGATGCACAGCACTTTTCAAAATGTTTGCCATGTCTGCTATATCGCACACTTTTAGTCGACGGTCATCCAATACCATTTTGTGGATTTTCTTCACATCTTATGACGTAGTGACCTCACTTGGTCGACCACTGCGGTGTTCATCTTGGCAGCTCGTACGACCTCGCTTAAACTCAGCTACCCAATATTTGACCGTTGTAAACGAAGAAGTAGACTTTCCCAAAGTAGAATCCAACTCGGCTTTGATATCGGTTGGACTTCGACCTTTTAAATGAAAGTATTGTATCACATAACGATGCCCGATTTTTTTCATATTTACAAATTTACTGAGAGCGTTCACTTTGGATGTCTGTAAAAAAAAAAATAATAAACGTACCGTTATGAATTTTTCACATTAAATTGTTGAAAGGTGGTATTGTCAATCGCAGTAATTGTTTTTTTAAAACTACCTGTATTAATAAGTCAGGTCGGGTACTTTCGGAACTACCCTCGTACTACTAATCTTTTGGAGTTAAATCTTTCGAAAACCAAAGTGATGCTTTTTGGTAATGACCAATACTTGGCTAGGTACGACTTGACTACGCTTACTCCTATTATGGTAGCTGGCACTGCCATACCTTTTGTTAATTTGGCCAAAAGTTTAGGAGTATGATTTACACTATCACTTGATTGGGATCTGCAAGTAAGCTAGACTCTGCGGAGAGTTTATAGAACATTGAGAAGGTTGAGATTCCATCATCATGCACTATCCAAGGAACTTAAAAACTTACTTGTTATTAGCCTTATATTTCTGCGTTTTGACTATGCATGTGTTTTTTATGATGATTTATTCAAATATCAAAATCTTAAATTGCAAAGAGCTTTTGATTCCTGTGTTAGATTTGTCCTAGGTAATATTGGACGAATGAAGCGTGTAACTTCCTTTCGTTTCGAACTAGGATGCCTATCAGTTACTTATAGAACGCAGCTTTTCATGGAAATCATGGTTTTAAAATCATTGCCAAATTATCTCCCTCTTATTTAGCTTCGAGATTCAGTCGCCTATATGTAGATGTTATTGTTAGATAATCTGCTTACTTCCTAGAACCTTGGTTTACACGATACCAAGGACTGAAATGATGCGTTGCTCTTTTATTTTTGCAGGAGTTTCGCTTATTAATTCCTTTCTCTCTTCAACATTCGTTATTAATAACTTGTTTGATTTCAAATACTTGCTTTTCAGCACTCTTATGAAAAGAGATCTAGTTAAATAGAATGATCACATTCGCAAGTGAAAATAATTGTGTAAATAACTACATGCTTTCTTTTCTTGACTGTAAAATACTTCTGTTATATTCCAAAATTTTATTTTTCGCGTGTTATTATAATGTCATAATTGAGAGTGTAAATTTAACTTTCTATAAATATTATTATTTTAATTTTTGTTTAAATTGTACTTCTAAATTATTTATATCTATTGTGCATGATAGGGTTGTAATCTGCGACCATCTTGTAATAAATTTCAATTTATATCTAAATCTCTATCTCCTTATTTTCCTAAGGCTGTGGCTGCTTTCTTTTTCTCCTCTCCGCTACTGTCTCGCCTGTTAAATTTTTTCTTTTTCTATCAACAAAAAACACTTCGTCTAGACAAAAACTTTAACTTTAGTAAGCTTATTTGGACGCGCGTGTCCTTTAATACAACAACGGTGGGTGAGCTGAATTCACGTGTGCAAGCTACGCTCTACTGTTTCACACACGTAGAGAGTCATGTTCTGTCTCTCGCTCCGATGGCTCGTCTTCAGCGAGACGAGTGAACCTTGCGGTTCGCGACGCTTTCTGAACTTGATTAAGTGGCCACTCACCTCAAAGATCTAATCGGCCTCGCGCCACCTACTTGTTTGCTTCTCGCTGCCAATGTCTCATCGTGCATGGGAGCGTCCCGTTTCTCCTTTCTGTGTCGCCAAAGAGGAAGAAACTCTCCTTTTGTACTCTCATGCTGCTGCTTTCGTTCGCGCCATTTTCTCTATTCCCAATATGGCCGGACTTGCCGACCAGATTCCTCTTTCCCAGCGTTCTCTTACGCGTGCGCTCTTGCTTTGACGCGGAGAAAGTTGGTAACTTTCTTCCATTACAATATATTTATATCCTGTGCGAGGTTAAATTTAAGGATAGAGACATACTTGCGAATTAATCTTTTATGTTTTCAATTATTGTAATTATTTATTTGCAATAATAATTTTACCGTAGTAATCTCTTATTTTTTTTTGTAATAATTATTATAATAAATCATATTTATTATTACAAAATCATTATGTTTTAAAGTCTTTTTATGATTTGACCATTTATTTTCATTACAATTTCATTTTTATTTCTATAAAGTTTATTAATAAACTTCTTAAAAAGGTTGCACAAGGATAGCGACATAATTTTGAATAAGTTTGTTACTATTTCTAGTATTGTAATTATTTATATTTTCAATGATAATTTTATCGTAGTTATGTTTTATTTATATCATAAAAATTATTATAATACAAAATCATATTAAGTAATTGTTACAAAATGATTTTTTCAATGTTTACCATCATTCAATCATTTATTTTCATTACAATTTCATTTTCATTTTAATTAACTTAATTAATAAATTACAGAATTATATCTGATAAGAATAGTGACAGAATTTCAAATAGATTTATAATAAATATTTTGTAATTATTTATATTTGTTAATCTATTTTTATCAGAATTATTTATTACATAAATTATTATAATAAATAAAAAATATGTTAGCTTATTGTGATAAAATAATAATGTCTACAACGTTTTTTTATAACTTTATTATTGTTTCTAAAAAAACTACTAATTTTTAAAAAAATTATGCCTATTCAAAAAAAAGAATAAAATTTTCAAGTGTTTTATCTTATAGGTTGATTATCGGAATCACGTAAATTTTTTTTATTACATTACGCTAGATGAATTCAGCTTTTCAAATACATTTATTTTAATGTAAAATTAAAAAATAGAAATTAGTACAATTTCACAGTTCGATTATTACTAGGTTGTTCAAAAAGTTTTGAAAGCGACATCTATAGAGCAGTAGAAGAACCAAAATTTTTACGCCATTTTAATATTTTATCTTTCATATAAACATACCCAAAGTTTCATTCCACTCTGTCAATTCATTGTTTGTTTACAAGCCATTTAAAGTTGACGTGTCAGTATATTTTTTTTTACAATGGAAAAAACCGAATATCGTGCAGTGATAAAATTCTTTGTTTTGGAAGGTTTATCAGCAACGGAAATTCATACAAAAATGGTAAAAGTGTTAAAAAAATCTGCTCCTTTATTTCCAACTGTGCATCGATGGGTTTTAGAGTTAAGACGAGGTCGAAAAAGCGTTGAAGACGATCCACGCTCAGGACGTCCAAAAAGTGCATCAACGCCAGCAATCATAGCAAAAGTACAGGATATGGTTTTGGAAAATCGTCGATTGACCGAGAGAGATTTAGCAGAGGCCCTAGACATCTCATTAAGCAGTGTGAGTCATATTTTAAATGAAGTTTTGGATTTCAGAAAGCTCTGTGCACAATGGGTGCCGCATTCGCTCACAATGGAACAAAAACACGTTCGAATGCGACTTTCTGAGCAACATTTGAAGCGTTTTCGAAAGGATAAAAAGGATTTTTTGCGTCGATTTATCACTATGGATGAGACTTGGGTCTACCATCATGACCCTGAATCAAAACAAGAGGCTAAAGAGTGGTGTCAACCAGGCACTTTGGCACTGAAGCGAGTTCGTGTCCAGAAATCGGCGAAGAAGGTGTTAGCGTCAGTTTTTTGGAATGCAAAAGGGATTTTGTTGGTGGATTATCTCCAAACTGGCAAAACGATAAATTCTAAATATTATCGTAACCTTTTGGACCAATTGGATGAAAAAATTAGTGAAAAAAGACCCGGTTTGCACAAGAAAAAAATCATTTTTCATCAAGACAATGCACCCGCTCACACAGCTCAAAAAACCATCACTAAAATAACCGAATAAAAGTACGAATTGTTGCAGCATCCACCTTATTTGCCTGATTTAGCTCCCTCTGATTTTCGGCTGTTTCCACACCTCAAGAAATTGCTTCGTGGGAGGCATTTTTCGTCAAACGAAGAGGTTATAGCCGTCGTAGAGGAGTATTTTGCAGGCCTTGCAGAAGGTCACTTCCATGATGGGATAAACAAGTTGGAAGACCGTTGGACCAAGTGTATTGAACTTATGGGAGATTATACTGAGCAATAAAAGTGATTTCACCAACAAAAAAAAGTATCTTCATTTCCGCTTTCAAAACTTTTTGAACAACCTAGTATTAGTACATTTACAGTTACAATTTTTGTTACAACTTATAAATTAAGTTTCTCAACCTATGGCTAGCTTCAGTTTCTGTTGTTATTTTACGTCAACATATAATTGTTTCCTCTTCAATTTTATTGAAAACAAAAATGCAAGTTATTAATGTATGGAAGAAATAGAACCAATTTAATTTGACGCCAAGTGTTTCTCACTATAAAACACAAAAGTGTTCAGCTTCTTTTCAAAAACAATGACTCAATTTATAACGTCACGGTTTTCGTTAGTTACTAAGGCTACACAAAAAGGTGGTCGGTTCCAATAAATAGACCCATCACTTTTATGTATTTTTACAGACTGAATCCAAATCCGGAGTCAGAAATAAATTTTATCTCATTTTTTTTAAATGGCCGAAAAGCATCCTTAAAAGCAATAAATATGCGAAAATTATACTGTTTATGCAAATAGAATTGGAAAATAGGCTGAGTGTGACTACAACACCTTCTTGACATGTTTTTTTACATACTGAATCAAAATCTCAAACCAAAAATGCTCCCTACATCATCATATTTTGTTTACATGGCCAAAATCCATCAATATCCGTTCTTTTATTACTGTACATTTTTTTTCTTTTTATGTACTTTTTTGTCTTCAAACGATCTATGTAGGGGACTTCTAGTCCTTTTCTGGTTCTTCAGTTGTTTCCCTCTTAAGTGTCCAAAAAATCTGCCATCATATTAACATCCCACTTTCCTTGGTATCGTCTCTTCATCTCTTTGAAACCTTTCACCTCGTTTTTCGCTGTAATTTTCAAAATTTTCCGAAAAATATTCAAAATGATAGTGTAGAAAATGCAATTTCGAATTCATTAAGTAGCCTAGGTTTTTGTAATTTGTTAACATTTCATAAAATATAATCTGAAAATCTTTACTTTTTCTATTTTCTAAGTCATTCTTTGAAACGTTTTTGTGAGAACGTTATCACTCGTTTTCTCTGAAACGAGTAATAAATTTCTCATTGTTAAATAGTGTACGGATTTGCGGACCGTTAACAATATCCTCTGTTAATTTAGCGTCACTTATTTCTGAAAACTTTTCTTTTAAATATTTAAAAGAGTCGCCTTGTTTGTCTAAGATTTTGACATACTTTTTCATAAGTTCTAATTTAATATTAAGAGGTGAAAGCAGAATATTAGATGTTCGTGTATTATATTTTTCAAATCTGGTTGGAAATCAATTCTTTTTGCTATTCTTTCTTCATATAATGACTCACTAGCTCTACTCTTCTATAAGCGCAAGAAATATGGATATTTTGTAAATCCTCACTGCTGTCCAAGAATCATGGCTGGAATTTTAAGGTCGTCGCAAACTTCTCACTCGTGCTCTGACTATTTTATCTTATCTAATACTAGCTTTAAATTCTTATATTTTTCTTTAAGTTTTGCTGAGTGAACTATTAGAATTGGAGCACAAGTATTCCCATTATGTAGTAAAACGGCCATAAGACTACGTTTAAATAAGTCAATAAATTTTTTTCCTCAGCTTTATAAATATTTGGTTTTAGTTCATCTATTAATCCTTTTATATTGGCACAGTATGCAAAATGAAGATTTCCAGGACATACAATAGTTGATAAAATGTTAAAAAATTAGAAAAACCTAGACTGATTAATGAATTTTAATTGATATTTTTTACACTTATATCTTGACTATTTACCGCGAAATCTTAAAGATTCTCTGCGAAGAAGAATGTGAAAAATTTCACCAAGATATCCCAGAGATGAAGAGACTATACCAAGAAAAGTAGAATGTTAATTCGATGACAAATTTCTATTAAATGCTTCAGAGGAAAACACTGTTGGAAAATCAAAATAGGACAAGCAATCCCCTACATAGATCGTTTTAGAATAAAACAGTATGTACTACTGTGATCAAAAAGTAAGGTGAATTTGTTTATAAAATGTAAATTCTTTATTTATTCTTCCAAATCGATTTCATCCTCTTCAAAGTAATCCCCGTCAGATAAAACGCACTTTTGCCAACGCTTTTTCCAGTCCTCGAAACAGTCGAAATAGTCTTTTTTCGGTATAGCCTTGAAGACCTTCTTCGATTCGGTTTTTATCTACTCAATCGTGTCAAAACGGCGTCCCCGCATTAGCCTTTTGAGTTTGCTAAATAGCCAAAAGTCGCACAAAGCCAAATCAGGCGAATACGGTGGTTGCGAAACGATATGAGTCAAGTTTTTGGCAGAAAAGTTGCAAAGAACCAATGCAGTATGACATGGTGCATTATCTTGATGAAGGAACCAAGAGTTGTTCGCCCATAATTCCGGCCGTTTCAGACGAATAGCTTCACGCAAACGACGCATAACGCTCAAATAATATTTTTTGTTGACAGTTTGGCCCAGCGGAAGGAATTCATAGTGCACCACACCACGATAATCAAAGAAAACTGTCAACATGACCTTGATTTTTGATCGACTTTGCCTTGGTCTTTCCGGTCTTGCTTCACCTTTTGCACGATAATCGCTGGATTAGTCGTTGGTTTCAGGGTCGTATGCGTAAATCCAAGTCTCGTCCCCAGTAATGATGCATTTCAAGTGGTCCTGATAGTCAGCCAGCAAAGTTTCACACACATCAACGCGACACTTTTTTTCCAAAAAATTGAGCGATTTTGGCACCAATCGAGACTTGACGCATTTGAGACACAAAAGATCCTTCAAAATGGTTTGGGCTGAGCCAAATGATATTCCAACACTATCAGCGAGGTCTCTAATTGTCAATCGACGATTTTCAAGCACCAAATCTTTGATTTGTTGGACGTGGCCCTCGTCGGCAGACGTTGATGGTCGTCCAGAGCGCGGTTCGTCTTCAATGCGTTCTCGTCCCGCTTTGAACTCGTTGTACCACTTATAAACGTTTTTTTGTGCCATAGTTTGATCACCAAAAGCCTTCCGCAACATTTTCAACGTGTCCGTGTAACATCACGGAGCAAGTAGCAGAGTACAAATACAAGACGTGTGTTTATTATGGAAGTCTATAATATACTGGTCGGCTTTATTGACAGTTGTTACATACGTTGTCATACAATGCGGCGTTGCCAGATAAGCATGTGACATCCTTTTTTTTTTTTTTTTTTTTTTTTTTTTTAAAGAAAACAAATATGAAATTGAATGTAACTTTAAAGAAAATTAAAAGAAAATAAATTTTAATTCTTTCTTAAAAATGCTTTCTTTTACTTTAGAGAGTTTACTTTAAACTTTATAAGTTCATTGCACAAAATCAAAATAAAAACCAAAACTAATTTTAAATTCAATTATATCGTTACGTTAATGGGTGGATTGTCACTAAAATAAAAATATTTTAAATTATTTATTTTTCATTTTTCAAAATTATCAAGTATTTGTTTTCTTTGTTTAACATTTTGCACATTGTACCGTGTATTACGTAACTTTATTTATATGATCCGGCTTCCGAATTTTAATTATAATTAATTAAATAATCTATTTACTATTAATTTATAATAATTTCTAATGTAAGTGAAGCCAAGTAATAAAGTTTTACCATTACCAAAATTCAAATTTCACTTAAAGACGGTTGTGAAATTTGTAAAAAAAATTGTTTTCACTTGTCACCTTATATCATTGATTTTAGTCATACAGTCTGTCAAGTAAGAGCGTGGTCGTGTTAATTTATAAAAAAATTTATTTAATGAAACTCTCTCATTTATATATACATTGTACACATTACAAACAATGATGCAATTCGGTCAATAATGTGTCCAGTCACCATCGGCGTCGATAATTGCCTGGCATCTCCGAAGCATGCTTTCTACTAATTTGACGGCGTATTCTAGTGGCAAGGATCTCCAGATCCGACGAATTTCGTAAGACAACTGCTTCAAAGTGTATGTGCGTCTTCCACGAAGCTTCCGTTTAATATATGCCCACACATTTTCAATAGGGTTTGCATCGGGCGACTGCGACGGCCAATCCAATGTAACGATGCCAGATTGAGTCTTCCACTGAGTACAGAGCTTGCTGCGGTGTTTAGGATCGTTGTCCTCCTGCAGAATCCAATCTTTATTTTTTGTGATGAACCATCGTTTGGCAGATGGCAGTAAAGCCTTTTTGTAGATTTTTATCATTTTCTCGGCATTTAGGTTGTCAGTAAAGAGGTGCAAAGTGCCGAATCCCTGCTTTGAGAAGCAGCCCCAAAGATGCACCTTTATTCCATGTTTTACGGTCCGCTGAACAATAGCTCGCCTATTGGTGAAAGTTGACCAGGCTCGCGTGAGGACAAAACGTGCCCATATAGAACATTCATCAGTAAAAATGACATTTTCAAAATCTCTATCAATATTCTCATGCGCCCAAGCGAGTCGCTTTGTCACATGTTTTTCAGTCAACAGAGGCTTCTTCATTGTGTTGCGCCATTTCAGATGATGAGTACGAAGATGGGTTCGGATAGTTTCGTAGGATATATCTAAACCTTTTGCCATTAATTTTGCTTGTCCTTGCCGCAGTGTTGAAGCAGGATTCCGCGAAAACAGATTCACTATTCTTTTTTCATCTTTTTTGTTCACTTTTCCTATCGAGCCACGTTCTGGTAAATCATTGACATTTTTAGCCACTTTATATTGCTGTATCCACTTCTGTACAAATGCCTTCGACTTTCTCATATATTAAGCAGCCGCTGATTGCGACATTTTGGGACCTTTCGGGTGGATGCAAAGGAACACAGCCTCGTAGCACGACGCGTACTTAGCACTCATGGCGTTTAACGTGATTCTCTTTCAAAAGATCAACGACAACTGAATCTTTGTTGACAATGCATCAAGGACAAAGCTTCCCTCTATCGGCTCGCAAAGGTATTAGAGCGAAATCTTTCATTACCTGTCAGTGAAGTCGACCACGCTCTTACTTGACAGACTGTACTTCGTACCTTCACCACAATATCTATGAACTTGATATCCTATAACCTTTTTTGGTAAAATCCTTAAACGTTCTTTGAACTTGCATCTATTTTCTATTAATACAGCAACCTGCACTCATCTTACCAAACATACTCAAATATATTGTACAAATTACATTACATACTACTGTGATCAAAAAGTAGGGTGAATTTGTTTATAAAATGTAAATGCTTTATTTATTTTTTCAAATCAATTTCATCCCCTTTGAAGTAATCCCCGTCCACCTTTTCGCCAACGCTTTTTCCAGTCCTCGAAACAGTCGGAATAGTCTTTTTCCGATATAACCTTTAAGACCCCCTTTGATTTGGTTTTTATCTCCTTAATCGTGTCAAAACGGCGTCCTCGCATTGGCCTTTCGAGTTTGCTGAATAGCCAGAAGTTGCACGAAGCCAAATTAGGCGAATACGGCGGTTGCGGAACGATATGAGTCGACTTTGTAGCAAAGAAGTTGCAAAGAACCAATGCAGTATGACATGATGCATTATCGTGATGAAGGAACCAAGAGTTGTTGGCCCATAATTCCGGCCGTTTCAGACAAATAGCTTCACGCAAACGACGCATAACGCGCAAATAACATTTTTTGTTGACAGTTTGGTCCGGCGGAAGGAATTTATAGTGCACCACACCACGATAATCAAAGAAAACTGTCAACATGACCTTGATTTTTGATCGACTTTGCCTTGGTCTTTCCGGTCTTGCTTCACCTTTTGCACGATAATCGCTGAATTGGTCGATGGTTTCAGGGTCGTATGCGTAAATCCAAGTCTCGTCTCTAGTAATGATGCATTTCAATTCATCCTGATAGTCAGACAGCTAAGTTTCAGACACATCAACGCGACGCTTTTTTCCCAAAAAATTGAGCGATTTTGACACCAATCGACACTTGACGCGTTTGAGACACAAAACATCCTTCGAAATGGTTTGGGCTGAGCTAAATGATATTCCAACACTATCAGCCTGGTCTCTAATTGTCAATCGACGATTTCCAAGCACCAAATCTTTGATTTTTTGGACGTGGCCCTCGTCGGTAGACGTTGATGGTTGCCCAGAGCGCGGTTCGTCTTCAACGCGTTCTCAGCCCGCTTTTAAGTCGTTGTACCACTTATAAACGTTTCTTTGTGCCATAGTTTGATCACCAAAGGCCTTCCGCAACATTTTCAACGTGTTCGCACAAGAATGTTCGTTCCGCAAACAAAATTTGATGCAAGTTGCTCGACAAAATCACCCATTGTAAAAATCGAAAAATTCACTTTTGGTTGTTTACAAAAACAACTCAGAGAAAATTAAACCTTTTGATAAACGGACCCTGGCAAATGTTATAGACAGTTCAACCAACCTAGGAAAAAAAATTTACCTGCCTTCCTAATGCCCGGGAGTTTTAAAGGACAATTTTCCCTTACTTTTTGATCACAGTAGTATGTGTATATACGTGTGTGTATATGTGTGTACGTGCGTGTGCATGTGCGAGTGCGTGTGCGCGTGTGGGCGTGTGCAAATGCGCGTGTGTCTGTGTGTGGGTGTGTGTCTGTGCGTGCGTGTGTGTGTACTGTTACACTAATTTTAAGGCAGCAGATTAGACCTTACTGCGTATGGATGGGGAGAAAGGGGGGGGGGGGGGAAGGAGGTTAAATCTATTGACAAAAGTAATATGTAAATAAAAGTTAAATTTGTATATTGACTCTAACACATTGTTCAATAAGTCCCGAGACCTACCCAGAGATGGTGCTTGTAGTACCAAACTGGCCACGTTTCCATAGAGTGCGAACCTTTACATGCAACGTGTGAAAATTTCACGTCGATCGGATCACAGACAGCAGAGTTATCGAGGTTAGAGTAAAGTCACGTTGTAATTTGTTTGAAAAATGGAAAAAAGCGATTTCGCGTGTTGATAAATAATTGTTTTTTAATGGGTAAAAACACCGTAGAAGCCCAGCAATGGCTTGAAAAACATTACCCGGACTCCTCTCTATCCAAACCAACGATTTGTCGTTAATATGCTGAGTTTAAACGTGGTTGTACGGACACAAACGATGCGGAACGTTCGGGTAGGCCATTGGAAGCCGTTACACAGGAAAATGTAAGTGAAGTGTTAAAAATTTTAATAAAAAATCGCAAAGTCTAGGTCCGTGAGATTGCAGAAATGACACGGATATCATCTAGAAGCGTATTCACAATCCTTCATGAAAAATTGAGCTTGAAAAAGGTTTTTTCCAAGTGGGTGCTGCGATTGCTTTTAGTGGAACAAAAACAGTAACGAGTCGACGATTCAGAGAGCTGTTTATCGCTATTTACTCGCAATAAAAAGGATTTTCTGCGTCGATACGTGACCATAGATGAAACATGGAAACATCATTTCACTCCGGAGTCGAATCGGCAATCATCTGAGTGGCGCATGACTGGCGAAAGCCGCCCAAAGCGTCCAAAAACGCAGCAGTCTGCTGGCAAAGTCATGGCGTCTGTTTTTTGGGAGACACATGTCGTGATTTTCATTGACTACCTGGAAAAAGGTAAATCGATCAACAGTGATTATTATATTGACTTGTTGGTACGTTTGAAGGAGGAGATCGCAGCAAAACGACCGAACATGAAGAAGAAAAAAATCCTTTTTTACCAAGACAATGCACCATGCCACAAGTCCATGAAAACAATGGCAAAATTGAACGAATTGGGCTTTGATTTGCTTTCCTACCCCCCGTATTCGCCAGATTTAGCCCCCAGCGACAACTGGCTCTTTGCTGATCTCAAAAAAATGCTCCAGGGAAAAAAATTTGGCTCGAATGAAGAGGTCATTGCCGAAACTTAAGCCTATTTTGAAGCAAAGGATAAATCCTTCTATAAACATGGTATAGAAATGTTAGAAAGGCGTTGGAAAGATTGTATCACTCAAAAAAGAGATTATATTGATGAATGAAAATGATTTTTAAAATAAAATGTTGTTTTCGTTGTTAGTCTCGGGACTTTTTGAACGATGTGTTACGTTGTCATACAATGCGGCGTTGCCAGATAGGCATGTGACAGTTCGCACTAGAATATTCGTTCCGCAAACAAAATTTGATGCAAGTTCTTTGCTCAACAAAATCACCTATTGTAAAAATCCAAAAATTTACTTTTGGTTGTTTACAAGAACACGTGTAGCTCGGAGATAATTAAACCTTTTGACAAACAGACGCTTGGCAAATGTTATAGACAGTCTTACCAACCTAGAAAAAAAAATTCACCTGCCTTCCTAATGCGCGGGAGTTTTAAATGACAATTTCACCTTACTTTTGGATCACAGTAGTATTTATACATTTTATATTGATCCATCATTCGACATTTATTGTTAATAACTTACTTTATTTATTAAACTTTGCTTAACGCTTTTAAAAAAAGTTCAATTGCTTACAACAAAAAAATTCCTTTTAATTTTTGTATTACAAATTTGTTTTCGGTATCTGATTCCAGCCAGTAATTGTTTACACTAACAACTACTAAACCAATGTCTTCTTTATTCAAAGATTAATCAATTTTATGTATAAATCAGAATATATTGGATAGTCTAAAAAGTATTGAGCCTTTTTTGTCATTTTTCAATTGAATATTTCTTTTATTTAAAATGGATTTTATTTAAGTACATATTGTCCATTATTATCTATGACCTTTTGCCATTTTTTGGGTAGAGCCATTATTCCATCTGTGTAGAACTTTTGTGGTTTATCGTCGAAAACTTGGCCAAGTGATTTTCACAGTCCCATTTTAAAGTGAATTTCTTTTTATTAAGGAAGTTTTGCAGAGACCGAAACAAATGGTAGTCTGATGGTGCAAGGCCTTGACTATATGGTGGATGCATCAAAACTTCCTAGCCAAGCTCTGTCAATTTTTGCCGGGTCATCAAAGATGTGTGTGGTCTGGCATTGTCATGATGGAAGACAGCGCCCTTCCTATTGATCAATTCTGGCCGGTTTTTTTGAATTGCTTGTTGCAGTCTGGTTAATTTCTGACCGTACAGAGCCAAATTGAGTGTTTGGCTAGGTTTTAGCACCTCATGATAAACAATTCCCTTCCAATCCCACCATACACACAGCATAACCTTATTTGGTGTCAATCCTGGCTCTTTGAAGTCGTTTGTGATGATTCACCTTTTTTTGACCATGATCTTTTCCGAACGACATTCTCGTATCTTACCCATTTTTCATCGCTCGTAATAATTTGCTTCAAAAATGGCTCGATTTCGTTGCGTTTTATTAGCATTTCGCAAATGGAAATTCGGTCGATCAAATTTTTTTGTGTTAATTCATGCGGCACCCAAACGTCGAGCTTCTTTGTGTATCCAGCCTTACGCAAATGGTTTAAAACTGTTTGGTAATGGATATTCAGTTCCTTAGCAATGTCATGGCTGCTTATGTGTCGGTCTTCTATTTTTTGTAAGATTTCATCGACTTTTTCAGTGATTGGTCGACCTAAGCGAGGTGCATCTTTGACATCAAAATTTCCCGAACGAAAGCGAGCGAACCATCTCTTAGCTGTGGCTTTTGATAAAGTCTTAAATTTGTGGTGTCTTAAAGACACCACAAATTTTTTCACGAGCCTGCGATGCATTCTCACCTCGATCGTTGTGGTATTGTAAAATATAACGAATTTTTTTAGAAATTTTACTCATTTTTAAATGAATACAACTTTTGACATGAATGAGGAAATACAAAACTGTCCATATGAAAATTGTAGACTGGAATGTCACCTTTCAAACGCATGTCAGTTTGATTCAATCTGATTAGTATTGCCCGATATATGACAACGAACACCATCTAGTGACAAAAAAGGCTCAATACTTTATAGACTATCCAATATAACATTATATCCTTTCAAACCTATGTAAGTCAAATAAATTTTTATTAAAAATGACTACCGACGAAGTTATGAAAAAGTAAACCAGCAGTATGCTATACTTGATGCTATAGCAGTATACAAGGTGCGTGCGTCACGCGCAGGCGCGCTCGCCTTGACTTACATACATTATATATATATCGTATACAGCCTGCCCCTCTATCTAGTGAAAATATTAATAACGCCTGATGCAGGGACAAATTTTATAAATAAAAAACCTTCTTACATTAAAATCGGTGAATTAATTACCATTTAATTAACAATAGATTAACAGCCAATCAGATTTCTTCGCCATCAAGTAGGCGGGCCTTAAAAAAAATAAAAGGCACAAAAACAGAATAAAAATTACTTACAGTCTCTTTTTCTAAAATTGCAGAAGCAGGTGCTAAATGCTTTCTTCAAGCGGCGTGGGTTCGAATGCTACTGTGCGCAAGCGCTATCCAGAACGAAGTGAATGAGTCACTTCGTTCTCTGTTGCCTGGTGCTTCTTCTTCGTCGAGTCGGGCATCCTTGACAATCTTTGGCCAACTCCGTCGCCGTGGACGCCACCTGCGTTTAATTCGTAGTCGATAGTTGAATCGATGCGCCGGCCGGCGCGCCAGTCGATACGCGCCTGTAAACAATGATTACACTGGCCGCGAGTGAGTTTAAGTGTTTCTCCCATTATCGTGCCAAAATAGAAACATACATTATGGGGGATGATTTTACAATTTATTGGCTTGTATAGCCTAATCTATAGGCAGTTTTCTATCATTTTAATATGACTAATGATATACCTTTTGCATCTGAATCTCTGTGTGCAGATATGGTTTAACCATTTTCTACGATTAAACTTCAGAATCTATGAACAATATATGCAGGTTGATCTATTGGCTGTTAAGCGTGTACTTTGCACGTAGTTGCACGTCTAGGAATCTACATTGTATGCTTTGAGGTCAACTTTTAAAGCTGAGGTTTTACAGGACGTTAGTGCTTCTAGTAACGAGTTTTACAGGCCGACCTAAGTTCCTTGTTAACAAAATTCAAGCTTACGAATGTTTATCTGAGGTTTAATGGGCTCAAGCTTCCGATTGCTCGGTCATACAGCGCGGCACAGACGATGTAACGCCAACGCTGCGCTATTGCCAGATCGCTTGCACGTGTATCAGTACCCTCCCATGGCCCAGTGCGAGTTTCAACTCCTTTCGTTAACTACGTGATTTTTGTGACTGCTATTAGTGAAGTTGTATTTTGGTTGTGCGTCACGCAAAATGGAACAGCGGAATTCTGAGCAATGTTGTGCTATTAAATTTTGTGTTAAGCTTGGAGTATCGGCAAGTGTGACGTTCGAAAAGTTAAAACAGGCCTGTGGGAAACATTCTTCATGCCGAGCTCAAGTTTCTCGCGGGCACATCATTTTTGAAAGGTAGAGAACACGTTGAAGATAAACACCGCTTAGGGAGGCCTTCAACTTCAAAAACCGACGTAAACATCGAACTTGTGAACACTCTTGTGAGATAAGACCGTCGTTTTACGTTAAGAATGTTAAGTGAACAATTAAATTCGAACAGATTTACCATTCATCAAATTTTGACTGAACATTGCGCACATGCGAAAGGTTAATGCCGAAAAGGTGCCGAAAAATCTCACAATTGAGCAGAAGAAGAATCGAAAAAACCAGTGTCTTGATCTTGACAGAATCGCCAATGAGCAAGATTTCTTTAGTCGTTTGATTACAGGTGATGAATCATGGATTTTTAAATACGATCCTGAGACCCAGAGGCAGAGTGAGAAGTGGCACACTGCGAGCTCTCCTCTACCAAAGAAAGCTCGAATGAGCAAATCGAAGATCAAATCAATGCTGATTTGTGTTTTCAACAGAAGAGGAGTCGTCCATAAAGAATTTGTTCCTCCAGGATAAACTGTCAACTAAGTTTTTATAAAGACGTTCTTGAAAGGCTGAGAAAAAGGGCCATTTGCGAGAGATTAGATATGGCAGACAAATGGATGCTCTATCATGACAACGCTCCATGTCATACTGCCCTTTTCGTCACAGAACTTTTGACCTCAAAAGGCATTTCTGTAGTTCTCTCCTCCCTCCTCTATTTACCTGACCTCAGTCCCTGTGACTTTTTCTTTTTCCTAAACTGAAAAATGTCCTCAAAGAACGTCATTTTGGGACTTTACAAAACATCCAAAGATTGTAACGGACATGCTGAAGACCATACCAGTTGAAGACTTCTAGCGCTGCTACCAAAAGTGGGAACAACGTCTCCATCGGTGTGTAGCTGCCCAAGGGAACTACTTTGAAGGGGAAAACCGGCTGCTGATACCGTGAATTCGGTGCGAGTATAATGCGATCGAAGAATAAACGAATTCAAGACTTACGCGAAATAAACTTATTTGTTTGAATAAGTAACTTAATTTTTAACTCGTTGGACCAGGTCGGTGTCATGTATTACAAGATTTTGAAACCAAATGAAACCATCACTGGGCAATGGTTTCGAGTTCAATTGATGCGATTGAGCCAAGCACTACGCAAAAAGCGGCCACAATACGAGCGGAGGCGTGAAAAAGTGATTCTACTGCATGACAACGCTCGGTCTCACGTTGCCGGTCCTGTTAAAACCTACTTGGAAACGTTCAAATGGGAAGTCTTATCCCAGCCGCCATATTTCCCAGATATTGCGCCGTCCGATTATCACTTTTGATTATCATAAGATTGCAATCAGCCCCTTTTTTTTAATTACATGATGTTTTCTGATGAAGCCACTTTTCATAATACAGGACAATTTAAGCGACATAACTCCCACTATTGGTCGATTGAGAATCCTCACTAGACTCGAGCAGTCGATCACCAACATCATTGGAGTCTCATAGTATGGTGCGGTATTATTAATGGCTTTCTAATCGGACCTTATTTTTTCGATGGCAATGTTAATACAGATAGATACCTTAATTTTCTAACAAATAAACTACTTAATCTGCTACAAGATATTACTCTGCAAACAAGAGCGCGTATGTGGTTTCAGCATGATGGTGCGCCTGCTCATAAAAGTTTAAGGGTTCAAGAATTTTTAATTAATGATACCCTAACCGATGTGCAGGTATTCGAATGGTGACTGTTCAATAGCCCCTTCTATCCCTGGATCTCACGAGCCTAGATTGCTTTCAAAAGGTTTTTTGAAAAATGTCGTTTATGCCAATGCTCTAACTACCAAAGAAAATATGATACCAAGAATTTCTAATGTTTGTAAAGGTATAACAAGGTACTTTTATCACTCATTCAAAGTTTTGAACGAAGTGTTCAATTTTGTATTGATAATAATGAAGGTATTTTAGAACATCTAATTAGGTAAAAGTTGTTTACGTTATTTTTGCATTCTTAATGTCATCTTATTATCTATTCTGATTATTTATTATTGATCCTTGCCTTCATTGCCCGGTGTCTCTACGATCTTGCCTTCATCGGCCGGACTGATATTCTTGCCTTTATTGGTCTGTATCTTTACGGTCTTGCCTTCATTAGCTGGTCTAAAGTTCTTCAAATATCATTGTCAGAAATTTTATTTTTACAGGAAAAAGAATGAAAAACTCTTGAAAATCATAATTTTTTGCGTTTATCTTAAAAACTACGAAAAATCTTGAAAAATCTTAGAAAAAAATGTGTAGATCGCATTAAAATACATTTCCTTGTGAGACAAGTAGAAATTTCTATTCAAAAATCTTATGCTGACCTTGAAGTGACCTTGAAGGTCATAGTCATAGTCCAATCCGAAGCTACCATTTGCTTTCTTCCTTACATTTCTACAACTTCTGTTTTTAACACTTCTGCGATTGGAGCACTTCCTAGTAAGTTACTTAGGTGCGTTTTTTAAATTAAGTCATCCTATATATACTAGGTATCCCATTTTAAAAAACGGACGCATACATCTCTAGAACTAAGGGTTTTAAGAAAAAAGTTTTCTGACAACAGTTGTTAAATTTCAAAGGGGACATCTAATTGTGACCTTGACCATGACCTGAAATATGGCCTTCAAGTTTATTTAAAGAGCAAGCTGGTTTTCTTAAACGGGAACCCTTATTTTTTACCCCGGAAAACGAAAAACCAGAAAACTTTACGTCCAAATATGACTTTGACTGGAACCTACAAAGTCGTTTAAAGCCAAATTGAACATTTTAAAGGAACAATTTTACTTTTAAACCCATGAACTGAAAAAACAAAAATTTTACCAATCTGAGATCTGGCCAGTTAAGGCAATACCAACCAAAGACTCGGAGAGTTTAAGGCAATATCGGGCAGAGACCCAGCCAGTTAAAGCAAGACCAAGCAAAGACCCAACCAGTTAAGGCAAGATCGGACAGAGACCGAGTCACATAAGGCAAGACCATGCAGAGACCCCGCCAATTAAGGCAAGATTATCTATCGATGTAAGCTGCATTTTTAGCTGAGGCGGAATGAAAAGAGTTATTTAGGGCAAAAGATGTTCAAAAATTGCTTCATCTTCTCATACACGAATACAGAAATTAACTTGTCTTCGAAAATGCGATATCGTTTTTAATAACACGTTCGGCGGTATGGTGTTACATGCATTCCAAATCCTCACCTTTATATCTTCTTCTGTCGGTGGTATGGTTCTCTAGACCTCATATTTTAGAAAGCCCCATAAATAAAAGTCAAGGGATATAAGGTCTAGTGACCTAGGTGATCATTTAAATAATTTCTTGCAATGATTGTCCAATGTGGAGAAGCACTGTCTTGTTGTAGCCACAATCTATTTCTCGTATTGAGGTCAACTTCTTCAAGTAGAACTGGAAATTCATCTCTTACGAACACGTTTCCTACCGCATGTGGCGTGTGTTCCACGCTAAATTTTCCTTAAAAGCCATTTGGTATTATCATTGTACAACAAACAATTTTTTAGAAATCTATTATAGTATTAAGATGCTTATAATTGACTGCATAATGAATTTTAAAAAAAATCTTCATTTTACAATGATAATACCAAATGGCTGGAACGGAAAGTTCAACGTGGTGCGCATAAGCCCTACGCGGCAAGAAACGTGTTAACTGCGAATAAGTTTTTCCGTCAACAATGCCTTAAAAAAAGTAAGGGCTAATCGAATAGCCATTAACGATTTTACACCATACATTGAAACTCCAGCGTTGTTGATGGTCACCCTGTTGCATCCAGTGTGGGTTAACTGGAGACAAAAAGTGACAATTATGGCAATTCAAGACGCCAGTACTTTGAAATGTAGCCGCATCACTGAATTTAATATTTGTGAAAATATTATGGGTTTGAAGTTTTCAACGTTGGAAACCAACGAAATATTTTCAAAACTATTTTTATTTAAAATTTATATTTATATTTTTTTAGTCATTAAAACCACTATATGGCCACTATTATTCAGAAACCACTATATGGCAGTCAAATTCGCAATCAAATTAATTTGATTTCGAAAGGACCATAAAGGTTATAGTGAAGGTCATAACTGTTTGGACATGAGATTTTCTGCTCTTTTCTTTTCCGGGATCAAAGGTAAGACTTTAAATTTATAATATTAAATTAACCTTCAAATTAACATTTCAAGAGGCACGCCAGCGCCTCGTTGGCAAGTAGCAGTATATATATTGTAACAGGGTGGCAGTTTAAAGGTAAACCATTATTAGAGCAATTAACCTTAAGGGACGCGCAATTAGTAAAAGGTGCAAAACTTGCTCGCAGCGCCCCCTTCTCGGCCGCTAAAGTCGCGAACGACTTTGTTCCTACGTCCGGGCACGAGAAACCATCTTTCGAAACTAACTTACCCGTTGCAACTCCGCGCAAACGTCGTTGCGCGGCTCGTATGTCGTCCTCGCCGGCTAGCTGATTTCTCGGAGAGGGCGGTATTCGGAAGGAAGGCTGAAATCTCCTCGGGGAAAGAAGAAAAAGAAGTCAAAAGAGCAAAAAGTAAATAAATAAAATTAAAAAAAATTAAAATGCTTTATAAAAGAAAACGTAAAAAAAAGTAAATTTATGAAAATAATAAAAAAATGTAGAAAGCCAAAAATAACAATGGTAAAAAAAAAACAAACAAAAAGGAAGGAAATGAAAAATAGAGAAAAAGCAAAAATGTTAAAATAATTCAACAATTCAATGAACAACAAAAAATATAAATTAAGACAAAAAAAAAATTAATAAACAAAATAAAAATTACAAAAAACACGAGGAACGCAGGTAAAAAGATATATCTAACAGCTGATGTGAAAGCGCGCTATTTCGCGAAAACGGAGCTCACGTGAGCTACGTACGATATGAGTGCGAAAGAGAACGAACCGCTCTTGCACTGCGCCTACTGAAGTGAAAGAGAAAGAGCTCTCCCACTCGCGCGCGTCGTATGTTATACGAGTGCGAGAGAGAAGACTACTCTCCCGCACTGAGTCCGTAGGAGTGAGAGAGAAAGCGCTCTTTCGCTCGCGCGCGCCGTATCTACTGCGAGTGCGAGAAAGAAAGCGCTCTCTCACTCGTGCGCGCCTAACCTTACGCAGTTGCGTGAGAGAACGCAACTCTCTCGCCCTGACTGTACGAGAGTGAGAAAGATAACGGTCTCTCACTCGCACGAACCGCGAAAATGAATAGAATAAAAAGCGAGGTAACCGGCGGAGGTTACTCCTACGCAAACAAGAAAAAAAATATTAAATTATGCGCGCCGACTAAGTTTATAAAAGAAACGTACGACTAGGCTGGCCAGCCTCGCTCGCACAAAAAGAGAAAATCTCCGCTCAAAGTGGGACGCCGATATCGCTGGCCGAAATCGCTTCGTGAGTCGTGTCGCTTTGCTGCTACGCCTATGTGAACTGGTAGCGGTGCCCTGTGTGCTGCAGATTGCAGCTACGCACCTGTACTTAACAAAAAAAACACACACGTCCGGGGGCGCACCAGAAACTCACGAAAACGTCGCGTGGGAAAAACTGCCGACACGCGAGAAGAAAGCACGCGTCCACGCGATAAAAATGGCGAAAAAGAACTACCCAAAACGCGGGAAGATGCGCCAAAAACTAGCTTATTTAGCCTAAACTCAATTGTTCTATCATATAACACGCCTATCTTTTAATGTTCGCGCGTACCGTATGTTCCCGTCCGAGATCGTCGCGATACCGAAGTATCTATATATATGATTTTCTCTTATTTCCTTATTATTTTATGTTTTTCAACTTCCTGTTTGTTCTTCTCTCTGACGTCACATCCGATATATACAGCCTGTCCCTCTATCTAGTGAAAATATTCATAACGCCTGATGCAGGGACGAATTTTATAAATAAAAAATCTTCTTACATTAAAATCGGTGAATTAATTACTATTTAATTAACAATAGAATAACAACCAATTAGATTGCTTCGCGATCAAGTAGGAGGGCCTTGAGAGAAAAAAAAAACCAAAAAAAAAACAAAAATGGGCGGGGCTTTTGATTTTGAACTATACATCGATATGCGGCGATGTGTGCGTCGCACTGCTATGTTATTGTTTCTCCCCACTTCGCCGCGAATGTTAATCCTGATCTTCTTTTGTCTTCTCATTCATCTTCTTATTTCTCTTATTCAGGCTATAACACTGTCGGTTTGGGTTCTAATCCCCAGTTACGATTTTTTTTTTATTTTTTTTTTTTTTTGTAGCTTCTGTAAGTCTTTTTTAGGTATTTCGATAAAAACCAATA
Source organism: Chalcis sispes (assembly GCA_949987625.1). Taxonomy (NCBI): domain Eukaryota; kingdom Metazoa; phylum Arthropoda; class Insecta; order Hymenoptera; family Chalcididae; genus Chalcis; species Chalcis sispes. The sequence continues at coordinate 45,052,193 of OX465097.1, read as the reverse complement.
TATCTAAAAGTTTTTAAATTTTTTTGATGATTGATGTTTAAGATTATTAATTAACTATGATTTTTCCACCCTATATTTGATTGAACTTAATCTTTTATTGTAATGTCCATTTATTCATAAAACAAAAATTATTAAAAAAATGCTGCGTCTTATTATTTTTACGTTAAATGCATAAAAATGCAATATGAGGTAACTGAGTGTGAAAGACTCGAATGTATAACAGATTCAAGGTCGTTTTCTAATTTGTAACATCGATGAATTTTTTTTTAATATTTTTTTTAAAGGCATTTTTTTTTGGTGTAACTAATAATGTTATACTGCTTAAAATCTCGTGTAAAAACAAAATTTCAATTATTTTAATATCTTACTTTATAAAAATTTTATTGTATTTATCAAACAACTGACTATAATCAAGAAACATAATAATGAATTCATAATTTTCTTGAGCACATATTAAAAGATGCTTACAAACGAATGGAAACTTAATCTAGAAAAACTTTCATATTATTTTTTGAATTTTACAGACTTACAGAAGCTAAAAGAAAAAAAAAAATTGGAACTAGGGATTAGAAACCAAATCCTCAGTGCTATAGCCTGAATGACAGGAATAAGAAGATGAATGAGAAGACAAAAGAAGATCAGAATTAAAATTCGCGTGTGGGGAGAAACAAGCGTAGCAGTGCGACGCACACATCGCCGCATATCGATGTATAGTTCAAAATTGAAAGGTCCGCCCATTTTTGTTTTTTTTTTTTTTGTTTCTTTTTCTTTTAAGGCCCGCCTACTTGATGGCGGAGAAATCTGATTTGCTGTTAATCTATTGTTAATTAAATAGTAATTAATTCACCGATTCTAATGTAAGAAGGTTTTTTATTTATAAAATTTGTCCCGGCATCAGGCGTTATGAATATTTTCACTAGATAGAGGGGCAGGCTGCATACTATATATATATATATATATATATATATATATATATATATATATATATATATAATGTATGTAAGTCAAGGCGAGCGCGCCTGCGCGTGACGCACGCACCTTGTATACTGCTATAGCATCAAGTAAAGCATACTGCTGGTTTACTTTTTCATAACCTCGTCGGTGGTCGTTTTTAATAAAAATTTATTTAACTTACATAGGTTTAAAAGGATATAATGTTATATATTCTCATTCATACATAAAATTGATTAATCTTTTAATAAAGAAGACATTAGTTTAGTAGTTGTTAGTGAAAACAATTACTAGCTGGAATTAGATACCCAAGACAAATGTGTAATACAAAAATTAAAAGGAATTTTTTTTTTGTTAGCAATTGAACTTTTTTAAAAAGCGTTAAGCAAAGTTTAATAAGAAAAAGTAAAGTTATTAACAATAAATGTCGAATGATGGATCAATATAAAATGTATAAATACTACTGTGATCAAAAAGTAAGGTGAAATTGTCATTTAAAACTCCCGGGCATTAGGAAGGCAGGTAAATTTTTTTTCCTAGGTTGGTAGGACTGTCTATAACATTTGCCAAGCATCTGTTTGTCAAAAGGTTTAATTATCTCCGAGTTACACGTGTTTTTGTAAACAACCAAAAGTGAATTTTTGGATTTTTACAATAGGTGATTTTGTTGAGCAAAGAACTTTGTTTGCGGAACGAATATTCTTGTGCGGACTGTTACATGCCTATCTGACAACGCCGCATTGTATGACAAAAACACATCGTTCAATAAGTGCCGCGACTAACAACGAAAACAACATATTTTTTCAAAAATCATTTTTATTTATCAATATAATCTCCTTTTTAAGTGATACAATCTTCCCAACGCCTTTTTAACATTTCTATACCATGTTTATAGAATGATTTATCCTTTGCTTCAAAATAGGCTTCAGTTTCGGCAATGACCTTCTCATTCGAGCCAAATTTTTTCCCTGGAGCATTTTTTTGAGATCAGCAAAGAGCCAGTAGTCGCTGGGGGCTAAATCTGGCAAATGCGGGGGGTGGGGAAGCAAATCAAAGCCCAATTCGTTCAATTTTGCCATTGTTTTCATGGACTTGTGGCATGGTGCATTGTCTTGGTGAAAAGGGATTTTTTTCTTCTTCATGTGCGGTCGTTTTGCTGCGATCTCCTCCTTCAAACGTACCAACAAGTCAATATAATAATCACTGTTGATCGATTTACCTTTTTCTAGGTAGTCAATGAAAATCACGCCATGTGTATCCCAAAAAACACGCTATGACGTTGCCAGCAGACTGCTGCGTTTTTGGACGCTTTGGGCGGCTTCCGCCAGTCATGCGCCACTCAGATGATTGCCGATTCGACCTCGAAGTGAAATGATATATCCATGTTTCATCCAAGGTCACGTATTGACGCAGGAAATCCTTTTTATTGCCAGTAAATAGCGATAAGTAGCTCTCTGAATCGTCGACTCGTTGCTGTTTTTGTTCCACTGAAAGCAATCGCGGCACCCACTTGGAAAAAACCTTTTTCATACTCAATTTTTCATGATGGATTGTAAATACGCTTCTAGATAATATCTGTGTCATTTCTGCAATCTCACGGACCTTCACTCTGCGATTTTTCATTACAATTTCTAACACTTCACTCACATTTTCCTGTGTAACGGCTTCCAATGGCCTACCCGAACGTTCCGCATCGTTTGTGTCCGTCCGACCACGTTTAAACTCAGCATACCAACGACAAATCGTTGGTTTGGATGGAGAGGAGTCCGGGTAATGTTTTTCAAGCCATTGCTGGGCTTCTACGGTGTTTTTACCCATTAAAAAACAATGTTTTATCAACACGCGAAACTCGCTTTTTTCCATTTTTCAAACAAATTACAAAGTGACTTTACTTTAACCTCGATAACTCTGCTGTCTGTGATCCGATCGACGTGAAATTTTTACACGTTTTATGTAAAGGTTTGCACTCTATGGAAACGTGGCCAGTTTGGTATTACTAGCACCATCTCTGTGTTAGTCTCGGGACTTATTGAACGATGTGTTATGTAACAACTGTCAATAAAGCCGACCAGTATATTATAGACTTTCATAATAAACACACGTCTTGTATTTGTACTCTGCTACCTGCTCTGTGATGTTACATGGTGTCAGAAGTGGGATATACAAAGCCGAGCGATTTTAACAAAAAATATCAGTTATTCTTCGAAAGTTTTGCTGTAAAAAAGGCATCGCGAAAAAAATAATAAAAGGAAAAAGAGGGAAAATCGCTGGCATCGAACATACGCCTATCACACAGCGGCTCGATATTACGCAACAAAAATCAAAATCGTGAAAATAAACGAACAAGTAAAAAAAGCAAGCGCAGCGCATACCAGTGTAAAGTATTAACGAGAGTGTGTGTGTATACTAACGACGCTGTGGTAACAACAATAGAATAAACGGAGGAAAACAAAAGTAATCGATTCTTGAAATTCAACAAACTGAATTTCAACAAGCAAGACTTCGCGTGTGTTTATATGAGTTAACGATATCGTACGAGACAACAAATAAAGTTTTTGTGAATCAGCAATGCTGAAATGAGCGATCGCACGTTACGAAACGAAGGTGACGGTGAAAGTGAAATAGCGATAATTTTGAATTTTTCAGTGAAAAGATATTAAGAAATCCGAACGTGTACAGCACACCAAAGAGAACGTGTTGCTGAAAACTCGACGCAGAAGGAAAAGGAAAAATAAAGAAAATATGAAATGTCGATCAAACTGTCGAAGCCGTTGTTGGTCAACAGTGACATCGACGTCACAGGAATGGACCGAATGGCTCAAAGTTTACGAAAATTATTTCACGGCGGCAAAAGTTAATAAAGAAGAAGCAGGAGTTCAAACAGCGAATTTTCTTGCAATTGTTGGTCGCGACGCATTGAGAATGATTAACAATTTAGGGCTAACCGACGATGAAAAAAAGTGTTGGCCACCGTGAAAACGAAACTGACGAAGCATTTTGCGCCCGCAAAAAACAAAACCTACGAGCGATCCCAATTTAATCGCATTAAGTAACAGCAAAATCACTTTATCAGGTCTCTCGTTGTATTGCGGCCGTTTGTCTTTTAATGCTCGGCTCAAACGCATTAATTGCATTCGATAACGATCGCCTGTGATTGTTTCAGTCGGTTTTAACAACTCATAATACACTACGCCGAGCTGGTTCCACCAAATACTGAGCATGACCTTGGAACCGTGAATATTCGGTTTGGCCGTCGACGTGGAAGCATGGCCGGGATATCCCCATGATTTTCTGCGCTTGGGATTATCGTAGTGAACCCATTTTTCGTCCCCAGTCACAATGCGATGCAGAAATCCCTTCCGTCTTTGCCTTGCAAGCAGCTGTTCACAAACACACAAACGTCGTTTAACATCTCTCAGCTTCAACTCGTACGGCACCCAATTTCCTTGTTTCTGAATCATTCCCATGACTTTCAGGCGTTTTAAAATGGCTTGCTGCGTCACTCCCAATGATCCTGCCAATTCTTGTTGCGTTTGATACGAGTCTTGATCAAGTAATGCCTCCAATTCTGCATCTTCGAAAACCTTCTTTCTTCCACCGCCATGCTGGTCTTCGACGTTAAAATCGCCGTTCTTGAAGCGTTGAAACCACTCTCAGCACGGTCTTTTACTATTAGCGGCCTCACTATAGGTATTTGAGAGCATTCGATGAGCCTCAATCGCAGATTGCTTCATATTAAAGCAGAAAATTAAAACCTCCCGCAAATGACGAGAATTTGGCTCGTAAGCTGACATGTTTAATCGAGAATAACTTTATAATACAGACACAAATCGACTAATATTTCGATGGCGTTATGTTTACAAATACCTAAGCTTATTGTATGACATCTATGATCTACTTATTTCAACTACCACTTACCGCTACAGCCATCTATTGCAAAACGGCGGAAGCAAAGTTGTACCCAATACGAGTGCATCGAATTGATGATCCAGCAGAGAATGAACTTGGCTGCTGCAACAATTTCGTGTACGACATCGATTTTATCGAAAATTCGAGTTTCAAAATAATTTCGGCTCGTGGAATCGCTTACGCTTTAAGAAACAAAGTCAAAAGGGAATTGGATAAAATGGTCAAACTAATAGTGATCGAACCGATTACCGAACCAACACCAGCTGTCAGCCCAATGGTGATCGTCAACAAAGGTGAAAAGACGCGCATTTGCATGGATCCAACAGAACTGAATAAAAACATCAAAAGACGACATTATCCTTTGAAAACGGTTGAAGAAATTGCGGCAAAAGTGCGCAACGCTAAATATTTTACTAAATTGGACTGTCAAAAAAGGTTTTGGCAACTCAAAGTCGCTGATCGCACATTAATTTATTTGACAATGGCGACGCCATGAGGTCGATATCGATATCTTCGACTGCCATTTGGCATTTTATTAGCGCCAGAGATTTTTTCTGAAGTAATGAACCGCACATTGATTGGAATCGACAACTGCGAGGTAGCGATGGACGACATTTTCATTTACGCGGAAACAATCAAGGAACTTGAAAATACAACGCAAATCTTCATTGATCGGCTTACTCAAACTGGCTTTACGCTCAACAAGACAAAATGCGAGTTCAACAAAACGCGAATCAAATTTCTCGGACACATTTTCACGCAAAATGGCTGCGAAGCAGATCCAGAAAAAATCTAAGTGATCAAGCAATCAAAAATACCGGAAAATGTCACGGAATTGCAGCGTTTGCTCAGAATGATCAACTATTAAGACATATTTATAGCAAATTTGTCTGAATTAACTGAACCATTAAGAAAATTTGCTTTACAAAGACGTGGAGTGGTTTTGGGCTGCTGAACAACAAGAACGTTTCGAAAACATCAAAAGAACATTGACACCGACACCGGTTCTAAAGTATTATGATGTTAATCCAGACGTAAAGCTATCGGTCGATGCAAGCTCACATTCGATGGGAGCATGCTTGATGCAAGAAGGCTGGCCAGTGGCTTACGCAACCAGAGCGTTTACGAAATCGCAGCAAAACTATCCACAAATTGAAAAAGAAGCAATGGCAATCAAATTCGCATGCACAAAATTCCATCAGCATGTGTATAGTAAACGACTAGAAGTAAAAACAGATCACAAACCGTTGGAAACAATCTTGAAGAAACCATTGCAAAATGCGCCGCTTCGATTGCAAGAAATTCTTTGGGATGTTTTGCAATACTCACCGACCGTCAGATATGTTAAAGGACTCGAAATACCAATCGCCGACACACTTAGTCGCGATTGCAACCCGAACGAGTACGAAGAAGAAGAGCAATACGCGGTGAACATCGTGTTAGCAATGACAAAAGAGGCTGAGCAACGATTCAACAAAGCGACGCAAAACGATTTCAAGTTACGTTTGCTCAAAGCAATCGTGCAACGTGGATGGCCTGACGACGACGATCAATTGCCAAAGGCAATTAAAAAATTTGCTACGTTCAAGGAGGAGATCACATACGAAAATGGATTGCTATTCAAAGCGCATAAAGTAATCGTACTTAAATCGGAAATTCAAAACATAATCAAACAGGTTCACACTGGTCATGCTAGCATCACGAGATTATTGGCCCGAGCCAGGCAATCGCTTTATTGGTATGGTCAAACAAACGATCTCAAAAATCACATTAAAAAGTGTGCCGCGTGTCAAAGCACACAAGAAAGCAACGTTCGTGAGCCAATGCTGATGGAAACTGTGCCAGATTACCCATTTCAAGATGTTTCGAGCGACATTTTCTACTTTAAAAGCAATGATTTTCTTCTAATCGCGGATCATTATTCGGGATTAATCGATTTTCGAAAATTAAAGGCATCGACATCAGCTGAGGTAATTTAACACTTTAAACAATGGTTCGCGATTCATGGAATACCCGAAATTTCGGAAACGGATGGTGGTCCGCAATATTCATCGGGCAAATTCGCTGATTTTGCACATGATTGGAACTTTACTCATCGGATGTCATCACCATATTATCCACGATCAAATGGTTTCGCCGACAGAAATGTCCAAACTGCGAAAAATCTAATGAAACAGGCGTATTTCGACAACACTGACGTATACAAGGCGTTATTGATGTTAAGAAATACGCCACGCAATGACACATTAAAATCACCGTGTCAACGCTTGTTCAGTAGAACAACACGAACGATGATACCAACAGACAGAGAACAATTGAAACCGAAAGTGGTTGAAAACGTCACCGAGGAGCTACGCTCACTGCGATTGAAACAGAAGCATTACGCAGATCGTGTCGCTAGCCCATTTGAACAACTGAAAATTGGTGACAAAGTGCGAATGCAAAAGGGTCATCGTGACTGGACATCAGCAAAAGTGGTCAACGAAACTGAGTATCCACGCTCAGTCATAGTGCAAACCAACGATGGCAGACGCTATCGGCGTAACAATCATCCTTCTGCGAAAAACAAAAGCAAATATCTACGATCCAAACATCGATTGGCCATCATTCGATACAAGCGAAGCAAACACGTCGTTTTTGCATGGCAACGCTGGCTCAACGAACACGACAGCTTCCACAGAGGGTCAAATGGATACAAATAGTAGCACGCATGAGGAACCAACTACAACTGCGAGCGCTACCTCTTCGACGAAACCCGACGATCAAATTTCAAAACTTCCCATGCCGTCGACAGTGGGTCCATACATAACACAAAGTGGTCGTGTCTCAAAGCCGAATCCAAGATACATGAAAAATAAATAATTTGAAATATTTTTATTTTAGTGACAATCCACCCATTAACGTAACGATATAATTGAATTTAAAATTAGTTTTGGTTTTTATTTTGATTTTGTGCAATGAACTTATAAAGTTTAAAGTAAACTCTCTAAAGTAAAAGAAATCAATTTTAAGAAAGAATTAAAATTCATTTTCTTTTAATTTTCTTTAAAGTTACATTCAATTTCATTTTTGTTTTCTTTAAAAAAAAAAAAAAAAAAAAAAAAAAAAAAAAAAAAAAAAAAAAAAAAAAAAAAAAAAAAAAAAAGGATGTCACATGCTTATCTGGCAACGCCGCATTGTATGACAACGTATGTAACAACTGTCAATAAAGCCGACCAGTATATTATAGACTTCCATAATAAACACACGTCTTGTATTTGTACTCTGCTACCTGCTCCGTGATGTTACACGGACACGTTGAAAATGTTGCGGAAGGCTTTTGGTGATCAAACTATGGCACAAAAAAACGTTTATAAGTGGTACAACGAGTTCAAAGCGGGACGAGAACGCATTGAAGACGAACCGCGCTCTAGACGACCATCAACGTCTGCCGACGAGGGCCACGTCCAACAAATCAAAGATTTGGTGCTTGAAAATCGTCGATTAACAATTAGAGACCTCGCTGATAGTGTTGGAATATCATTTGGCTCAGCCCAAACCATTTTGAAGGATCTTTTGTGTCTCAAATGCGTCAAGTCTCGATTAGTGCCAAAATCGCTCAATTTTTTGGAAAAAAAGTGTCGCGTTAATGTGTGTGAAACTTTGCTGGCTGACTATCAGGACCACTTGAAATGCATCATTACTGGGGACGAGACTTGGATTTACGCATACGACCCTGAAACCAACGACCAATCCAGCGATTATCGTGCAAAAGGTGAAGCAAGACCGGAAAGACCAAGGCAAAGTCGATCAAAAATCAAGGTCATGTTGACAGTTTTCTTTGATTATCGTGGTGTGGTGCACTATGAATTCCTTCCGCCGGACCAAACTGTCAACAAAAAATGTTATTTGCGCGTTATGCGTCGTTTGCGTGATGCTATTCGTCTTAAACGGCCGGAATTATGGGCGAACAACTCTTGGTTCCTTCATCACGATAATGCACCATGTCATACTGCATTGGTTCTTTGCGACTTTTTCGCCAATAACTCGACTCATCGTTCCGCAACCACCGTATTCGCCTGATTTGGCTCCGTGCGACTTCTGGCTATTCAGCAAACTCGAAAGGCCAATGCAGGGACGCCGTTTTGACACGATTTAGGAGATAAAAACCAAATCGAAGGGGGTATTAAAGGTTATATCGGAAAAAGACTATTCCGACTGTTTCGAGGACTGGAAAAAGCGTTGGCGAAAAGGCGGACGGGGATTACTTCAAAGGGGATGAAATTGATTTGAAAAAATAAATAAAGCATTTACATTTTATAAACAAATTCACCTTACTTTTTGATCACAGTAGTATGTAATGTAATTTGTACAATATATTTGAGTATGTTTGGTAAGATGAGTGCAGGTTGCTGTATTAATAGAAAATAGATGCAAGTTAAAAGAACGTTTGAGGATTTTACCAAAAAAGGTTATAGGATATCAAGTTCATAGATATTGTGGTTAAGGTACGAAGTACAGTCTGTCAAGTAAGAGCGTGGTCGACTTCACTGACAGGTAATGAAAGATTTCGCTCTAATTCCTTTGCGAGCCGATAGAGGGAAGCTTTGTCCTTGATGTATTGTCAACAAAGATTCAGTTGTCGTTGATCTTTTGAAAGAGAATCACGTTAAACGCCATGAGTGCTAAGTACGCGTCGCGCTACGAGGCTGTGTTCCTTTGCATTCACCCGAAAGGTCCCAAAATGTCGCAATCAGCGGCTGCTTAATATATGAGAAAGTCGAAGGCATTTGTACAGAAGTGGATACAGCGATATAAAGTGGCTAAAAATGTCAATGATTTACCAGAACGTGGCTCGATAAGAAAAGTGAACAAAAAAGATGAAAAAAGAATAGTGAATCTGTTTTCGCGGAATCCTGCTTTAACACTGCGGCAAGGACAAGCAAAATTAATGGCAAAAGGTTTAGATATATCCTACGAAACTATCCGAACCCATCTTCGTACTCATCATCTGAAATGGCGCAACACAATGAAGAAGCCTCTGTTGACTTAAAAACATGTGACAAAGCGACTCGCTTGGGCGCATGAGAATATTGATAGAGATTTTGAAAATGTCATTTTTACTGATGAATGTTTTATATGGTCACGTTCTGTCCTCACGTGAGCCTGGTCAACTTCCACCAATAGGCTTGTTCAGCGGACCGTAAAACATGGAATAAAGGTGCATCTTTGGGGTTGCTTCTCAAAGCAGGGATTCGGCACTTTGCACCTCTTTACTAACAACCTAAATGCCGAGAAAATGATAAAAATCTACAAAAAGGCTTTACTGCCATCTGCCAAACGATGGTTCATCACAAAAAATAAAGATTGGATTCTGCAGGAGGACAACGATCCTAAACACCGCAGCAAGCTCTGTACTCAGTGGAAGACTCAATCTGGCATCGTTACATTGGATTGGCCGTCGCAGTCGCCCGATGCAAACCCTATTGAAAATGTGTGGGCATATATTAAACGGAAGCTTCGTCGAAGACGCACATACACTTTGAAGCAGTTGTCTTACGAAATTTGTCGGATCTGGAGATCCTTGACACTAGAATACGCCGTCAAATTAGTAGAAAGCATGCCTCGGAGATGCCAGGCAATTATCGACGCCGGTGGTGACTGGACACATTATTGACCGAATTGCATCATTGTTTGTAATGTGTACAATGTATATATAAATATGAGAGTTTCATCAAATAAATTTTTTTATAAATTAACACGACCACGCTCTTACTTGACAGACTGTATGACTAAAATCAATGATATAAGGTGACAAGTAAAAACAATTTTTTTTACAAATTTCACAACCGTCTTTAAGTGAAATTTGAATTTTGGTAATGGTAAAACTTCATTACTTGGCTTTACTTACATTAGAAATTATTGCAAATTAATTGTAAATAGATTATTTAATTAATTATAATTAAAATTCGGAAGCCGGATCATATAAATAAAGTTACGTAATACACGGTACAATGTGCAAAATGTTAAACAAAGAAAACAAATACTTGATAATTTTTTTGATTTCACAACTTTCTGTAGGTGAAGTTATAAAATTATACATAAAGCTTTAAGAATAAATTCACGAAGCAGATATAATTTTATCATCAATTAAGGAAAAATGTAAAATATAATTTTTCATAAATCCAAGTGATCTGTGAAACTGTATTCGTCAGAAGAACAACTGTATTAATTAAACATTATTTATGAAAATAATCTTTTACAAAAAATGTCATGACATTAAGTTTGTAAATATTCAATTAATTAATGAAAGATGAAATAGTAAAAATATGTAAAAAACAAAAAGCAAATTATAAATATATTCATGTTAAAATTATACAAATTTTTTATCTATAAATTGTATCTTTGAATAATTGAAAAATGGTGTTTTTAAAATGAGATACAAAACAACTTCTACTTGCCAACATTCTACCTATTGTTAAAGGTTTTTTGTATATATATACAGGGTGTCTAATTTCAATCGCCCCACGCGAATAACTTTGATAATATGTCCTTTGGAAAAAAATATTAAAATAAAAGTTGTAGGCTTTCAAGAGGGACATAAAATGTTGACCTTTACTGTGACCTTGACAATGACGTTCAAGGTCATTTAAAGGTCAAGTTTATTTTCTCAAATGAGAATTCCTACTTTAGACTCCGGGAATGGAAAAGGCGACAAATTTTACGTCCGAGTATGACCTTAACCATGACTTCCAAGGTCATTCTAAGGTCAAGTTAGTTTTTTCAAATGGAAACCCGTAATTTAATCACTGGAATTGGAACGAGTTAAGACACGGGGTCCGCTCAATTAAGCGAAGTATCTCAATCCCTAGCCGGTCAAGGCAAGGCATGGAGTCCGCCCGGTCAACGGAAGACTCTTAGAACCTAGCTAGATAAGGCAAGGCACCAAGTCCACCCAGTCAAGGGAAGATTCTTAGTACCCAACGAGTCAAGGCAAGGCAACAAGTCCGCCCAGTCAAAGGAAGACTCTTAGAACTTAGCCAGTTAAGACATCTCTTAAAACAGATGTTCAATTAGACGTCCATTTTTTTAAATGCACCTATTTATTCTTTGACGCAAACTCAGACGGACCCTTTCTCATGTTTCAACTGTGATAGATTCGAAAACTCTCTTTATTCTTCCTTCTATGTCCTTTGTGGTTATTGGAGCTTGAGCAAATACTTGCTTTTTTACAACACCTTATAAAAAAGTATCCATTGTTGTGAGACCTGGTGATCTGGCTGGCCATTTATGTACTTGGCTGCCAATGCCAATCCAACGATTAGGACATGTGGTATTTAAGAATGCCTTAACTGGTAGTGTACGGTGTGCTGGTGCTCCATTTTGTTGAAACCACATGATTTGTCTCAAGACTAATGAGACGTCCTCTAACGATTGTGGTACTTTATTCTGAATAATATTTAAATAGAACTATTCACATTATTATTATAAAAAAATGGGCCGATCATAATATTTCTTATTATACCTCTCCATACATTCAATGACCAACGACTCTGGACACGATGATCCCTTTGTCAATGAGGATTAACTTGGGAATAGTAATGGGCATTATAGAGATTGACACCTCCCATATTGTAAAATTACGCCTCGTCTGTCAATAAGAATTTGTCGAAATAGAAAGGATCTTGGCGCATTCGATTAGATCCTCATCTACAAAAATTTAAACGTCGCTGGTCATCTACGATCTCAAGACTATGAGTGAGGGGGACATGGTATGGATGGAATTTCAAACTTTTCAAAATGCGGTTAGTAGTTGTTTTTGAAACTCCATGCGTTCGACTGATTTGTCGAGTAAAAATATAGGGATTATCAGCAACCGAAGCCAACACACCTAGTACAATATGCTCTCTAGAGCCAGTTTTGCGCCTTTTTCGTGTCAGATTGCCTTGTGCAGCTCTACTTACTAGTCGCTTAATAGCCTTTCTATCTTTATGCCAAGAGTTTAGGTATTCTTTTGCATAACGCCTTTCTGCAGCTCTGTAATTGTCTGGACACTTGCCAAGAATCTTAATTCTATTAGCTATTTCCTGTGGCGTATAATCAGCCACGACGGAAAAAATGTAAGTCCACAGATAAAATAATTTGAACACTTTTGATTACAAACATCAAAATTATTGGAATTGGAACTATTTTCGTATGGACCTTAAAACGAAAAAAATTCCAATGTTGTCTTATCACTGATCATGATGCCATGGTTCGTTTTTATGTAGGAGAGAGATAAAGGTGCGAAACGCGGGTTGAAAGGAAAGAGAATTCAGCAGCAGAAACACAATGGCATTTCTTTAACTGAGCAGGAGTCGTGCTTCAAACTTAACTGGCCAAGATCAATTCAATGTCACTTTTTTCGCACTCATTAATTTTGGCATGAAAACAGAGATGTTCGTCAATAATTATTACCACCCTAATATGTCTTTGACTTTAAAGTCAAGGTCAAGATCATAAATAGTCGTATAATGTTTTACTCATTTTATCTCCACGTTTAAAGGTAGAGTTTTTCCATTGAAGAAACTAACTTGTTGGCCATCGAATGAACTTTAAGGTCATGGTCAAGGTCGTAGTCGTATTCAGACGTAAAATTTTCCGCTCTTTCTATTTCCGGGGTCAAAAGCAGGGGTTTCCATTTAAACAAACTAACTTGACCTTCAAATGAACTTGAAGATTATTATCAAGGTCACATTAATGGTCACCATTGGATGTCCCCCTTTAAACCCTACAACTTTTATTTGAAATATTTTTTCCAAAGGACACATTTTAAGAGTTATTTGCGTGGGGCGATTTAAATGGGACAACCTGTAAATATATATATATATATATATATATATAGATATATAATCTAAAAGCTTTCACATTAAACTATTTCCTTTTTCCTTAAATACTCTAAAATATTCTTTCTTTCTCTTCGAGCTCTAATACCCAGCATAAAGAAGCTGCACAAGTCATCCAGCTCAAGCAATCATTGAATAGCCCCATAAGTGCAATTCTATAGCTTAAAGACTTTCTAAATATAGCTCAAAGATGCACCAATAGCTAAAATCTCCAATAGATAAATAGTTGTTGTGAGACTTATGATGTAGCTCCAAGAACTGCTCACTTGTTTTTTTAAAACGGGTACTATAGGTGTAGCCCATTCACTTACTTCGATTGGTTCTACGTGATTTAGCGAAACTATGCGATCTATTTCATTTCCGCCCTATTAGCGCTGAGCCCGAATCAGACAATACACAGCAGTGAAGTAAGCAAGTTTTATTTTGAAGAGTTACTTTGAAATTTGGCCATTTTCCGACAGGTTTCATAATCGTCCCGTCGTAGCCACGTAAATATTCGATTGTTTTGTCGATATGTAATTTGCAAAATTGATTGAGCAAAATTTTTTCGGAGATAACGGTTTCAAAGGTACCCGTATCTACTTACATACAAACATTTATTCCATTCACACATACGTCAACATACATCGGCGCGATCTCCACTTACAAAGTTTTTATTTACATACTGTTTATCTTCGAATTCCAGCTTGTAGAAGTCTTTGTGGTGGTCGCAGTGCTCGTTGTGGTGTATTGAGGTCGATGTTTATTCATAGTCGGCGCTGTCGCTGCTATCATTGCTGTCCCTGTCTAATTCTTTAGAGCGCGTTTGGCTTGCGCGCGCTTACTAAAACAGGCACTTTGAATATGTCCACGTTTATGGCAATGCTCGCATGTAAGTATGTTCTTTAAATTAACATTCATGTCGTCGGTGTCCTGATTTTCCACAACTAGCATATTCGATACGATGTTTTGAAGATGGGCACTGATAACGTGTATGCTCGCGTTCGCCATAATTCCAGCAAGAATTATCTTGGGTTCTGCTCTCTTTGCGTCGCTAGTGTGGTGAAAATGAGTGACGCTTAAAATTTGTATTCGGCTTAAAGTTTCGCTGCGAGCGTGCACTTTGCGATTCAAGCGCTAATACGTCTTCTTGAGAAACTCTGTTTCCTCTCGCTGTCGCGTCTGATGCGTTCTTTTGCGCAGTCTCTCGTGCTTTTGCTTCTTTGAGGGCTAAATCAAATGTTAATGGTTCTATGTCGAATAACTTTACCTTCGTTTCCTGATCCCGCAATCCACATACGAGCTGATCTCGAAGCGAATTAGATAGATTTGAAACATTGCAGTGCAAAGCTAATTTTTTCAATGTCGCTGCAAAATCTACAAAGCTTTCGCCTTGTTCTTGGTAAGCTCCATAAAAGTTATTTTTTTCCAGTACTTCGGAGAGCTTAGGCTCTAAGTGATCTTGCATTAATTTTACCAATCCTTCATATTTTTTATCTTTCAAATTTGCTGCCGAGCACAAGTTTTTTATTAATTCGTATCCATCTTCATCTATTGATGTAAGTAATATTGCTGCTTTTTTTAGATCAGCTGTTATATCACGTGCCACAAACTGAAATTCTAAATGTTCTAAAAACGTATCCCACTTGTCTTTATTGAGACAAAATTTAATTTTCGTATTATTGTCAGACATTGTGCTTTCGTTATCTGCGTCGCAGGCCGATTTAAATGATTCTTCTAGCTCGTTGCTAAATGTTTTGTTTACTTCAGTCACAGTATTCGTGACCTCTGCTTTTATAATTGTTTCGGTTGTCGTCGACGCGTGCGGAACGCGTTCTGTACTGGCTCTTTCTTGGACTTTTACCGTTAGTGTTTTCTCGATTTGTTCTGCAGTCTTGCGCACACTTGCAATTAATAATTCATTAACGTTTATCGTTTACACTGAACAGCACTTCACGATTTTGTAATTCGGTAACAATTTGCTCTTTGATGAGCTTCCAGATCCAGCTTGCTGACGAATCGTCCTGCATTTATTAAACCAAGTTTTCACTGATAGAGAAACGCTAATCGCATATTTGATTTGCACGAGGCACGAAATCAAAGCATTCTCGTCGCCATAATTGTAATGTCTGGATGTAACTTCGAGTAAAAGCACTTGTTATTTATAAAGGTTCAAAATATAATAGTTTATTGACACTGAATATAATGAGTACAATAGTGATATCGCACCTGAAGAAGTGTACCGTTTGCGAGCCGCACTTAGCGTATACTGCCAATCTATTGTACGAGTATATACATTTTAGATGTAGCCCGCTGGCTTCACACATGTAATCACTGCTAACAGTTACATATATTGATTCTACAATATACAGTACTATACAGGGCCTAGATACTCATGCGTTTTTGCATACACAACAGAACGAAGACGGAAAATTTGACAGCTAATGCAGAAAAGAAAAGCGGCGTGCACAGCAATTACGTCGACAGCGATGTAGTCAAAAAGGCCTTGCTGCAACGCGCGCGCCACACTGAAGGAACAGAATATTGACAAACTAAACGGGAAAGAAAGTCTCTCTCCGCGCTTAGGAAAGTAAGTCAGTCTCCGTAGTACCGCCGTAGAGTTAACATATCGTTCAATAAGTCCCAAGACTAACAACGAAAACAACATTTTTTTTCAAAAATCATTTTTATTCATCAATATAATCTCCTTTTAGAGTGATACAATCTTTCCAACGCCTTTCCAACATTTCTATACCATGTTTATAGAAGGATTTGTCCTTTGCTTCAAAATAGGCTTCAGTTTCGGCAATGACCTCCTCATTCGAGCCAAATTTTTTTCCCTGGAGCATTTTTTGAGATCAGCAAAGAGCCAGTAGTCGCTAGGGGCAAAATCTGGCGAATACGGGGGGTGGGGAAGCAAATCAAAGCCCAATTCGTTCAATTTTGCCATTGTTTTCATGGATTTGTGGCATGGTGCATTGTCTTAGTGAAAAAGGATTTTTTTCTTCTTTATGTGCGGTCGTTTTGCTGCGATCTCCTCCTTCAAACGTACCAACAAGTCAATATAATAATCACTGTTGATCCATTTACCTTTTTCCAGGTAGTCAACGAAAATCATGCCATGTGTATCCCAAAAAACAGACGCCATGACTTTGCCAGCAGACTGCTGCGTTTTTGGACGCTTTGAGCGGCTTTCGCCAGCCATGCGCCACTCAGATGATTGCCGATTCGACTCCGGAGTGAAATGATGTATCCATGTTTCACCCATGGTCACGTATCGACACAGTAAATCCTTTTTATTACGAGTAAATAGCGATAAACACCTCTCTGAATCGTCGACTCGTTGCTGTTTTTGTTCCACTGAAAGCAATCGCGGCACCCACTTGGAAAAAACCTTTTTCATGCTCAATTTTTCATGAAGGATTGTAAATACGCTTCCAGATGATATCTGTGTCATTTTTGCAATCTTACGGACCTTTACTTTGCGATTTTTCATTATAATTTTTAACACTTCACTCACATTTTCCTGTGTAACGGCTTCCAATGGCCTACCCGAACGTTCCGCATCGTTTGTGTCCGTACGACCACGTTTAAACTCAGCATACCAACGACGAATCGTTGGTTTGGATAGAGAGGAGTCCGGGTAATGTTTTTCAAGCCATTGCTAGGCTTCTACGGTGTTTTTACCCATTAAAAAACAATGTTTTATCAACACGCGTAACTCGCTTTTTTCCATTTTTCAAACAAATTACAAAGTGACTTTACTTTAACCTCGATAACTCTGCTGTCTGTGATCCGATCGACGTGAAATTTTTACACGTTTTATGTAAAGGTTCGCACTCTATGGAAACGTGGCCAGTTTGGTACTACTAGCACCATCTCTGGGTTAGTCTCGGGACTTATTGAACGATGTGTTAAAGCGTTTAGAGTCCGCTTGAAGTATTACGGGCCATTGTACAAAGCCGCCATTGCACAAAGAAATCGTTCTGCTGCCACTGCGTTATTAGTTCGTTTGAAGCGTGTCGCGCTTGATAATAAAGTAACTAGTTAGAACCTGTTCATCGAGCTGTCGGAGAGGCGTTAAATATTATACGAGCGAGTTTTCGAGCGTGATTATTCTTTAAGTATTTCAATTTAAACAAACCGAGATGATTTGCGCTGGGTGCGAACATTTCGCTAAATTTCTGTCAGTGCGTGTAGGGTGTGTGCCGCCAGATTTTTTTAGCAGGAGCTAAAGCTCGAAATTGATTCCATTGAGCATTATAGATACTCTTTCGTCCAGGACAGAAGTCCAGTTCATGCATAGCCAAGGCAGTTAGTTAGAAGATTTTAGTGTTAACAAGATTTTTGAGCTGGAGTTTAAAGTGCCGCGATACTGGCGAGCGCGACAGGCACTTATCTTATTTGAAATTTATCTTGGTGTACATGAAAATTGATACTAAAATAAGTATCTGTTTATTTTATTTTGGTGCTCTATTTATTTGTAAGTCAACCTGATCTCTGCGACAATACAATATATACAAGGTGTCCCATTGTCAAAAAACGTATGCGCATATATCTAGAACTAAAGATTTTACGAAAAAAGTTTCCGGACAAAAGTTGTTAGATTTTGAAGGGGACGTCTAACTGTTACCTTAATTATGACTTTAAATATGTCATTCAAGGATAATTTAAAGGACAAGTTGGTTTTTTTAACGGAAAACCTTACTTTTGAAAAACGAAAGAGCAGAAAATTTCACTTCTTAATATGATCGTGACCATGATCTTGAATATGACCTTCAAGGTGATTTGAAGGTGAATTCAATGTTTGAAATGGAAAGCCTTACCTTTCACCCCGGAAAAGGGACAAGTATAAAATTTAACGTCTAAACAGTTATGACCTTGACCATAACCATCATGTTCATTTCGCGATCAAATTAATTTTTTTAAAGTAAAGTCTTTGCCTTTGGTCATGGAAATAAAAAAAGGCGAGAAACTTATGTGGGATACCTTTTACCGCCACATTAACCATCACCTTGAACGTTATTTAAAGGTCAAGTTACATTTTTTTAAAAGGGAACTTAAACTTTTAATCTCCATTTTGATACTTAATAATTCTGTTGGCATTCTTCTAACAGTTGACAAATAACAATGGTCCTCTTAGTTTAGCTACGCATAATAAAAGAAACTAAAAATGAAAAAGCAGTTAATGTTTTTAAATTATTTTTCATTATAAATCAACTTAAATAAAATTATGCATACAGAAAATAATATTTTTGCTGCGAATGATACTACTCTCAATAAACAAAGATTCTTTTCTAATAATAAAAGAAGTTTAATAGTCTCGAAATTTTTAGTATTTATGCCTTGATTTAACATTCTGATAGTCGGCGATCACCTTCAATGAATAACATAGTTTATTACATTGATTTTGGAAACGTGAGTAAATTCTTTTTTGGTTTGTTACTTGATTGCGAATTCGGTTGCCATATAGTAGTTTCTAAATAATAGTGGCCATATAGTGGTTTCTGAAGTTATAACTAATTTCAATCAACTGTGTCATTCATTGTAAGTTTATTTAAATGCAAAATTAAGGCATCATTTTGAGAATTCTGATTTTTTTCAAATTTTCTTATCCTTAAAAAAATTCGTTATTTAACCCCTTAACTTACAACTACGGGCATAGCCCGTAGTACGATAATCATGCCGAACGTAAATATTACGGGCATATCCCGACTACACGAGTCGTGCGAATGGCTCAAAAGCTGCGCGAGCTTGTTTACGTTTTTGGTCCAAAATTCTCGAACGTAAATAGTAGGTCAAGGGGTTAATTAAAGCAATAATTTATTCGTTTGTTCATTTTTTTAATTAAATTTGCTCTTTTTGCTAGTGAGATTGTCGATATTCTCCTTGTATTAGGAGAATGTCGACGAAACTACGTTTAAGCTTCAATTTTATGCTGCTAGATTCCCTAAAAGACGTCATCCCAATGACACTGTTATTCGCAATATTAAGTTGCGTGACCGACAAGGTAAGTATGCTCATAAAAGGAGGACCATGTTAACAAAAGATTATGCTAATAATCCTTAAATAATTGCGGTACTAGCTATTGTGCACCTGGATCCTCAGATAAGTTTACGTCAAATTGCACGAGAGCTTGGTGTAACAAAATCAACAACCAGCAGATATCTAAAAAATTTAAAGTGCTATCCGTATCACACATAACACATCGTTCAATAAGTCCCGAGACTAACCCAGAGATGGTGCTAGTAGTACCAAACTGGCCACGTTTCCATAGAGTGCGAACCTTTACATGGAACGTGTAATAATTTCACGTCGATCGGATCACAGACAGCAGAGTTATTAAGGTTAGAGTAAAGTCACTTTGTAATTTGTTTGAAAAATGGAAAAAAGCGAGTTGCGCGTGTTGATAAAACATTGTTTTTTAATGGGTAAAAACACTGTAGAAGCCCAGCAATGGCTTGAAAAACATTACTCGGACTCCTCTCCATCCAAACCAACGATTTGTCGTTGGTATGCTGAGTTTAAACGTGGTCGTACGGACACAAACGATGCGGAACGTTCCGGTAGGCCATTGGAAGCCGTTACACAGGAAAATGTGAGTAATGTGTTAAAATTTGTAATAAAAAATCGCAAAGTGAAGGTCCGTGAGATTGCAGAAATGACACAGATATCATCTGGAAGCGTATTTACAATCCTTCATGAAAAATTGAGCATGAAAAAGGTTTTTTCCAAGTGGGTGCCGCGATTGCTTTCAGTAGAACAAAAACAGCAACGAGTCGACGATTCAGAGAGCTGTTTATCGCTATTTACTCGCAATAAAAAGGATTTCCTGCGTCGATACGTGACCATGGATGAAACATGGATACATCATTTCACTCCGGAGTCGAATCGGCAATCACCTGAGTGGCGCATGGCTGGCGAAAGCCGCTCAAAGCGTCCAAAAACGCAGCAGTCTGCTGGCAAAGTCATGGCGTCTGTTTTTTGGGATACACATGGCGTGATTTTCATTGACTACCTGAAAAAAGGTAAATCGATCAACAGTGATTATTATATTGACTTGTTGGTACGTTTGAAGGAGGAGATCGCAGCAAAACGACCGCACATAAAGAAGAAAAAAATCCTTTTTCACTAAGACAATGCACCATGCCACAAATCCATGAAAACAATGGCAAAATTGAACGAATTGGGCTTTGATTTGCTTCCCCACCCCCCGTATTCGCCAGATTTAGCCCCTAGCGACTACTGGCTCTTTGCTGATCTCAAAAAAATGCTCCAGGGAAAAAAATTTGGCTCGAATGAGGAGGTCATTGCCGAAACTGAAGCCTATTTTGAAGCAAAGAATAAATCCTTCTATAAACATGGTATAGAAATGTTGGAAAGGCGTTGGAAAGATTGTATCACTATAAAAGGAGATTATATTGATGAATAAAAATGATTTTTGAAAAAAAATGTTGTTTTCGTTGTTAGTCTCGGGACTTATTGAACGATGTGTTATTATAACCAAGCTTTATGGGTTAAAGATTATTAAAGACGACTTATTTTTTGTCAATGGGTGTCCCAGCAGGTCAGTAATGATGATAATCTTTAATGGGCCTGAAGTTCGCAATGTTAGAGTACAACAAAATAATTTTTTTTATTTAAATAAGGCTGCTAAAAATGTATAAATTGTATTTAAATCAGTACATGAATATTCGGTTATACTATAAAACACTTAGACTAAGAAAATATGAATTTAAATTTCAAATAAAAATAGTGTTTTAAACATTTCGTTGGTTTCTAACGTTAAAAACTTTAAACCCATAATTTTTCCAAAAATATTATGTTCAGTGATGCGGCTACATTTCAAAGTACTGGTGTCTTGAATCGCCATAATTGTCACTTTTTGTTTCCAGTTAACCCACACTGGATGCAAGAGGGTGACCATCCACATCGCTGGAGTTTCAATGTATGGTGTAAAATCGTTAATGGCTATTCAATTGGCCCTTACTTTGTTTAAGGCATTGTTGACGGAAAAATTATTTGCAGTTAACACGTTTTATTGCCGCGTGGGGCTTATGCGCACCACGTTGAACTTGCAGTTCCAGCCATTTGGTATTAACATTGTAAAATGAAGATTTTTTTAAAAATTTATTATGCAGTCAATTATGAGCATCTTAATAGTATAATAGATTTCTAAAAAATTGTTTATTGTACAGTGATAATACCAAAAGACTTTAATGGAAAATTAAGCGTGAGACACACACGCCCCACGTGGCAGGAAACGTGTTCGTTAGGGATGAATTTCCAGTTCTACTTGAAGAAGCTGACCTCAATACGAGAAACACATTGTTGCTTCAACAAGAAAGTGCTTCCACACATTGGACAATCAGTGCAAGAAATTATTTGAATAAAAGATTTAACAATTGATAGATAGGTAGAGGATGTCTCGTAGAATGATCACCTAGGTCGCTAGACCTTATATTCCTTGACTTTTATTTATGGGGCTTTTTGAAATATGAGGTCTTGAGAACCAGACCACCGACAAAAGAAGATATAAAGGTGAGGATTTGGAATGCATGTAACACCATACCGCGAAACGTGTTATTAAAAACGATATCGCATTTCCGAAAATAAGTGAACGTGTGTATTCGTATATGAAAAGATTGAGCAACTTTTGCACATCTTTTGCCTTAAATAACTTTTTTCATTCCACCTCAGCTGAAAATACAGCTTACATCGATGGATGATCTTGCCTTAACTGGCGGGTTCTCTGCATGGTCTTGCTTTAACTGGCCGGGTCTCTGCTTGGTCTTGCTATAACTGGCTGGATCTTAGCTCAGTAAAATTTTCTGTTTTTTTGTTTTCTTGGTTCAAAAGTAAGATTTTCCATTTAAAATGTTTAACTTGACTCCAAATGACCTTAGAAGTTCCAGTCAAGGTCATATTAGAAAGTAAAATTTTCTGCTTTTTTGTTTTCTGAGGATAAAAGTAAGGGTTTCCGTTTAAGAAAACCAACTTTACCTTCAAATGACCTTGAAGACCATATTGAAGGTCATGGTCAAGGTCATAGCTATACGTTCCCTTCAAAATTTAATAACCTTTGTCTAAAAAACTTTTTTTCTTAAAATCTTCAGTTCTTAAGATACATGCATCCGTTTTTAAAAATGAGACACCCAGTATATGCAGTGAGAATCATTTTAATTTATGCACCCTAAAATCTCCGAAAAGTAAGGGGTATACGAAAAAATTGTTTTTGCAAAAGTTGCTCAGAACTATAGGAGCCATTTTCTTGCGATATCGGTTTTGATCTTGAGCTCAATTTTTAAGGTTATTTGGAAAACGAAGTAATTTTCTTAATTGGGGACTCCTATTTTTGACATTAAATTCTGAAAGAGCGGGAAATTTTACGTCCGAAATGATAAGCAAGGTAAACTTTCACAATGTCGAGGTTCAAACTTTTCACAAAATCAAGGTCGAATTTAAAAAATCTCCCAGAAATATTTTTTTTTTTTTTATTATGACGTCTAGGCAACAGAAGACTGGAGTGGGCTGATGACCTTAATCATCGTAACCTTGAGGTCAGCTTACTGTCTGTCAAAAAAGTACCGGGAATTTTAAATTAAAACAACATTTTTACGTTTAATAATCAAATTTTATTGGGTCGCCTTCAACATAGGCTCCATTTGCTCCGATACATCGATGCCAACGGCACTTCTAATCATTGAAACATTTTTTATAGGCGCTTTCCAAAATGGTCTTCAGCTCGCGCGCCGAATTTTGTTTTATGGCTTCAATCAACTAAAAACGGGTGCCACGGAGCGGCAATTTGAGTTTTGGGAAGAGGAAGAAGTCACAGGGAGCCAAATCCGGCGAATACGATGGTTGTTCAAGCGTGTTCATTGAGTTTTTGGCGAGAAAGTCGGTCACAATTGTAGCTCGGTAAGACGGCGCGTTATCGTGTCTTGCGGCCACCTTTCTCATGCCCAAAATATCAATTAAAATCGTACGTGTAGACTCGTGGAATATCTCAAGTTCATGTGCTATCTCTCTCAAGCTGGTATGACGGTTTTCAAGCACCATTTCCTTAATTTTATCGACGTTATCTGCGGTCGAAGCCGTCGATGGGCGTCCGGAACGAGGCAAGTCTTCGACAACTTCACGACCCTCCTTGAAGGCTTTGTACCACTCATACGCACGGGTTTTCCATAGTGCTTTATCACCAAAAGCCTTTTGCAACATTTTCAATGCTTCGGCACACGAAATTTCATTCGCAACACAAAATTTTAGACAAATTCTTTGTTCAACGTAATCACCCATTGTAAAAAATCGGCACGCACTATTGTCATCGACTGACTTAACCAGCTACTCTAAACACACTCGTTGACAGATTCCGCTCAAACTTGGCATAGTCATTAAGGACAGTTGTACCAACCTAGAAAAAAAATTTTACCTGCCTAAATTGCCCCGCCAGATTTAAATCGACAATTCCCGGTACATTTTTGACAAAATGTAGTAGGTCGTTAGAAGGCTGCTTGCCTCTCACCATATTAAAGCAAATGTTCAAAATTTCCTTCATTAGTTTTAAGACAGATATTTAGACGTCTTTGAAAATGTTGTACCGTTCTTAATAACGTTTTCCTTGGGATAGCTTTGCAAGCTCGAGAAATACGATCTATTGTGTCATTTCTGCTTGTTGGGCGTTTTTGAAAAACATTTTTCAAGTGGCTCCATAAGTAAATATCTGAGGATGTAAGGTCAGGTGACTTTAAAGACCAATTAAGTGGACCTTCTTGTCCAATCCACCTCTCATTTTATTTGTCATTAAGAACTGCACGAACTATTAGTGCATACGAGGGTCGTTTGAAAAAGCCGTGCAAAGTCCGAGAGATGGCATCACCGGCGCGTATCGAGGTCACGTTTAGTTGTAGCATCTCTTAAATGAACACACACCAAGTTGCAGCCATATTGGTCCATTTCTTTATGTGCCATAACCTTTCCGACCGAAGGAACGGTCTTCGCCTTTTTTGGTGCAGATTCTCCCTTGGTAACCCATTGTTTAGATTGTTGTTTGGTCTCAAGAGTATAGTAATGTATCTATGTTTCATTTACAGTGACAAAACGACGCTTAAAGTCCTCCGAATTTTTCTGGAACAGCTGCAAACCATCCTTGCAACACTTCACACGATTTCGTTTTTGGTCAAGCGTGAGCAATCGTGGCACCCATCTTGCGGATAACTTTCGCATGTCCAAATATTTATGCAAAATATTATGTACCCGTTCAGTCGAAATGCCCACAGCACTAGCAATCTCACGCACCTTAACTCTTCTGTTATCCATTACCATATCATGGATTTGATCAATGATTCCTGTAGTCGTAACCTCCACAGGCCGTCTAGAACGTTCAGCGTCATTTGTGCCTATATGGTCAGTCCGAAAAATTTGAAACTTCTTATAAACTGTTCTAATCAAAGGTGCAGAGTCACCATCATGTTTATCAAGTTTCTCTTTAGTCTCCTGAGGCGTTTTGCCTTTCATAAAGTAATGTTTAATCACCATACGAAATTCTTTTTCGTCCATTTCTTGAAAATCACTTGACTTCCTTGATTCACACGAATGCCAAACACAAAAAATTAGACCAATATAGCTGCAACTTGGTGTGTGTTCATTCAAGAGATGCTACTAACTAAACATGACCTCGATACGCGCCGGTGGTGCCATCTCTCGGACTTTGGACGGACTTTTCAAACGACCCTCGTATAGTGGGGTGATGTACCATCTTGCTGGAACCATATTCTTTGACGTGTTTCCACGAGCACTGGAAATCGATCTTTAAACAATTCTGAATAACTATCTCCATCGATATTTCTCTCAAGAAAGTAAGATTTAACTTACTTAGTAACCATTAATGATGCCACACCACACCATCAGGCTCCATCGATTTTGAGAGTCAACCGCCCTATGCCAGTGGGGATTTTCATTAGACCAGTAGTGGCAATTGTGCCTTTTAAGTTCACTATCACTATAAGTTTAGTCTCATCAGAGAACATCATAAATCTAAAAAATTCAGGATTATTTTGTATTATTTGTAAAGCCCATTGGCAAAATCGAATACGCATTTAAATATAATGTGGCCTTAATTCCTCAATTAAAGTTATACGGTATGGATGATATCCAAGATTATGTAGAATTCGTAAAGCAGTCCCTTGTGGTATACTGATTTCTCTTGCGATTTGACGATTGCTAATATGACGATCTAGATGAACTGCAGCTATAACAGTCACAACGCGAGGATCATTTTCGTTATACTCGTGGCGTCTGCGTTGACGATTAACGTATTGTTATATAATTAGGACTTCTTCTGAAAGGAAAACGTTGAGCGTAGAGTCGTGCTGCCGCAGGATAATTATTGCGACACTCTTCTAGAAGCATTATCATATCGACGATATAATTAGGGGGATAATCAGCCATGATAACATTGTTGGTTCAAAATAATTATTTTCTTTAATACTGATCTTTACTATGATGTTAATAAAATAAAAATGTTTTTAAAATTTTTAAGTAAACTGAAATTATTCAAACAATGACTAAATATCAACTTTAATGCAAATATTTTATTTATTAATACTTCAGTAACAGAAATTAACAACCTGATGAAATAACATGGTAAATGAAATTCAATATTCAATTAATTTATTTTAAATTTAAAATATTTACCCTTCTCAAAGTGATGTTAAAGTACTGAAAACGTACAATTCATTAATATGTTTGACTAAAATATTTTTATGCGAATTTACCACAACTTGAAATAATTTTCCTATTGATATTATTTAAGTATTTAATTGTTATGATTATTGATAAAGCCAACAAGCTATTTCAGGTTTTTTATTTGATGAATTCCTTGAAAAACACCATTTTTGTACAATAGAAAACAAGCAGAGAAGTACGTTTTTATTTCTAAATAATGCTAGAACTACGATTAGGGAAAAAAAATGAGGGTCATTTTAAAAAATTTTTCAAACATTAACTTCGAACATTAACCCTTTAAGGGCTTGCTTTTAAGAAGCGAGTAATTTATCGTAAATAGAGGTTTCGTGATACAAATATACACTTGGTATAAAAATAAGAGTATTCGCTTTTAGTTAGATTTTTTGTTTGTGGGTTAGGGGTTTGTTGGTTTAGCGTTTGTGGGTTTCATATTAGTTGGTTTGTGGGATGGGTATGAGGTTTGGGGTTTGTTTGTTTGTGGGTTTGAGTTAAAGTGTATCTACCTAAAAAGAGACTATGTTGAGAAATAGAGAGCTTTTTAGAGCCACTCTTTGAGAACAGCTTTCTACTTTTTTGGTGTTATTGGCATTCGTTTGGATAATGAATTGTCGTTCAGAATCAGGCCATTGAAGCACTAGCAATGTGGTTATTAAAGCCTTGTTACACTTTTTTCTTCTTACCGAGGTCAGCAGTTTCCCTATAGTTTAACAATTTTTAAGGAATATTTGGTTTAGCAAATATTATTTATTTAAAAGGATTCCTGAGAAATCTACACAATTTTTTAAAAATGTTTAGCATCGGATACTTTCTCCGAACCTGGGTAGAAACCATCTCGATTAATCATGACCTTGCTTATTTCACTTTAGTCTGGTAGAAAATGCTTGAAACTGAAAATAAATGAATGCACATAATATAATATAGTGGAATAAAAATAGTCTTCTTATGAATATATAGAGCGACCTCTGCACACATCAATCACTTCTGCACTATCTGATGTCTTCTTTATTCTCCTATTACTGGCTTTCAATTATTCTTATATATTTATGAAGATACTTCATACTTGAATGTCGTGTAAAGATTATGAAAAATTTCAGCAAAATAATATTTATGAACATTTAAATAATTTTATCAGATTTTACTTCCCTTGCTCTGGTACTATAAATTATGATGCTTAAAGCCATTGCATAATATCTATTAACAAGAATAGAAAAAAAAAGTAGAAAAATAATGTAGACAATTGAACACAAGATATGTGCGTGTTATAAAATTAACTTTTTATTTGTTATTTCTATAATATAAACAATATCAGATTTTTCAACAAATCATTTTGAATATTCTTTAATTACACATTAAGTCTAGAATTACATTGCCAATAAAGTAATTCGAGATATTTTTACGTTTATTGAGTGGTTGGATCTAAATTTGGAATCTATTTTACCAGACTAAATCTATATATTAGGTGAGTTTAAGGTTAAATTTAGAAAATTTATTATAAAAAAAGTAAACAAACCTATTTGTAACTTCTTTTGTCAAACCCAACGTAGACCCTATTCTGGGCCTGCTTAACTTAATCTGGTCTTGCTGAAGAAAAGCTTTAAATCTGAGTGTATGACTATTGTTTACCAGGTGTAGATGTATGAAATGCGGATTTTAAAAGAAAAAATAAGACGTTAAATTTAATAGAATAATAAAAAATGCTTCTTTTAAAGTATGCTATATCGCTTTTTATACATTTTTCCCATCTTTCGAGCGATTTGTGAACACCACGCCAGTAGAAATTTTTCCCTTTTGCCGCGAACCATTCATAGAGCCATTTTTTGACATCTTGATAGGAATCAAAGCGTTGCTCAGTAAGTGCGTGACCCATCGATGCAAACAAGTGGTCATCAGAAGAAGCCAAATCTGGTGAGTAAGCTGCATGAGGCAGAACTTCCCAGTTGAGTGCTTCTAATGTGTCGTGAACCGGTTTTGCCGTATGTGATAGAGCATTGTCATGAAGAAATATTACTTTGTGTTGCCTCTTTCGGTATTATGGCCTTCTAAGCATCAAATGGTTTCAATTGGTTGATTGTTGTTGGTAACGCATAGTATTAACCGTTTTCCCAGGTTTCAATAGCTCATAATAGACCACGCCCCTATAATTTAACCAAACACAGAGCATCGTCTTTCTGCCAAAACGATTTCGTCTTGCGCTCGATGTGGATGGTGCTCCTGCGTCTGCTCATGATTTCTTGCGTTTGGGATTTTCAAAATAAATCCACTTTTGATTCCCTGTTACTATTCGATGCAAAAACGACTTTCTTTTGTACCAAGCAAGCAAAATTTCACATGTGATTTTGCGATTTTCCAGTTGCCTGTCGTTCAACTCATGTAGTACCCATCTATCGCTCTTCTAAATTTTCCCCATCGCTCTCAGGCGATTGAAAACAGCTTGTTGGAAAACTCCTAATTGCTGTGCGAGTTGTTTTTGTGTTTGCGAATCATCTTTGTCCAACAATGCTTGCAAACCCATATCTTCGAATTTTTTTGGCGGTTTTCCATGTTCCTTGTCTGCAACGTCGAAGTCATCTTTTTGGAAATGCTGAAACCATCTTTCACACGTATCTTGCGATGGATCATGTTCACATAAGCTTCTCGTAGTAACCGAAAGGATTCAGCAGCAGTTTTCTTCAAATGAAAACAAAAAATTAATGCTATCCGCAAATGCTCTTTGTTTGGTATAAATTTTGACATATTAAACACAACAATACAACACGATGCACACACTTTTTCAGTCTATCACTAATGCGCATTTGAACTTATTGATGACACAACAAAATGGCGCAGTGTCAAATCATAACAGCTTAAAGTGCATTGGTACACCATCTGTTGTCTAAAATCCACATTTCATACTTGTACACCTGGTAAATCATTTTGATATCTAGTAACAATGTACCTATATAGGTAAATTCCATACTAATGTGCTAGTTAAGGCTTCATTTGCATTAATTTACCAGGTGAAACTGTCGATTGAAATTCTTGAAACCAGTTTCATAAAATAAAAGATATTACATCCTAATTAATCTAATGGTATCGCTATATCTCAATACCATGATATGAAAATGATTACTCATTTTTATGATATCAAATTTTTAACGCAGAGACGTTGCGGGCCCGCCTTGATGGTTTCGCTAAATTGTCCGAAACTTCGCAGTTCATTAAGTGGTTCAGTCGGGACCAATCAGAGTATTGCGATATCTTAAACGTACATGCGCAGTGGCCGCCCAGAGGTCTATATAAGCGGTTTTATAACCACAATCCGGGCAGTCGGTTCGATCGTTTTGCGTTCAAGCTAGCCGAAACGAACTGGCCTTCGTAACTGCCGAAATTCAACCTACTGTCCTGGGAGTTACGCGGCCTAGCGCAGTTCCGTCACGCCCCGTCTGCAACCAGTATTATGCGTTCTAGCGCAATTTTATTTCGAACCTCCGTTTTTGCATCCCGACCTGGTTGCAGAATTCGACGCCCGAGAACGCGCTACCGTAAAGGAGGGTCGTAGTAAATAAAACGTAGTAAAAATACACCTACAGATACACTAAAACACATGGAATCAGAAGTTTGCCACGTCCACATCGTTGATTCTGAGTAATACTGAGAGCAAGCATTACGCAAAAAAGTAAGGATTTTTTTGATCGATTTTCAAAAATCTTAAAGGTTTGTTATATTCGATATATAAACACAACTTTAATAGTTTATTACAATATGACCTTAAAATCGTGATCAGTGACTCCTAAAACTCCCATATACAAAAATTTAGATGCAGTAGTCGATTTTCGAAAATTTCTCGCCCGCCATCTTGGATCAGCCATCTTGAATTTTCTAAATACCACCTTGGCTTAGTAATCAGCAGCTCGAAAAACCCCCTGGTATTATATTAGAGATGAAAAATATTATGATAACATTTTTTTTCTAAAAACAATTCAATTTAACGTATGCATTACCGTATCGGACCGGCATGATGCCATATGGCGTCATGGGGTGACTCGCCAACGTTTGACCTTGGTTTGGTTCCACTTTGAGGAACTTAGAACACTTTTCTATGGAGATAATGAACTTTAGAATTTTTCAAAATCCCGGCCCTCTAAGGGTTAATTGTGACGCGCGTGATGGTGTTTTAATTAAGGCATTTAATGTAAGTTAAGCTACCGAGAATCATAACTATGGTTCTTAAGATTTTGAAAAATATTCTAATTGACGCATCCCAGTCTGCGATAACATTTGCTTCTGAAAGAAATTTTACTTCTAGATTTTCAAGGTCAAGGGAGAAGCATGAGCCATAGATCTACTTATCATCAGCAAATAGAATATAATTGACAGATGGTAAAACTAATAAAATATCATGATTAATTAAAATCAACAAAAGCAAAAGACTGAAAACGCTTCCTTGAGGAAACCGGAAAAAGCATTGGAGAAAGATTAGCAACTCCTATCGTATGAACTACTGCAAGACACCTTTAATAAAAGTATCAGTAGAACCTCTCATTATCTGAAAGCATTTCATTCTGTACATCCTCAAACCCTTCTCATAAATTCGAGAACATCATCTCCTCAATAGAGAAGATTCTCTAATAAAAAGATTCTCTAATAATTAGAGAATCTTCTCTATTGAGAAGATGATGACCTCAACTTCATGAGAAAGGTTTGAGGATGTACAAAATTAAATGTTATCGCAAAATGGGATAGAATTAGAATTAAGAATTACGATTTTGAGATTATAAGAATGATAAAGTTTAAGAATCTTCTTTGATTTTCTATTTTAGATGATTAGAAGGGACAGAATCATCTGCATAAGGAAAGAGATTTTTTTTTTATTTCATTTTTATAAAAGTAGTATTTAAATATATAAATATTAAATATATAAATACTTCTCTACCATAAAAATAATTCTTCTTACTCGCCTGAAACACGAATTTAAAAAAAAAAATTTACCTTATTATATGCAATAGTTTTTAAGAAAAGGAAAATTGTTATAAATATGCTTTGTTTTTTTTTAATAAAAAAGCAAAAAAAAAAAAAAGAAATGCAAGTACTCAGATCAATTTTCAAATATCTAACATAAATTTCTTTGTAAATCCTACAGGTATATTCATAATTTATTTATAAAAATAATTTAGAAAAGTTTTTTGAAATACATTTTTACAAATTATCAACCCTTAGACTACCGGGATGCCGATATATCGGTCCCGAAGTAAAATAATTTTTTCTGTAATGATCATATGAAAATGTATCCAAATATACTTAAATTTATATTTATGTATTGAGGCCACCACATATATACAAATAGGGATCATTTGGAGGTAAACAACAGGTTCCTATATTAAGTGAGTAAGAAACGGCCGTAAATATAAAACTAATAAGAAAGGTACTTGACGTATCTTACTGATTCCAATCCCACTAAATATAATAAAAATAGTCTACCGATGTAGTAAAAGTCATATTAAAAAATCATCCCCAAAAGTGTATTTCATTATAATAACAGCCTTGTTACAAATAATAATGAATAAAGAAAGGTAATTTGTGATATTTAAAATATGACACTGCCATCATATTTAGCATCCCTTAAATCTTGTATGTAACACTTATTTTAAAATTTGATTACCCAAAATTTTTTCTTGATCTGAGTCTGCCGGAAAGCCGATATATGAGCTTGAACCATGATGTTAACTTTGATTATAGTCTGTAACAAGGCAGAATTTTCTACCTGTTACTTAAGGGGGGGGTAGGGTTTTGAAGGCAGAAAAAAACAGGTTTTTACAGATTTTTTTTTGGGCGTACGGTAAAAGTAAATTTATTTCTAATTATTATACATTAAAGAGTAGTTATTGAACTATATTCTGTGAAATATTGGTTGAAAAATATTGAAAATTGACCGAATGGCAGCAATTCTTCGCAGGCGCCTCAGAAAAAATACATTTTGCGGTGCACGTCATACCTCAGCACTGGATCATCTGAAATGAAATAACCAAAGTTTTTCTTTTAATTTTTATGTCCCTCTAGGTATCCCTGTCGAGTTTTTCCATTTTTTTTAAATTTTTGAACTTTTTACAAGACTTGAAAGTGAAAATACCGATTTTTGGCCTGAATTCATGACTATTGTTGTTAATAATAAAAAAAATAAAATCAAAAACGAAAAAATCTCAACAGGGTTACCTCATGAATTATGTAAGGAAATACTGTAAAAAATTTGAGAACGATCGGTTGAATAGATTTTGAGTTACAGAGTGCACCGACTCAAAAAACATCGATTTGAGAAAAACGCGTTTAAAGTTTTTCGTAGCGAAAAGACCCTGATAAAACTTAGTAAGCTATTTATTTTTTATTTTACTCACATAGAATCATCAATGCCGGGACCATAGAGTATAGAACTTTCGTCAAGAATGTCCAAAGCATCTTTTTGATCAAGTCTGCGGCGAATTCTATCATTTTTAGCGGTTTCAGCTGCTCGCTCATCTGCTCTGTTCATTCGAATATCGTCGGTTAGAAGCGCCCATCCATGACAACTTGGACCAGTACTGATTCGCATATCTTCTAGGAAGGTTAAATAAGCGTTACAGCCTTCATTGAAAACACAAGCAGCCACTGAAGATGCAAATTCGACGACAGTTGCTGAACCACTCTCAACTTTCGGCGCAATCTTCCAAATAAGCTGGTTCAAACTCTCATTATTATTTTGTGTGAATCCGCCAATACATCGCTCTAGGAGAGCATCTTTGCTTAAATCTTCATAAATTGGCTTGATTCCTTGTAAAACATCAGTTGGTAGAGCAGAATATGAGTGTTTGAAATTATTCAGCTTGTTTGAAGCTGCGGCTTTCTGCCATTCACACCATGAGTCTTCTCCGCTAGGGCAGTTTTCGTGTTGTGGTTTTGCATCGGTTGAGGCATAATGATAGTAAGTTGCCCAAATGGCTTTTTTCATTTCTTCTACAGAATTAGAATTGAAACGAATTGCACGACCATAGTACTGGGTGAGCTTATCAATCATTTTTGCAGTCAGTTTCCCTTTACCTGAGAGAGTTTTTTTTTGGATATTTTTTCCAGTTTTAGTTTCACTATCAGTCACAGTTTTTTTGACTAAACCACGCAAACGAGTTCCCATCCTTTTTTGGACGTGTCCAACACATTCTTTTTTATTGATCAGAAAATTTTCACCATAAGGTTCAGCATTGATAACACCACTATATGTTTTCGAGTCAGAATTTGTCACAACCAGCTAATCCCAAGCCTAAAACTCGCATCACGAAAGCAAATCGGTAGTTCACTTCATACATATGATTATCTACTCGTTCACTAGACGGAACGTAACGAGGTTCTTTGCATTTTTCACATTTTATTTTTATCTTGAAACCAAGACCTATTTTGCCACAACACTGAAATGATACTGTACTATCACAAACTGCACACTTTACTAACGTAGAAATTGTTGAAAAAACTAACAGAAAATCAATGATTCTGAAATGTTTATTTGTATCTTCAGCAACTTTTTGGCTAAAGCTTAGTCTGATTTTTTTCGTTGACGTACTCCTTGCCTCAATATCGTCATCGTTTCTTCGTTTATGCGGAGGAACTATTTTTTTAGCTTGATACAACTTTTTTGCAGACTCCTTTCTACACTCTCTTGAAACTTTTCTCGGCATTTTGCGAACAACAAAAATATCACAACGAAATAGAGTAAGAAAATACAACACGACTGTTACACTCCGCGTCTGCTTCGAAAATGAACCAACACCAGGTACCGTTACAACGACCTTGTCTAAGACCTTTCTGTAAACTGCTTAGGGACAATAACAAAAGAGATTGAGAAACAGCTGCCTTTCCGCTGAGCGGTTACAGCTCAGGTAGTCGTTCGAGACACGCCTACTTCCAAAGCTATATCTTTGTGAGTTTTGCTCCGATTGACTTCATATTAACAGACAACATTCTTGAGTTACTATACTTTCATAATATGCAATAAAAAAAAATCACTTTTTTTGAACCCTCAAAACCATACCCCCCCCTTAAGCGTTGGCTAGCAACGCAATACCATTTCTAATAGAAATAATAGATCATCTAAACGCTGAAACACACTAATTGCACTACTTCCAGTTCCCATAAGCTACCCTAATATATCCTATCATTCCCTTCGAGCTCTAGTATCAAATATTAAATAGATGCTCAAGTCATTCAGCTTGAGCAGTCATTGAGCAGCCTTATAAGTTAAATTACATATCTTAAAACCACTTTAGCTATAGCCCAAGGATACATTAACAGTTTATTGGCTCAAGATATGTAAGAAGAACCAATTTTAACCAATAACCATTTGTGTAGCTCCAAGAACTACTCACTTGGCTTGATGGAGGAAAAACTATCTAAGTTATGGTGGCACTTTTTTAAAGTGTCAACTCCCCGTAAAGCTTAAGTGCAGAAGATTATTTGACAAGAAGCTGCTGACTGCACAAGTCACGAATGTAAAACAATAATTTATTGAAAGTTGACGAATTTAGAACTAAAGCTATAAGCTAGACGAAGATAGAAGATTTGATGGCTGGAGCAGAAGAGAAGAGTAGCGCGCTGCACTTACGTCGACGGCGTTGTAGTCCAGCGTACCTTGCAGTATGTATACTCCGTTTTAAAGAAACGGAATATTAGCAAACTAGATGTAGAAGAAAGACTCTTTCCGCGTCGAAGAAAGCAGTGTCTGTCTTGACGCCATTGTTTAACGTTAATAGAGCAATTAGTCTTGCGACGCGCATCAGAACGATTTCTTTTGTATTAGCAGAGCCAATATACGTGCAAGAAGTAGTTGCGAGCCGTGTATAAAGAGATACGAATAAATTGAGAGTTATGAGTTGCACTGGGTGCAAAGTTTAACTAAAATAAAGTTATTCATTATTCATTATTCGTTCTTATTCCTCCGCGTGTAATGTGTGTGCCACGGGTTTTTCGTGCTCGAATTAAAAGTGAAGATCGTTTTTATAGCGAAATGGTTCGCAAAAATTTCATAGTGAATCTTCAAATTTCTGTCTTTGACAGAAATCAAGCTCACCTTGAGCCGTGGCCAATCATTACGTATATTTTAATAGTTAAATAAATAGATTTTATATTTTTACTACGTGAGTAATAATTTGTACGCCGACCTGATCCCCACGGTTGTTACAAATTGCTGCATGATATAAGATATAAATTTACGTACTTCTAAATGACGATTGACACCTTGAATCTTGGCAGTCTAAACATTAAAATATACTTTTTAAGACAAATCACATTAATGTAATATTCTTTATAAGACTTGTGTTTTCGTTCATTTTAAACTAAAATGCTCATCTACATTAATTTTTCTAGTAATGTACTTATTTTTTGTTAATTAAAAAATTGATTGTTTTACTTTACCATCATTTAGTTTACCAGTGGAGCTGATTTGGGAATTTTGTTAATAGATGTGTTGAAAAAATCTAAAATAGAGCCTTCACAAACGAACTTCCAAAAACTAGTAGATCTATTTTCTCTAATAAATGCTAATTCTCCAGAAAGAGAAACATTTGTTTATAATGCGGTTCGATGGAGTATGACGGGATCAAATTTCAAAAATGGTCATCCCATTTTTCATAAAATGATAGCCAAAGTTTATTGGCATGGTAAGTTTAAATTGAAAATTTCTTTTTCATTGTTCATGTTTCCATAGTCAAGTTCATTATTCAATAGACATGTTTATTATTCAATAGTGCATGTAAATGTTTAACTCTTCTGTTTTTTAGATTATTTAAATAAATTTCTATGAATTAAATTTTTATTTATTTAGCCTGTTTAATAAATATTAAACTTTCATCAAACCGAAAGATCTGTAAATAGTGCAATATTTCTTAATTATTAAACGGCGATATCTGGGGGATTGGTATTGCATTTTCTTAGCCTATTTAAAGTCTGCATTGGTTGGCAGCTCAAACTGGCAAATGTCTGATTTTGCTTTTATTTGTTGCATTTTTTTAAAATTTATCTAATTTATCTGTAAAAAATATGTAATTAGGAAGAATATACAATAGAATAGAAATCATACAGATAATCAATTTCAAAATTTTCCAATTTTAATAATCGAACTAGAGTTTCACAGTGCAATTAAAAAAAAAAAAAAAGAATGTATTGAAATATAACACAATCTTGTTAGTAATATTATAACTAATAATTACAATTAATATTTAAAATAACATAATTAAATCATTACGTCATTAATCTTGATAATAAATAAGAAAATACTTGGCAGACCGTCGATAATAGTCTGAGGTTAATGATGTCAATGCATTTTACCTCATTTACGATCGTAAGGCAGTAACTATTAATGTATTACAATTATAAAATGTTACAATTATAAAATGTGTTCGATCGTATGTAAGTTTAGCAATACTTGTTCTATATTCCAATTCCTAAATCTTTTTTAATATTTTATTAAAACTGCGAAATAATAATAAATTAATTAAAGAAAATTTTTAGCCTATAACAACTTATTAAATGAATTTTCTTCCATCAAGAAATTTTTTTTTTTTTTTTTTTTTCTTTAAACAATCTAAAATAATTAAAATTAGTGTGTTAGAAATGTGAAGAACAAAAAATTTCGAATTATGTTTTGGAACAAAAGTGCAACTGATAAATACTTATCTGTTCATGACATAGATTTGAAAAAAGGGGCATTGAAACCGAGAGATTAAGGGAAGTTATTTCCAAAATTACTCAAGGATTCACACACATGAATTCCTAATTTAACAAAAACGATTGACATAATTTCAAGAAAAATTAATAAATTTATTACTCAAACACAGATTAGTCGCAGAGAAGGATTAATTAAATAGACATTTGTTTTCGTTGATTAAGTCAAATTAAAAATTTCTCGAGTAGGATCAGGCAATGTTTATAATTCTGATCAATCAGAATTCAATCTCGAATCTCGCGGTGATCGTACACTTCCAATCATAGGTACTCGGAAGATTGAATGTTTTGTTCAATCCCTCAATTCTTTGACTCATAGCTACGCCAGACAACCAATTGTTTTTGCAGATCGCATTTTAAAGTTGCTTTTACTAATTACCTTGAAAGAGAATAATGGAAAGTTTGAAACAAAGATTAAAAAACAATGTATTTAGCTTAAAATATTGTTGCTTATGCTTCGAGTTCTAGGAAATTGATATCTCAAATATCTATTAAACAGTTTGACAAGATTTACTTACCTATTGTAGGGAACGACAGTACTTTGTGTCTTGACTCTTGGACTGGACAGAAAAAAACTAATTTCACTAATATCAAAAAAGTGAAAGTCTATACCTCTTGGAATTACACCAATTGCACAGCCGCTAGATGTGCATGACTTTAGACATTGAAAAACTTTCTTACAACAGTTTTCAGATCTAATTATTCTACATAATTACAACATTATTTTACACTTACAAAATAATACACTCAAAACTCAATCGCTAAAACATAACCAATTTTTATCATCACAATTTGTAAGTATATTTTAGTATGTTTGGTGGCAAAGTGGTTATACTATATTAGCGAACGACAATAAAATGTTAAACTCCTGTTGAATACTGCTTAAGGGGGAAGATACTCTTAGGATTATGAAAAAATCGATTTTGTTGCATTATTTAAAAGTAGTGTATTTTAAAAATATTCTGTAAAAATTTAGAAAAAAAACCGACTGTTATTTACGGAGATATAGAAGTTTGAACGCAGCCATCTCGAGCGCATGATAGTAGGCAGGTAGCGGCAGCTGTGCGCTTGACAACCTGAGAGATCACAAAGGCCAGCGTGCGTGCGTGCGTGCGGGCGTGCGTGTGTATATGTGTGTGTAACTCGGCAAGGCTATTGGTGATAACTGTGATTCCGTTCAAAAAATGAAAAAAAGCCATTTGGGCTTCGTTTTATCTTAAAAGTTCAACCGATGAGAAGCTGCATCATGATAAGTGTCCACCAGGTGCTGACTCATGGTGCAAATATCAAAAGGCAAAGGCGGAGAATAACTTTGCGTCTTTCAAACAAGATTACGCTCCCTTGCCGGAAAAAGTTTCAAATGCTATAAAACCGATTTACGAAAGTCTTGCAAACGACTAATTATTGTAAAAATACATTGGAGAATTTACGCAGAATAACAACGGAAGCTTTAATCAAAGCTTTTGGAAGATCATGCCGAAAACGTTATCTACGAGCCTTACTACCGTTAGCATACCCGCCTATGTCGCTACCTGCACATTCAATGAGGGTACACAAAGGCTATTCTCCATTTCCGATGCAATAAGGATTAAATTAGGACCGCATGCACACGAATATGCAAAGCAGAAAGATTGCAATCAAATCGGCTCAGCTAATCGTCGTTCATTAGACAGCACGCGGGAAGCAACAATAGCTCGCTGACGTCGTAAAATTACTACTGAAGCCGCCAATAAAGAAATGAAATTTTGAAAAGAAAAAAACTTCTTCTGTATATACAGGGTCCGGTAATAAGACCTCCCTCATTTTAATATGTTGTCACAGAAAAACTGAAGAAGATAAAGAAAAAATACTTTTATTTATGAAAAATATATACTTCGCTATTTTGGATTATTTGGTTTTAAAAATTATATCCGCTAAATAAGGGTTTAAACTAACTATTACCGTTTCGCCACCTTCTTAAAAGAAAAATATGCTCCCAACACAAAATATTTAGCAACAGCGCACCAAATTATCACATGAGGGCTCTGTACTGGTCGCTAATGAATTCCACGAGGGTTTTCTGCAGCCCAGTAGCGGAAATTCTGTTTGTTTACAGTTCTTGATAAGTGGAAGCGGGCCTCATTCAAAAAAGTAAACAAAGCGCTAGGGAGAATGTTTTGAAGAATTTTCTCACACGCAGCTCTGCAAGTTACAAAAACTCTCTCACTTAATTCCTGGGTAACCGTCATTTTAAGGGGGGGGGGGGTAAGGTTTTAAGGGCGAAGAAAAGGCATATTTTTATTATTTTTTTCTGGAGATATGAATAATGTTGGTTTATTTATTCCATATACACGTTATAGTACAACATCTGAAGTATTTTTGGATAAAATTTCAATCAAAAATATCAATAAATAAGTCCGTGACAGCGAATCTCCGGAGACGCTTCGACAAAAAGTTGTTATGCGGTGAACTTCCTAACTCGTTACCGGATCATCTGAAACAAAAAAATCTTAATGCGTTTAAAAGGTGATAACTTTCCCTAGGTAGTCAGAGAGAGTTTTTTTTCCGATTTTTTTATTTTTGGCAGCATTTGAAAGTGAAAAACGCGATTTTTGCTGAAAAAATTTCAGTGAATTTGTTATTATAAAATAGAAGAAAATGGTAAAACAAAAAAAAACTCTCTCTGATTACCTGTTGATTTATGTGTAGAAATAGTGTTCAAAATTTGAAAAGAATCGGTCAAGTATTAAGATTTTAAGTTAAAATGTTCACGAACTTTAAAAATGACGTTCTCGGGAAAATCAATTGAAAGTTTCTTATACTCATAAATCTAGCATGAGGGCCGGTCGTTTGAAACGCGGTATCTTCATTAGTTTTGCTCCGACTAACTTCGAATTTTGACGCAATACTCTCGACATGTTGTGCATTCAGAAAAAAAAAAAAAAAAAAAAAAAAAAAAAATGCAAAATAAATTTTAAAACCTTAACCCCCCCCCCATTAAAGGGGTGCATCTGAAGTACTCTATGAAGAATTCTTCTTACACTTCTACCAGATCATCCCAGGGCAGCTGAATATTTAAGTGTTGAACGCCTTGGTGATTGTTGGAAAGATTCTCTCACATGTGCCACATTTTCTGGCGCTGTTGCAATCGCAGGTCAGCCAGTAGGTTTTCTTTTTAGTGCTGAATCTGTGTTTCTAAGGTTTGATACCCACAGTTGAATAGTTTTTCTATCTGGGACACGATCATGTTGGCCAAATTTGAATCGTGTCCAAAACATTCGCTGAGTACTAATCACAGAACAACCGTTACTAATAAATTCCTCTACAAGAAACGCACGATGCTCACCAAGCCAAGCCATGGCGCACACTGAAAATGGCACGTACACCATTTTCAAACAATACCCCCTTCACATCAGTAGTCCCACTAAAACTCGCACGCCGACTACTTCAAATACGGGAGGTTTTATTGCCAGACCCTGTATATAAATCCCCTGTTTAAACGAACGATTTTTTGTGCGATGAATATATATATACTTCTTTTGTAGCCAAAAATGTGAGCAAAATTTTAGTGAAAACCAAAATTTTTACTTTTAACATCCGCCACTTTGTGAAAAATGAAAATTTTTCAAAACCCTTCGTTTAACCAGAGCATTATACAATTATCTATTGAACCCCTTTTATTTTTTGATTTCAGTTGATCGAGTCATCAGCAGCGGTGATCACCGCAATTCGGTTCTTCTTTGTGGACCCTCTGCAAATATACTATGGCAAACTAGATGATATAGTATGGCGGTTGCTGGTTCGTTTATAAGGAGAGGGATGATCAACTTAGTTAGTGACCACGCTTGGTTCTGTCCTCAGTACAGCCATGTCTGAACAAGAGGTACATCCGTCTGTCGCGCAATGCGTCATCATTAAGTTTTTAACAAATAAAGGCGTTAAACCGTCGGAAAGTTTTACTCGTTCAAAGGCGCAGTTTGGAGACACTACATTGTCTCAGAATCAAGGGTATACGAGGTCTGGCTATTAAATAACGAAACTGGTTACGAAAAAGGGTTTTATTATAAAAATTATCCTACATTCAAATGCTCCCCTTCAACATACTCCCCTTCCCTCGCCACACACCTTTCCATACGTTTTTTTCCATTGATCGAAGCAGTGCTGGAAGTCTTCTTTGGTGAGAGCCTTTAGGAGCTCTGCCGCTTTTTGCTTTACCGCTTCCATCGACTCAAATCGGGTTCCTTTCAAAGCAGATTTTATCTTCGGAAACAAAAAGAAGTCGCACGGTGCCAAATCTGGCGAGTACGGCGCGTGTTCAAGCACTGGAGTGCGCTTACCGGCCAAATACTGCTTCACAGATAGCGCGTTATGGGCAGGTGCGTTGTCCTGGTGCAAAATCCACGAGTTGTTCTTCCACAACTCGGGCCGTTTCTTACGAACTCGTTCTCGCAGTGTTGCCAAAACTGACAAATAGTAAGTCTGGTTGACAGTCTAACCCTCTGGAACCCATTCAGTCATCACGATACCGTTAATGTCGAAAAAAACGATCAACATTGCCTTGAATTTTGATTTGGACATCCTTGCTTTTTTGATTCTGGGCGATTCAGGCGTCTTCCAATGCATCGATTGCCGCTTTGTTTCAACATCGTATTGAAAAATCCACGTTTCGTCGCAAGTAATAATGTTATTCATCAGTCTGGAATCTTGTTTTAACCTTTCAAGGAAATCTGAGCAGACCTGTTGACGCAAGAGCTTTTGGTCAGGAGTCAGGTTTTTTGGCACCAACTTCGCACAGACTTTTGTCATGTGTAATTCCTCGTGTAAAATTTGTCTAACCGTTTCTTTATCGGCGTTTACAGCATCGGCAATCATCCGGATGCTCATTCGACAATCTGCACGCACAATTTGGTTGATTTTGGTCACTGTTTTCGGAGCTGAAACAGTGACAGGGCGACCTGGGCGTTGGTCATCTTCAGTGCTCACTCGGCCCTCACTGAAGCGCTTACACCACTCAAAAACACGCGCGCGAGATAGAGAATTGTCCTCATAGGCCTCTTGCAACAATTTACAGCACTCAGTCGGAGTTTTTTTCAATTTAACGAGAAATTTGAGATTGATACGTTGCTCTTGTTTTTTGTCACACATGGTTTTCGGCACGAGAAAAAAACACGTCCGTTTCAAACCGCTACTGCACAAATACAATAATAGTGACGAGAACGTGTTTTGGTACGTGCATAGACAAGATATCTAGATACCCAACGCACTACTCGTTTTTTTCCCCACCCCTTTACGGCGCCCTCTAGGCGCGCAGTCTCGTTATTTAATAGCCAGACCTCGTACGTGGGCCAGGGAATTTAAGAGTGAGCGAGAACGTGTTAAAAACGAAAGTCATGATCGACTTCCAAGGACAAGTCTTACAAATGACAACATCCGTACCGTTCGAGAGCTTATTGAATATGATCGACGGTTAACTGTTTCAGAAATTTCGTCAAAAGTGGGTATCAGCTATGAAAGTGCTCAATACAGTATCACTGATCATCTTGGCTTCAGAAGAATTAGTGCTCGATGGGTTTCGAGGTTCCTAACCGGGAATCAAAAACAGGTTAGATAAGATATGACTGAGAGACTTCTGAATCGATTTTGACAAGAAGGAGAGGATTTTTTGAGGCGTCTCATCACATGTGATGAGACGTGGGTCTACCATTATACCCCTGAATCGAAAATGGCAAGTAAAAAGTGGCGAAGGAAGGATGAAGGCTGTTCAGCGAAGGCGAAAACTTTCATCTCAGCCGGAAAAGTGCTTGCGACGATTTTTTTTGTCTTAAAGGGAGTTTTACTCATTGATTCACGTTAAAAAAACAGTGAAAGCGGTCTACTATTGCCAGTTGTTACAGTCAGCTAAAACCTCCCACCGTAACAAAAGACGAAGTATGCCCATAAGAGAGGTCATCCTTCTCCATGACAACGCTAGGCCGCATACCGCGGCTTCGACAAGGGATAAACTGGAAGAAATGGGCTAAAAAACAATCGAATACCCTCCTTATAGTCCAGACTTGTCTCACTGTGACTACTTTTTGTTCGCGCCCCTAAAAGAATCACTTAAAGGAAAACGATTTAAAAGCAATGAACAAGTCAAGGAGCACGTGCGAAATTGGCTGACAACTCGTCCTAAAACTTTTTATAAACAAGCAATATTTAAGCTTCCAAAACGATAGCAAAAGTGTGTAGACATCGCAGGAGACTATATTGAGAAATGTCGATGATATGGTTTGTGTGTAATATTATTCAATAAATGTATAAAAAAAAATTACCGTTTATGTTTGATTCACCCTTGTACTATATCTTGCACGTTTTTTCATATATTTTCATAAATAATGAGATATAGTGTTGGAAATATTCGTTTATTTCCGCGCA
Source organism: Chalcis sispes (assembly GCA_949987625.1). Lineage (NCBI taxonomy): Eukaryota > Metazoa > Arthropoda > Insecta > Hymenoptera > Chalcididae > Chalcis > Chalcis sispes. The sequence goes on along the minus strand of OX465097.1, from coordinate 45,008,634 downwards.
GCAATACGCACTTGTGTGTGTATACAGGGTGCGTACGGTATTTGAGGACAACTTGAGAGTAAAATTAATTAGCTTGTATTTTTAATGGAATTTAATGAAATTTTAGGAATTTTTTATACAACGTTAAATTAATATATGGCTATAAAGTTATTCAATAAAATCGCCATTAGCAGCAATAACCTCTTTGATCCAGGTCCGGAAACAATTACATGCCCGAATCAAATGCTCCTTGTTCATATTGACCATAACAGCATTAATAGCAGTCTTCAGTGAAGAAGTGGTGTTATAAGAACACTTATTGGTCTCACGCACAACTACGCCCCATACGTAATAATCCAAAGGATTAAGGTCTGGGGAGCTAAGTGGCCATAGGTTTGGTGTTATGTGGTCATGAAAATTTTCGGCCATGCAATTTTGTGTCGCCATCGCTTTATGTAAAGGAGCAGAGTCTTGTTGAAAAATGTATGGTCTGCCTCCGCTTACATTGTCTATCCAGGGTTTTACTACCGTCTCCAAAACCTCGATGTATGCAGCAGAGTTCACTCGAAGTCCTTGAGTAAAAAAGTGTGGTGGCATAACATTTCCTTCGTTGCTGACAACACCTTAAACCATAACAGTGGCTGGAAATTTTGTGTGCATAACAACAGGAACCTCCGTAGGATTTGAACATAGCCATCTGTCATTTCTGTGATTGGTCTTTTGATCTTGGTCAAAATTTTTTTGTCGGAAAAAAACCATAACAGTTTGGGCGCCTCAGGGTGTTTGATTTTGTTTAAAAGACGTTTTGATCGGAGAACTCTCTGTTCCCGTGTTCGTTCCGACATGAAATGTCCTCTGCGCATCACGTAAGACTTATACCGAAGGTCTTCGTGGACAACTCTACGAATAAGGCGCTCAGAAACATGAAGCACACTCGCAAGGACTCTCATTGATTTTGAAGGGTCCTCGTCTATGATCGCTTGCACTTGCTCTTAAAATTCTGCAGATCGAACAGTGTCAGAACGTTGTTCGTGCTTTTTGCGTTTTGCAACCGATTCTGTATCGCCTCCTGATGCTTCCAATTCACGCCGAACCTTATGCACGAATAAACGGGCGCAATTAAGAAAATTAGAGATCTCTAAGTCTGTATGGTTCGCACATATAGCGATAATGACAGCATGTCTCTTCATTTCTTGAGTGATGTTGTAGTCCGCCATTTATTATCTGAAAAGGAAAAAAAAAAAAAAAAAAATTCGCGAAGTTATACTCACATGTATGCATGTCCTCAAATACCGTACGCACCCTGTATAAATTTAGAGACAATAATAAATATTGTCTTGATGTCCAAAACGAACTAATTCTATCGGTGTGGCAACCTTTGCTTTTGTTGACACGAGTCAGTCGAACTTTACATTCCAAATAACATATATCAGAAGTTCAACCGTCGTGTCTTATATAGACGTACTTTATATTGTCGCGTTATTTTCTCAATCATTGTGACTCATTTAAAATTATTCAATAAAAATTAAAATACCGAATAATCAAGATACCTTAATTATTGCATCTTCCTTAAAAATTATCATATAGTTAAAATATATATCTTTTATATGGAAAAAACTTTGTTTTAATTTACTTAAATATTTTGTCAAAAAATAATTCCCGAGAAAACGCTTTTTTGACGTTCCAAGTGTATCTCCCCCTTTAAGAAACATTAATAACTTCTGAAAAATATATAATGTAATTGCAGTCATAAAATACACATAATGCACTAATTATTCGTGCATGTAACATTTTTTATCAATTACTGAAGAAGATCATCCACATTACTGTGAAAACTACATAAAATAAACATACTACTAAGATCAAAAAATAAGACCAATTTATTTTTTTTTTTAAATTCTTTATTTATTCTGTTAAATCTATTTCGTTGCCTTCAAAGTAGTCCCCGCCCGATACAATACACTTACGCTAACGTTTTTTCCAATCCTCGATATAGTCAGATAAGTCCTTTTTCGGAATCGCCTTCGATTGACGCAGCGATTTACGTTTAATCTTCTCAATCGAGTCAAAACGATGTCCCTGGAGTGGTTTCTTGAGTTTATTGAACAGCTAGAAGTCATACGGCTCTAAATCAGGCGAATACGGTGGTTGGGGAACGATATGAGTTGAATTTTTAGCCAAAAAGTCACGAATAATCAATACGGTGTGAGACGGTGCATTATCGTGATGCATAAACCATGAGTTGTCTAGCCACAATTTTGGTCTCTTTTTGTGAATAGTTTCACGCAAACGAGACATAACACTCAAATAATATTCTTTGTTAACAGTTAGGCTCGGCGGATGAAATTCTGAATGCACAACACTATGACATTCGAAGAAAACTGTCAACATGACCTTGATTTTTGAACGATTTCGACGTTATCTTTTTGATCTTACTTCACTGTTGGCACGATATTCGCTGGATTAATCGGTTGTTTCTGAACCGTAGGCATAGATCCATGTCTCATCTCCCGTAATAATGCGTTTCTTGACATTCTGGTAGTCAAAAAGCATCTCTTCACACACATTAACACGACGCTGTTTTTTTTAAAAAATTGAGTATTTTTGGAACCAATCGAGATTTGACGCGTTTGAGACCCAAGTGATCTTTCAAAATTGCTTAAATCGATCCAAATGAAATGCCAACAGTATCAACAAGGTTTCTAATTGTTAACCGACGATCTTTAAGCACAAGGTTTTCGATTTCTTTGATGTGTTTCTCATCATTGATGTCGATGGTCGTCCTGAACGCTCCTTGTCTTTGACGCTGTCTCTGCCTTCTTTAAACTGTTTGCACCGCTTGTAAATATTTTCTTTTGACAAAGTCTGCTTACCAAAGGCCTTCTGCAATATTCTAAACGTTTCGGCACAGGAAATTTTATTCCGAAAACAAAATTTAATGCAAATTCTTTGCTCACTAAAATCTGACATTATAAGAATCGCCAAAATCACTTTTTAATGTTCACAAAAACGAGCGTCAGTTGCAAACTAATGAATATATTGACATGAAATTTGATACAGATATCTTTCACAGTGCTACCAACTTAAAAAAAAAGTTTCGTCAAATTGACAAACACGCGAAGTTTAAATTGAAAATTGGTCTTACTTTTTGTTCATAGTAGTAAACGAAGATTACTAAATTACTGATTGAGTACTACCTAACATAAGTGGTGAAGGGACTCACGCTTATCCAGTACCTCGAAACAAGAAAGGCGAGGGGACACACGCTAATTGACCCCAAAGGAAGCAAAATTTTTAAAAAAATATGTTAACAAAGAAATTTTCAGTAATGTTTGATAATTTGTTTAAATATTTAAAATATAAAAAAAAACTGATTACACTATTCAATTCAACGAAAAAAAATACACCAAAAACTGTATTTTATTATTTTATCCGAAACTTAATGTTCGTGTACTATAGCTATAAATGTTTAATTCGATTAATAAGCTTATGAAAAAAAGAAACTTTTTTAATTGTTTTGTTGTACTGGGAGTACAAATTAGTTCCGTCTATTTTCAAAAGATGGTTCTGGCTATTATGAATATTGAATAGTAACAGCTGAAGTTAGTAGTTACAGAGAGGTAAAACATATGTCAATAATATTCAGTTCGTATCACCTCGAGTTTTATAAAAAAATCTTGTTTTTAACTGTGTTAAATATGTCCAATTTTGTGTTAACTAAGCAGCATTTGCGGGATGTTTTAGTGTTCTGTTTTAATTGGAAGATAAGTGCAGCTGAATCGCATTTAATGCTTGTGAAAGTATCTGGTGACAATGCTCCAACTGATAAATCTCGTAGGGAATGGTTTCGACGTTTCAAGAATGGAGATTTCAGCGTTGAAGACAAGCCTCGCTCTGGACAGCTAAAAAAATTCAAAGACAAAAAGTTTGAGGCATTACTCGATGAAGATTCAAGTCAAACGCAAGAGAAGCTTGCAGAATCATTGGAAGTGACTCAACAAGCAGTTTCTATACGATTGAAATCGATGGAAATGATTCAAAAGCAAGGCGATTCGGTGCCTTATGAATTAAAACCAAGAGACATTGACAGACGATTTTTCTGTTGCGAGCAGCTGATTCAAAGGCAATAAACAAAGGGTTTTTTACATAGAATTGTTACTGGGGATGAAAAATGGATATTCTATGATAACCCCAAAAACAAAAAATACTACGCTATGCTCGGTCAATCGTTGTCATCGACCTGAACATCAACACCAAAGCCGAATATTCATGATTCGAAGATCATGTTGTGTATCTGGTGGGACCAAAAGGGTGTTGTGTACCATTAGCTGCTTCAACTTGGCGATACCATAACGGTTGATCGGTATAAGCTGCAATTAATTCGTTTAAGCCGTGCATTACAAAGAAAACGGCCGGAATGCAAGGAAAGGCATGACAAAGTTATTTTTGTGCATGACAACGCTCGGCTTCATGTCACAAAAGTTGTGAAAAAATATTTGGAAACACTCAAGTAGGATATTTTGCCGCACCTGCCGTCTTCTCCGGACATTGCTCCTTCTGATTACTGGTTGTTCCGAGGGATGCAGCACGATCGAACAGGTCATCGGTTCACTTCTTTCGCAGAAATCGAAAATTGGCTCCTAACTTGGATCAGCTCAAAAGACGAGACATATTTTCGAAATGGAATTCGAAAATTGCCTGAGAGGTGGGAAAAAGTAGTAACTAGCGATGGACGATACTTTGATTAATCTTTTATTTCTTTTTTTTTTTTTAAATAAATGCATTTTTGACCGCAAAAAAAGGGACCGAATTAATTTGTACTCCCAATAGAATCTATTATATTAGGTTGCTGCAGATGAAATGGCCGATTTAGTAATAAATTTTCAAACAGCTGTAACTTTTTAGAGACGATTTATTTAATCAAAATAGGTATCAATAGATGCAACACACTTTTCCCAACGAGATACAAGTATATTTGTTCCAGTTTTGTTGAAGTCCGAGTTTCTCGACTCGAAGGCATTTTTGACAGCAGCTTCATTATTAAATCATTTTCCTGTCAAAAAGTGATCCAAATGTTTAAAAAAATGGTAATCTGTTATTGAGAGGTCTGGTGAATATGGAGGGTGAGGAAGAGTCTCATAACACAACTCGTTCAATTTTTGGACCATTGTTCTTGATACATGAGGTCGTGCGTTATCATGAAGCAGTATCACTCCATCCCTGTTGACAAGCCTAGGTCGTTGAACTATCAATTTCTGATACATTTCATCCAGTTGAGCACAGTATTTCTCAGCATTGATGGTTTCGCCAGGTTGCAGGAACGAATAGTGGATAACTCCAGCTACAGACCACCAAACAGTTACCATTATATTCTGTAGATGAAGTCTTGGTTTCGGTATGTGTCTTGGCGCTTCATCGGCATCCAGCTATTGGGCCGATCGGCAACGATTATCGTATAAAATCCCCTTTTTATCGCAGGTCACAATTCGGTGCAATAACGGTTCCTTTTTGTTGCGGGAGAGAAGAGAACTTGAAATCTCCATTCGACACGTCATGTTTTGCTCGGTAAGACCATGCGGAACCCATTTGTCAAGCTTTTTTACTTTTTCAAGTTGTTGCAAGTGGCGGCAAACTGTTAAATTGTGAACGCCTAATTTTTCGGCAAGATCCCTTATGGTTTGGCGGGGGTCAGACTCCACTAATGCACGCAGCTCGTCGTTATCGATCGATGGTCCTGGGTGTTTACGTGGCTCATTTCCAAGGTCCATATCTCCGGATCGAAATTTTTCGAACCACCACCGAGTGGTTCGTTCGCTAACTGTATCAGGCCCGAATGCGCTGTTGATATTCTTCGTTGCTTCCGTTGCGTTGTGCTCTAATTTAAATTCGTATAGTAAAAGTAGCCGTTTTTGATTCACTTCCAGGTTTACCTTCTCTTTTTGTTTTTACGATTACTATGAAGTGCAAAACAGAAATGACTCCATAAACCAAGGTAGCAGTATTTATACTTCAATATGTCATATCATTTGCGCCGCCTTGTGCCAACATAATACACTAAAATTGCAGCCAACTTTATGTCATTGCTAAATCGGCTATTTCATCTGCAACAACCTAATATCAGTGACTGTATACAAAAATTCTTTAATTTACTTACACAATTATTGAACACAATTATTAAAAATGAACTATTTTTTACTAACAATTTAAATTGCATACAAAACAAGGATAGATTTTTTTTTAATAATTTACTTCTCTAAAACTTTTTAATCAAAAAATATTCTAAATACTTGACTAAAAATTCAGAGAAAAGTAAAGAAATACGATAATCTCTTTGGCAAGTAAATCAAACATTTCAACGTAAAAAATAAAGCAGCTTATGGTAATGTTTTCGAACATATGCTGTACTGAAAATTAAGCATTTTAACGTGGCGACCGAAGGGACTTACGTTAATCAAGCACTTAATCAATGGGACCATGTTTTCGCTACATCCACGTCGTTAGTCTTAAGTCACGCTAAGAACGAATTTTCTGCTCTTTCTATTCAAGTTAAAAAAGTAGGTGTTGCCATTTGAAAAAATAAGCTGACCTTCAAATAGCTTTCAAAAATGTCCTTGGAGACGAAGTCAAGGTCATCAGTAAATCGCGCGATACAAAATCTGTAACTTCCGTTTACAAGATTTTTCATTATGAAAGAAGATTCGAGATTCATCCTTAACTATATATGATCTCCTAACGACCTTCCAAAATAACTTTTACCCAAGATCAAATACATATCTTAACGTTAACTTTTTTGCTCTTTCCATTTCTAAAATAAAAAATTGGAGTTCCTATTTGAAAAATAAGAGTTCTCCTTGAATCGACCTTGAAAAATTACCTTGGGGTCAACGGTAAGGTCACCAATCAATTCTTTAGACAAAATCCTACAACTTTCGTCTAAAAAAGTTTTTTCTGAAATTACGATTCTGGAAAGTTATTCAGAAGTATTGTTACTTTTGTTACACTTTATATAGGAGATCTCGAGACTTGTAGCTATCAGCCTGAAAAAACATACAATAAGTTTATTTATACTGTAAGATCTTGAAAGTTAAATTATGTACAATAATAAAACTTAAAGAAAAATAGCGCGAACTTTAGGCTATACTAAATTCATAAATTTTGTCCTAATCATATTTATTACATTTGGAGTATCGGCTGCGATAACGTCCTCAGCGCTCGGCCAATCGAAAAATTGACGTCACTGTTACCAAATTTTCAAAGTTGTGTAAATCAGGTTCGTACAAATTCTATCATTCAGCATAAAAAAGGCACTTTTTTTATTTACACTTTTTTTTTTAAAAGTTTTATACTTTGGGAAAAATAAGAAAACTGAAAATTTTTTATACCGATTTGAACGATGTTTTTTGAACTTAACTTGTTATAATTTGGTCAAATATTATTGTATCTTTTTGATTTTGTTGAATAGAACCATAAAATAATTTAATGATGATGATAAGCTTGCAAAAGTACATCATTTAACTGTTTTTATTTATTTATTTAACAAAAGACAATAACAAACTTTTTATGAAGTCGTGAAACTTTAACGGAAAAAAGTATGTGCGGAAGTTTAAGACTAGAAAAATTTCCAGCGAGAAAATTATTCGTCTTCATTTGAAGAAAATTTTTAGATTGATTGGAAGAAAAACAAAATAATGAGGCGATTTTACTAAAGTCGCATGCATTCGAAAGCGGCCACGGCGGCGCGAGAGCGAATTTATCTTTCGTCGCAGGCACTTCTTTTTGATCGAAATCGTGTCATTTTTCTTACTGACCAGTTTTATATTTACATTAAAAACTTGTCCATTTCCTGCAATTTCACGTTCAAATATTATATTAAGCATCGTGTCAAGTAATATTGGGCGAAAAAAAAAAATAATTTTAAGGCCTGGAAAATAATCACGTCTAAAAGTAACAGAAATAAGGTATGCAAAGAATGGTGTGGATACTACCTGAAACTGTTCCTTTGCTATCAAAAATACAATTTAACTAATGTCTAAAGTTTGGAAACAAAAACTAATAGAATTTGAGAATTATTTGTGTATTATTGTGAGCTACATGTAAATAATTAATTATAGATTAGTTTATTATTGTTTCTTTACATATGCTTTTTTACACGGATCATTTTAGTTGACGTTTCAAAAAATTTTTTTACAGTAGAACTTAGACAATTTCTTTATAGTATTTTCTAATTTAACATTTTAAATGATCTAAAAAATTAAGGGAACTTATTTTATTTTCAAGCATTCTTATACAGGGATTAGCATACAAAAATGCAGCTGGAAACAAAGTTCACGAAAAACTTTTTCCGAAGTCAAAACTTGTTGCCTTAAGCAATGTTTTTCTAAAGTTAATAATGAATGATAGAAATCGGTCTTCGATAAGTTTTAGGGAAGTGGAGATTTACAAGCTTATAATGTCGTATTAGAGAATATGATTAAAAAAAAAAAAAAAAAACAATTTGCAAAAGTATAACCGTTTTCAATGGAATTATTATTGTTGATATAAGGGAACAAGTATTAATATATGTAGAAAGTTTATTTGTGACGCAGAAGGTCATTCTTACTGCCAATGCGATAAGAATTTTGGGTTGTACGGTAGTAAAAAAAAAGAAAAAAGAAAGGATAGAAACAGTAAATGAATATGTAGAGTTAATAAAAATACACGAAACCCCCCATTTGAGATGGTTGACGTTTTGAAAATGAAAGTGACTAATTATCCAAAGTTGTTTTGAAAAGCTAACGAATTACATAGGAAGTTTAAATAAGCAAAGTTGTAAAAATAGTTTATTTTCCTGATGGATCTATTAATTTATATTATGAATACGATGGTACACCTACAACGTTTAAATTAACAAAAAGTGTTGACAAAAATTTTTTGCAAGTGTCAGTACCAGGCATAACTAGAATAACTGAAGAGAAAAAAAAAGATTATAAAAATTTAATGCAATTTTGTATCCCTAATAGTCAAAAATTTAGTGGTAAAATTTTAAATTCATCGATTAAAAAAGCTGAAATTTTAAAAAAAAGCTAAGTTAAATTTGAAGATTATCGCTGTTGTTGCTTTTTTACATTGTTTCAACAGTTGTTATTCAATATCTGGTTTTGCAGGCCAAGGAAAAAAAATAGTCGAATCGCTTATTAATATTCCAAACTTGACAGAGTCAAAAAATCCTTCTTAGGAGCCACATTCAGATCCAAATATCATTGCTCAGAATGGTTGCCCGTTAATTATATCTATTTACAATTGCACGGATGTTTCATTATCTCAAAATGATTTGAGATTTTAGCGATATAAGATATTAACTGCAAAGTTGATATTTCAATTAGAAAAATAAGCGGCAATTATTAAGCAGCTACATAGCACTCTTATAGAGCATACTATTAACTTCAAACGTAGCTTCAAAACAAAATAAGTCCAACCAACTGGGGTTGGAAAGAAGAACTTGTCAATAGTTCCAAAATACTCATGCTTCGCTTCACAGACATCTCAATCATACCTGAAGAGTTACTACAAAAAATCTCTTGCAGCTAAAAAACCGATCGTTTTAGTAATAGGTGCGGATATCGTAAACATGGACTGAAATGTACAATATTGTACATAAAATGTCAAGATTTGGACAATTTTCAAATGTTGAAAAAATTACAGAAGATCTTAGTGATTCCGAAGACATTACAAAAGAATTCAGGCAATTTAGTTATATTAAAGAAATTTTTGAAGATGATGAAAAAATTCAACCTAATAGAGGGTCAGACGATGACGATAAAACAATTAATTTTATAAAAAGATCAAGATTAATTTAGTATTATATTGTTGCTAATACAGTTGTAAAAATTTATAAAAATAAAATATTTTTTAAAGAAAAAATGATAATTATAAATAGTTTAATTAAAAAACACGTTAATTATTAGGTTGCTGCAGATAAAATGGCCGATTTAGCAATGACATAAAGTTGGCTGCAATATTAGTGTATTATGTTGACACAAGGCGGCGCAAATGATATCACATATCGAAGTATAAATACTGCTACCTTGGTTTATGGAGTGAACATGGAAGTGAATCAAAAACGGCTACGTTTACTATACGAATTTAAATTAGAGCACAACGCAACAGAAGCAACGAGGAATATCAACAGCGCATTCGGGCCTGATACAGTTAGCGAACGAAACATTCGGCGGTGGTTCGAAAAATTTCGATCCAGAAATATGGACCTTGAAAATGAGCCACGTGGACACCCAGGACCATCGATCGATAACGACGAGCTGCGTGCATTAGTGGAGTCTGATCCCCACCAAACCATAAGGGATCTTGCCGAAAAATTAGGCGTTCACAATTCAACAGTTTGCCGCCACTTGCAACAACTTGGAAAAGTGAAAAAGCTTGACAAATGGGTTCCGCATGGTCTTACCGAGCAAAACATAACGTGTCGAATGGAGATTTCAAGTTCTCTTCTCTCCCGCAACAAAAAGGAACCGTTCTTGCACCGAATTGTGACCTGCGATGAAAAGGGGATTTTATACGATAATCGTCGCCGATCGGCCCAATGGCTAGATGCCGATGAAGCGCCAAGACACATACCGAAACCAAGCCTTCATATAAAAAATATAATGGTACAGTCTTTCAAGTAAGAGCGTGGTCGTGTTAATTTATAAAAAAATTTATTTGATGAAACTTTCATATTTATATATACATTGTACACATTACAAACAATGATGCAATTTGGTCAATAATGTGTCCAGTCACCACCGGCGTCGATAATTGTATTCTAGTGGCAAGGATCTCCAGATCCGACGAATTTCGTAAGACAACTGCTTTAAAGTGTATGTGCGTCTTCCACGAAGCTTCCGTTTAATATATGCCCATACATTTTCAATAGGGTTTGCATCGGGCGACTGCGACGGCCAATCCAATGTAACGATGCCAGATTGAGTCTTCCACTGAGTACAGAGCTTGCTGCGGTGTTTAGGATCGTTGTCCTTCTGCAGAATCCAATCTTCATTTTTTGTGATAAACCATCTGTTGGCAGATGGCAGTAAAGCATTTTTGTAGATTTTTATCATTTTTTCGGCATTTAGGTTGTCAGTAAAGAGGTGCAAAGTGCCGAATCCCTGCTTTGAGAAGCAGCCCCAAAGATGCACCTTTATTCCATGTTTTACGGTCCGCTGAACAAGCCTATTGGTGGAAGTTGACCAGGCTCGCGTGAGGACAGAACGTGCCCATATAGAACATTCATCAGTAAAAATGATATTTTAAAATTCTCTATCAATATTCTCATGCGCCTAAGCGAGTCGCTTTGTCACATGTTTTTTAGTCAACAGAGGCTTCTTCATTGTGTTGCGCCATTTCAGATGATGAGTACGAAGATGGGTTCGGATAGTTTCGTAGGATATATCTAAACCTTTTGCCATTAATTTTGCTTGTCCTTGTCGCAGTGTTAAAGCAGGATTCTGCGAAAACAGATCACTATTCTTTTTTCATCTTTTTTGTTCACTTTTCCTATCAAGCCACGTTCTGGTAAATTATTGACATTTTTAGCCACTTTATATCGCTGTATCCACTTCTGTACAAATGCTTTCGACTTTCTCATATATTTAGCAGCCGCTGATTGCGACATTTTGGGACCTTTCGGGTGGATGCAAAGGAACACAGCCTCGTAGCACGACGCGTACTTAGCACTCATGGCGTTTAACGTGATTCTCTTTCAAAAGATCAACGACAACTGAATCTTTGTTGACAATGCATCAAGGACAAAGCTTCCCTTTATCGGCTTGCGAAGGAATTAGAGCAAAATCTTTCATTACCTGTCGGTGAAGTCGACGATGCTCTTACTTGACAGACTGTAACTGTTTGGTGGTCTGTAGCTGAAGTTATCCACTATTCGTTCCTGCAACCTGGAGAAACCATCAATGCTGAGAAATACTGTGCTAAACTGGATGAAATGCATCAGAAATTGATAGTCCAACGACCTAGGCTTGTCAACAGGGATGGAGTGATACTGCTTCATGATAACGCACGACCTCATGCATCAAGAACAATGGTCCAAAAATTAAACGAGTTGTGTTATGAGACTCTTTCTGACCCTCCATATTTACCAGACCTCTCACCAACAGATTACTATTTCTTTAAACATTTGGATCACTTTTTGACAGGAAAATGATTTAACAATGAAGCTGCTGTTAAAAATGCCTTCGAGGAGTTTTCTCGAACCAGAAACTCGGACTTCTACAAAACTGGAATAAATGTACTTGTATCTCGTTGGGAAAAGCGTGTTGCATCTATTGGTACCTATTTTGATTAAATAAATTGTCTTTATAAAAAGTTACAGCTGTTTAAAAATTCATTATTAAATCGGCCATTTTATCTGCAGCAACCTAATATGTATAATAAATACTCTCTATTGGAATCTTGATTTATTTTGTAGTATTTCTGAAAAAAAAAAGTCCTAAAAAGCCTCTTCTTTGGCCTCTAGAGTGGCCTTACCCCTTAAAACAAACTTTTCAAGAATAGAAGAAAAATCTAGTCGTGACCTCGACCTCGAACCCACGGGTTGAGATAAAAGGTCATAGAAAGCCAACTTGATTTTTTAATGTAAAAAATTTCTTTAATAAAAACCCTTCTTGAATACCAACAATTATGTAAAAATTCAGAAAATATTTACAGAATATTAAAAATTTTCTTCGAACAAGTTGACCTTTAAAATTTTACCTAAGGATAAAATAAAAAGCTTATCAGGTCAACTCAGACAAGATTTGAAACTTATTCGGCCAATTTAGTGCCCGTAATCTGCACTACCGGTGACATCCTCAATTTAATAGTTATTGTAATAGTATTTTTTTGCAGAGATGTAGTCTTCACCTAAAATTTAAAGCATTTAAATATTAAAAGAATATCTTATATTTGTAAATTATTTGAATTTTTCTTCAAATTATTATCTGATAACTTAAATATGAACAGATAATAAACGTCACTAACACTAAAAACTTCAGCCTAACTATCAGAAATAATGCTAAATTATACGCGAAACGATATTGTTGATATTTAATAAGTTCTTAGTAAATATTAAATAATAATTATCGAGCTGCAGTGCGCATGTATCAAGAACGTTTCCCAGAAAGACGTTAACATCCAGCTGATAATGTTGTCGTCAAAATAGAACGATGTAAAAGACCAGATGTAAGACGACAATGACGACGTGGACCTGTAAGGGATGATGCTCGAGTTCTTGATGTGTTGACAGGAATAAAGTTAAATCCACACTTATCTTCTCGAAATTTCAAAGAAAATGTGAACTTACCAAGGTATTTACATTTTTCACGGTACGACCTGCTAGTTCTGTTAGAAGATGTTGACCTAATGACAAGACTGCGAATATCAACAATATCAACAAGATGTTGTACCGGCCCATAGTAGTAGAGACGAAAAAGATTCTAGAACCACTTTTCACGATAAATGGATAGGAATCAGAGCGAATATTGAATGATGTCGTAGATCGCCAGGCTTGACTAATCTCGGCTTTTTCTCGTGGTGGTTCTTAAAGAATCAGTTTTATACTGAAATACAACATAAGATAATATCATGGAGCGTGTAAACAATGTATGTAAATTAATCTCAAGAGATGTTCTTTTATTCACGGTTAAAAGCTTTAAAAGAAGGATTTAATTATGTATTAATAAGAATGAAAGCATTTTTAAACATTTGTTAAAATAAGAAACGAGGGCTTAGCATTTTCATTTAGTCTTAACCGGTTGGACAATAGTGTCCTGTCTTTACTGGCCGGGCAACATTGTCTTGCCTTGATTGGCTGAATAACAACGTCTTGCCTTCACCAGCCGGGCAATGTTGTCTCGCCTTAATTGGCTGAACCACAGCACCTTGCCTTGATCAGCTGGAGTACTCGGAGTCCTAAAACTCAACCTTCTACATCCTTGAAATTAGTAAGGGTGGCGCTACTTTTTTAATTTTTATATTGCAAATGTGTATATTTTTTTCCATCATGACGACGGAAAGCTGTAACAACCAACTTTGCCAGTAGCAAATAGCGTGGAGCTCTCACCCACCAAAACTAACGCCCCAACTTCTGTATCCACGTGGAAACCTCCATAAATGCATTAACCCACCAGACTGTATTACTTAGCTATACGGCTTGATTCTTCGTTATGCCTTACTCACGGAGTACTTGCTTAAATCACTTTTATTCTGTCAAGAAAGTATCGGGAATCGATCATTTAAAAAACCCACATATAGAGATTGTCAAAATCTTTCATGCCGCTAAGTTGGCATAGCTTTCCTCTATACTCCTACAAAGTTTGATCGTCATTTAGTTTATTAATTGTGCGCTATTTATCAGTTTATTCCAAGTGTGTTTTGCGATTTTTTAAATGGATAAAAATATCGATCAAAAAATCTGTCTTAAATTTTGCATTGCAAATGTAATTTCTTGTGCCAAAGCGCTAAAAATGTAACACAAGGCTTACAGTGAATCGACTTTATCAAAAACTTGTGCGTAAGAGTGGTATAATGCATTTAAAAGCAGTAGAGATGTGGTGGAAGATTTGCCTCGCTTTAGTTGGCCATCACTGTTATCAAATGAACTAAACATCGCTAAAATAAGGAAATAGTGACTGAAAATCAACGTTTAAACCTGAGAGAAGTAGCTGCTGAAATTTCTGTCTCACGAATCAATTCGTACCATTTTATAAGATTTTTTGGGCATGAAACGCATTGCTGCTCGACTAGTGCTGAACGCACCATCTCACAAGGTTATCATTGTTAACGAATTTCTGGTCCAAACCTCAACAAATCTTATCGAACAGCCACCATATTCTTCTGATATGGCTCCAGCCAAATTTTTTCTTCTTCCAAAACTCAAATTACCACTTTGAGGCATTTGTTTTCAGTCAAGAGATAACATAAAAGAGAATTCACGGCGAGTACTCAACTTGATTCCAAAAAATGCCTTTGAAAAATGTTTTGATGATTGCCTCATTAATTGACGTGAGTGCATTAGTTTGGAAGAGACGATACAATAAATTTGAACAAATAATACTTATTTCATGTTTTATTAACCGAATCCCAGTACTTATTTACATACTCAACATATGAAAAGTTATAGTGCATTCCACGACCATATTAAAATTAAAAATTTTTTTTTTTTTTGGTCAAAAACAAGGGAAAAAGCCAAATTTTTCTATTTTTATTTTATCAATAAATATTAATACCTATAGAATGTGCTAGAGCCACTATCATACTGAATCTAAATACTTTTGATTTTGTCTTTTTAGATAAACCGTCATCAAGATATCATGGTCGCCAGCAACATACTAACCTTTCGAGAAGTTACGCTTGCCTGTGATTTTTATGAATAAAAAGTATTAAAAGAAGTAAAATAAAAATTTTGTTTGTGTTTCGAGGGCGTACTTGTTAAGGTCAATAAACTTTATATCAATTTCTAAAATAATAATTATTATTATCGTAGGAGTGGTCTTACAATTGCGGGGGGCCTCAGACGTATGTGTATTTCCTTGGCGTCTCTTCTTTATTGACGAAACTCACATAAGAATAGTTTTTAAAAAGGATAGAATCCTGTCTGTGCCCTCCACTTTGAAGTCCAGCTCTTACAGCTCGGTTTAACCAAAGTACATATTGTTGGCTTTTCGCCTTGACCGATTATATGAGTCAAGGACTCCAGCTCATTACAGAATCTACAGGTTGGACTCTCAGCGAGGCCCACCATGTGTCTGTGTTACCGCAATATTTGGTAACTCGATAAAATGCTTATGAAGATCTTCGCGTGTTTCCTACTGAATTTAAATATTAGAGAGGCCCAGTTTTCCAATGGTGTTGTGAGAAAGATCTTGGCTGTTCTACAACCCAGGGCCTTTATCCGGGCCTTTACGAACTTCCTGAACATCCATCTACTAATCTTGTTAGTAGCGAGTCAGTTGCAGATGCCTGTTGCAGGTATAGGTTTCAAAAATTACTTTCTAGTTGCCTGCTTGGCCAGTCTATCCACTATCTCGTTCTCCTTGATGCCAGGGTGACCTGGCACCCAGAAAAGAGTCAGCGGACACTTGCTCGCGAGCATGTTAAGTGAGTTGTGGCATTTAAACACTAACTATGATTAAGTGGTGAAGGGTTCTAAAGTTTTAGTAGCGCTTCTGCTATCTAAATATATGATTACATGTTCTGTTGTTTATTTAGCAGTGGGTTTTGTGTACTGAAAATGTACATTATACCAGGTGTACAAGTATGAAATGCTGATTTTAAAAGAAAAAATAACACGTTAAATTTGATAGAATAATAAAAAGTGCTTTATTCAAAGTATGCTCCATTGCTTTTTACACATTTTTCTCATTATTCGGGCAATTTATAAACACCATGTCAGTAGAAATCTTCCTCTTTTGCCGCGAACCATTCATAGAGTCATTTATTAACATCTTGATAAAAATCAAAGCGTTGCTCAGTACGTGACCCATCGATGCAAACAAGTGGCAATCAGAAGGAGCCAAATCTGGTGAGTAAGCCGCATGAGGCAGAACTTCCCAGTTGAGTGCTTCCAATGTGTCGCGAACCGGTTTTGCCGTATGTGATGGAGAAGTGTCATGGAGAAAAATTACTTTGTGTTGCCTCTTTCGGTATTCTGGCCTTTTTTCAAACAGCAAATGGTTTAAATCGGTTAATTGTTGTTCGTAACGTGTAGTATTAACCATTTTCCCAGGTTTCAATAGCTCATAATAGACCACGCCCCTCTGGTATCACCAAACACAGAGCATCGTCTTTCTGCCAAAACGATTTCATCTTGCGGTCGATATGGATGGTGCTCCTGGGTCTACCCATGATTTCTTGCGTTTGGGATTTTCAAAATAAATCCACTTTTCATCCCCTGTTACTATTCGATGCAAAAACGACTTTCTTTTGTACCAAGCAAGCAAAATTTTACGTGTGATTTTGCGATTTTCCAGTTGCCTGTCGTTCAACTCATGTGGTACCCATCTATCGCTCTTCTGAATTTTCCCCATCGCTCGTAGGCGATTGGAAACAGCTTGTTGAGAAATCCTAATTGCTGTGCGAGTTGTTTTTGTGTTTGCGAATTATCTTTGTCCAACAATGCTTGCAAACCCGTACCTTCTAATTTTTGGCGATTTTCCATGTTTCTTGTGTGCAACGTCGAAGTCACCTTTTTTTAAATGCTGAAACCATCTTTCACACGTATCTTGCGATGGATCATGTTCACATAAGCTTCTCGTAGTAACCCAAAGGATTCAGCAGCAGTTTTCTTTAAATGAAAACAAAAAATTAATGCTGTCTGCAAATGCTCTTTGTTTGGTATAAATTTTGACATATTAAGCCTAACAATACAACACGATGCACACACTTTCTCAGTCTATGACTAATTCGCGTCTAAACTTGTTGATGATACAACAAAATGGCGCAGTGTCAAATCATAACTGCTTAAAGTGCATTGGTACACCTGTGTCTGTTGTCTAAAATCCGCATTTCATACTTATGCACCTGGTATACACTGTCCGTGTACCATACATCTCTATTTTTTGCTGCACGGCATCAAACAATCAACAGTTCTATGCCCCATCTCTATATCCCTTCGTTCCTATAGCCCTTCTCAGTCGCCAAAGTGCCATAATAAATTTGTGATATTAGACCTCGTGGTGTTTTTTCCAAGTCAGCTTGCTGTCAAGAATAATCCTGGAGTATTTTATTTCTTTAGCCAGTTTTAGCTGTTATCTGTTATGTTGGAGGTTGCAGGTTCTGTCCCATTTGTATTTCCTGATGAAGATCATGATCTCGGTTTGACGTTAAGTCCCGTGGTCTTACACCAGTCCTCCACAGCTGAGACAGCGTTCTGCATAAATTCCATTACAGTCTGCAAGAAGGGTCCGCGCTTGATAATCAATTGGTTATCCGCATATCCCACAATCTGGTAGTCCGCAGTAGTTAACCTTGTTGAGAGGTCGTCTACTACAAGGTATCACAGCAGGGGCCAAATAACTCCTTCTTGTGGGCAGTCTGAACTTATGCAGCCTCGTACTGTAGTTTCTCTCTGGGTAGCTTCTAACGAGCGATTGCCCAGCATGTGGCACATTCATTCAACTATCATCTCATATATTCTATGTCAGATTATAGCAGACCTAATGGTACCACTAGATGTGTTGTTAAAGGATTCTTCTATATCCATGACAGCCGCAACTGCGTAGCCTCGGGCCTCAAGTTAAGGTTTTTTAGTTGCTTAACCTTGTAAAGATCATTTTCAGTTGAAAAGCCTGCTCGATATGCATGTTGATTCTCACAGAGAGGTGTAGTTACGAGAAATGTATCTGATGTATTTATCCACCAGCTTCTCCTCTTTAAAAAGGAATGTCAGGCTTTTCTTCATCAGGAAATCCTTCGTAGAGGTATATCCAGATCTACTGGCTTTTGGTATAAATGTTACTCTTGTGCCTTCCCAAGCTTCTGGCACATAGCCAAGAGTAAGGCTTGCCTTTGTTATTCTTATCAGCGGTCCTCTTATCTATTGTTCGGCCTCCTGTAAGAGTGCAAGGTTGATCCCATCAGACCTAGGAGACTTGTGTGGGTCAAAAGATTTAAACACCTACCTCATTTTATCTAGGGTCACGATTTTTGTGGCAAACTCATAGTGTCAGCGCCTTTAAAGCATCTTCCATCCATGGTAGTCTGTATTTTCGTGTTTTACCTATGAGGCTATAGCTAGATATATATATACATATATATATATATATATATATATATATATATATATATATATATATATATATATATATATATATATATATATACTAGGTTGTTCAAAAAGTTTTGAAAGCGGAAATGAAGATACTTATTTTGTTGGTGAAATCACTTTTATTGCTCAGTATAATCTCCCATAAGTTCAATACACTTGGTCCAACGGTCTTCCAACTTGTTTATCCCATCATGGAAGTGACTTTCTGCAAGGCCTGCAAAATACTCCTCTACGACGGCTATAACCTCTTCGTTTGATGAAAAATGCTTCCCACGAAGGAATTTCTTGAGGTGTGGAAACAGCCAGAAGTCAGAGGGAGCTAAATCAGGCGTATAAGGTGGATGCTGCAACAATTCGTACTTTAATTCGGTTATTTTAGAGATGGTTTTTTGAGCTGTGTGAGTGGGTGCATTGTCTTGATGAAAAATGATTTTTTTCTTGTGCAAACCGGGTCTTTTTTCACTAATTTTTTCATCCAATTGGTCCAAAAGGTTACAATAATATTCAGAATTTATTGTTTTGCCAGTTTAAAGATAATCCACCAACAAAATCCCTTTTGCATCCCAAAAAACTGACGCTAACACCTTTTTCGCCGATTTCTGGACACGAACTCGCTTCGGTGCCGAAGTGCCTGGTTGACACCACTCTTTAGCCTCTTGTTTTGATTCAGGGTCATGATGGTAGACCCAAGTCTCATCCATAGTGATGAATCGACGCAAAGAATCCTTTTTATCCTTTCGAAAACGCTTCAAATGTTGCTCAGAAAGTCGCATTTGAACGTGTTTTTGTTCCATTGTGAGCGAATGCGGCACCCATTGTGCACAGAGCTTTCTGAAACCCAAAACTTCATTTAAAATATGACTCACACTTCCTAATGAGATGTCTAGGGCCTCTGCTAAATCTCTCTCGGTCAATCGACGATTTTCCAAAACCATATCCTGTACTTTTGCTATGAATGCTGGTGTTGATGCACTTTTTGGACGTCCTGAGCGTGGATCGTCTTCAACGCTTTTTCGACCACGTCTAAACTCTAAAACCCATCGATGCACAGTTGAAAATGAAGGAGCAGATTCCTTTAACACTTTCACCATTTTTGTATGAATTTCCGTTGCTGATAAACCTTCCAAAACAAAGAATTTTATCACTGCACGATATTCGGTTTTTTCCATTGTAAAAAAAATATACTGACACGTCAACTTTAAATGGCTTGTAAACAAACAATGAATTGACAGAGTGGAATGAAACTTTGGGTATGTTTATATGAAAGATAAAATATTAAAATGGCGTAAAAATTTTGGTTCTTCTACTGCTCTATAGATGTCGCTTTCAAAACTTTTTGAACAACCTAGTATAGTTCATTTCCCAGCTTAAGGAAGCTAGGGAATTGGATCCAGATGAGGTGATTTAATCTCCTCATTCGTTATTGAGTATTTCCCATTTGAGAATTTGATGGATCCGCGGATCGCATCGTGGTTCTTGGATAAGATTTCATCCAACCTCGATGCCTCTTTCCCATTATTAACTTTATTGCAGCAGACAGCCTAGCTTGTTTTCCGGTCATTTCTTACTGCCAACCTACGTTCATCTCTTATAAGTTTATAAATACTCCACGGATTTCGGTTTTTATGATTCCTGGATCTTCTAAACAGATTTCTGACGATCCTTTTTTGGTTTTCAAATCTATCTGACCACCAGTGGCCTGACTCGCGGTCTTCACCCTCCTTAGTGGGCAGTTGTTCTTGCACGAGTTCCATGAGGTGCTCGTCATCTTTTGTGCTATTACCTCTAGGGTGCAAATATCCTATATGAATTTCGAAAGGCTTCTTAGTGATCAGCTTTATTCAGTGATTTTATTAGTTTATGTGTCTAGGGTTTTGTTTGAACTGTGGCTCGGGTAGCGTCACATTATTAAGCTCAATTAATATTTGAGCGCGATCTGATAGCTTATCCAAACTCTCCAATTTTTGATTTTCTTATTATTTCCTTAGAGCGAAAGTCATATCAACAACTTCTGCTCTAGTCGAGTTAAGAAAGGTTAGCGTATTGCCTTTTTAGAGAATATCCTACTCTGTAGTTAGGAGGTATTTTATCAAGTCGTATCCTCTTTAATTAATGTTTGTGCTGCCCTACAGTACGTGATGAGCGTTTACATCGCAACTTAATAAGAGGTGTTTGTTTTGTTTCTGGCAGTAGTCAATCAGTTACACTTCCTGATTGGCATTTCATTTTAAAAATTTAAATTTAAGATCATCAAACAAATAAGCAATTATAACAATTTAGCTTTACTATATTTATTTTTTAGTGATAGATCACGTGTCTCAGCATTTATAATGGATATACCTACTTTACACCTGCCATTTTTAAACTCGATCCTCAGCATCACGTATAGTTAGCTCGCTTATTATTAAATCAGTCTCTTCTAGTGGGATGCACGTGTTGTCATAGAGAAAGTAGGCCGAGCTATTTACGAGCTCGTTCACTCCCTTCAATATCGTCGAGATTACCATTAGGTCTTCCGTACTTAAGTCCCAAAAAGAAACTGCATTAATACCTTTATAAGCAATGCACCCTCTCGGTCTGCTGGCCTTTGGGTCCCTGTTACATAGAAGATCCACTAGACCCCTAATGATCCTCTTCATTATCCATGGTTCTTGGATTAATGAAAGATGTGTGTGCACCTTGACTATGCTCCTCTGTAGAATAGCAGAGGCGCTCTTGCAATGGTGTAAGTAAATTTGTGTTAGTGATAGAGATCGGGGAGCCTTTATTGAGCCGCGTTGATCTTTATCGTAACCTCATCTCCTTGCCTTTCATGGTGTGCCACCTTGAAGATGATACGACCCAAGTTCAGCCGGCGCTTGTAGTCCAGAGTCGTTAGAGCCCTGGCTTTGGACTCAGACAGCTGGAAAATGAGGATGTATTTATCCTCATATTTCTGTCTCTCTGAGTCACTATCAGCTGGCTTGATGACCCGTCAGTTGGTTGTTCTAAGGGAGAGGTTGTAACCTTCTAAATGCTTAAGGATGTTTGCCGGTACCTTTGGTAGTCCAGGAAACCAGGCGGTGACCTTCAATATCCTTTGGATGATTATCATCCTTTACGTTTCGGGCCTATGGGCACCAGGCTGGTCGTCTTGGTTAGCAGCTCCGTCGAATATGAACATCTTTCCTTTGCAATAGGATGGGTCAAACCTCAGCCATTGCTTCGTGAGGAGACTGTTGAGCTCTTCTGTGGAAGTGACCTGAAGGCGTTCAGATTTTCCTGAATTAGCAAAACTTTTAGATGTTCCTCCGCCATCACGGTCACTGTCAGAGGGGTTGCCCTTTGGGCCGCTGTGGGGCCCTCTCTGTTCGAGGGGCCTCCACTGATTGCTTTCACGGTGCCTCTTGGGATGATTCTTGCCAGTTAAAGGTGGCGTCCTACTGACTCCTTCCTTCTTCTGACAGAATTCTGCTCTAAAGGCTTAGGAGGGTAATCTTAAAGGTTAACTTCTCTCCTTGTTTTTAGTTTTTTAAACTTTTTTTCTGTAGGATCCGCATCTCTTAGCCAACGATGGCCTAGAGATGGGATGTTTACATTGTATCTATAATCTGCGTTGTCCTAAGGGTTTAAGGGCTTGTAGTCTATCTGCTCTCATAGAAGCAGCAGATCCAGCCTTAAGCTTGGTCCCTCCGATCTTAAGGACATCTTTGTCCACTCAAGTGAGCCAAAGCACCCCTCCCCCCTTCAATTTTCCAGACCAGACCAAGTCTGACCTCGGGGAGTAAGTTCCCACTCCGGAGAGTCCGCGAATAGGGATCCATTGTCCGGCAAGCCCTTCAGTAGGAGCCAGTATGAGCGTGAGAAACCACTGTCTGATCTAGATCTTTAGGGAAAGAGAGATTTTATGTCCCACGATTTAGAGTTAAGTCTCCTCACCGTCCCCTAAAAGCACTTTTCAAGGTTCTAAAACCCCTAAAGGGAGTCTATAATACTTTTTAAAAAAATGTACACAAATAGCAATATTTTTACCCATCTAAACTAAAATTACCATTTAAGTAGTAGTAATTATTTCAGATGTTAAGTGATGATTACAGATATTATTGTCAATTTTCTCAAATCGTTTTCTGTGGTTTATTTACGAAGATATTTTGGCCCATTAATTAATACATTGATTAGCCTACCCTGAATATATATATACATATGTGTGTGCGTGCGTATGTGTGTGTGTGTTATTTTTATGTGCATAAGAAATAAGATAAACTGTTTTCTGTTTTAATATACATTTTTCATTATAAGCATACGTTGAGTATGTAGAATTATTTAACTTTATTTTCATGCATTTCAGAAAAAAATTACTCTTCAGCTCGTCAACATTTCTTACATACCCAAGACGGTTCTGGATGTGCATTAATGTTAATAGAACTTCATGAACAACGAGGATATGAAAATGAAATAGATCTTCTTATAACAGATACTGTTTTACAGTGAGTTATATTCGCTACTTCTTTATTTTTAGGTGATGAGAATATTGATACATATTAAATAATTGAATCTTTAATGTCAACAAGTAATAATACAACTCGCAAGAAAGTCGGTTTATTTTTTTTATAGACATTTATTTTATTCTTAAAATAACAATCGCATCAAATATCTCTACATTATTGTATTTTATAGATTTTAAAAATTTAAAAACTCTACCAAATATATTATTCAAATAAACATTTGCAAGTAAGTATGCGTGCCTGCACTTGAAGA
This sequence comes from Chalcis sispes, assembly GCA_949987625.1. NCBI lineage: Eukaryota > Metazoa > Arthropoda > Insecta > Hymenoptera > Chalcididae > Chalcis > Chalcis sispes. The sequence goes on along the minus strand of OX465097.1, from coordinate 44,985,128 downwards.
ACTAAATGTTAAATATTACTAGTAGTCAATGAATACAAAAAAAAAAATTAGACAATTACTAGTAATAGTAACATGCTGTAAATCCACCAGTCACAGTATAATAAGTTCTCACAAAGACTCACCTCTTGTTGAGATTGAAGGTACATTCGTTCTTACCATATATTCACGGACCTGTGAAACTCCGTTGCTTTAAGTTTTCTTTGTTTTTCTTTGAGTTTCTATTTTAAATCTCAGGAAAAATTTTGTACAAACAAATAAGTTAATTACTTGGAGAAGTCGTCTAGTATACTAAGTTCGGATTTACAACATTAATCATACCTGAAATCGAGTTTTAAAGTCATAAGTATTTACTCTAAGCTTTCATGGACACGATAGCTCATAATATTCAAGTTATGAATATAGTTTTTTATCGCCTATAGAAGGGCATTCATAATTCTATTAATGCTAATAATTAATATTAGTACCCTGATATTAACAATCCAATAGTCTGTTTGCTTCTTCTTAAGGTTAAAATGAAGCAAAGAATTGATGTGATTTTTTTAGCCGATTTCATTTTTGGGAAAAAGAAAAGCCACCACTATCGTCAAAGTATATTTATAATTGCGCTTGACTTATTAGGAGCAAAACGGTCGTGAAATTTTTTGAATAAATCTGAAAAGATTACTAAATTCTTACAAATTATCTTATCCTGAAAGAATGAGAAAACATTTATTACATAAATTTTCTTAAAATAAAAGAAAAATTCACAAATTATTTTCGGAAGGATTTTGAAAAAATGTTTAAAATAAAAGATCACTGAAAGATTACAAATTATATTATAACGAAATAATATAAAAACATTTCCTAACGGAGTTAAAATAATTTTCAACAGAATTTTTAAACTATTTCAGAAAACATTCTGTACTTGACTCGTTCTGTAACATAGCAAATATTTCTGCACAAAATAATAATATTCTATATATATATATATATACATATATATCGTAACGGGTGTAATTGGTTACGGCCCGATAGCAACGCAGGACCTTCTTCAGATCCTGCTTTATCTTTGCATGTGAGGGGCCTTACCTAAGGCTCCGCTGCTAGTGTTGCTCCCACCGGGCTCGGCTGCTCAGTTTGTGTGCCAACAACCGGTTGGCACACCCGCGGAGGCGGCGGTATTCGGGATAGGGACGCTAAGGGGAATAAAAAGAAGAATAATGCACTCGTTCAGTGCTAAAAACTAATTTAATCCGAAATACAACAAAATTATACAAAATATAATAATTATTGCGAAGAGGTCCGTTTAACGCAAAGAGCAATTGGTATTGCCTCACGCGCAATACTAATTCACTAGGTGCGCACTGCGCATGCGCCCCCTTTTCGGTTCGCGCGGCTACACACACATGTAGTCTATGATCGTCGAGTATAGAGAGAGAAAAGTTCCCCCTCTATACCGACGTACTCTATGACTGTACGAGTGAGAGCGGTTCTCTCACTCGTCCGCACAGTCTACGAGTAAGGTACTCGCACTCGCACGGCCTATACGAGTCTAGGCTTTACGCGGTCTCGCGCGTGTATAACTAACGATATCTGTATGCCTGACGCGATCGCACACGCGTCAGTAACAATGAAATATAATTACTCGCGGACTAACAATACTATCAAGTGGCCACTTACTTTTCCTATTTTTTGATGTTCGTCCTCTCGGTCGCTGCGAAAAAACTACAGAAAAATAATACGTTTTCGATAAAATCGCGTGCGGCTCGATGAACGGCTCGGACGAAAAGGAGGATTGAGGGGAGGGCTCCTCCTTCCCCTCTCTCCTATCCTTTTTCCCGCGTAGCGCCATTGCTTGATCGATGGCGCCGCGTTTCGTCACGCCGCGGACTCTTGCGCTTTTTCCCGCGTAGAGCTATCGATTCCTTGATCGATAGCGCCGCGGTTACAGTCTGTCAAGTAAGAGCGTGGTCGACTCCACCGACAAGTAATGAAAGATTTCGCTCTAATACCTTCGCAAGCCGATAGAGAAAAGCTTTGTCCTTGATGCATTGTCAACAAAGATTCAGTTGTCGTTGATCTTTTGAAAGAGAATCACGTTAAACGCCATGAGTGCTAAGTACGCGTCGCGCTACGAGGCTGTGTTCCTTTGCATCCACCCGAAAGGTCCCAAAATGTCGCCATCAGCGGCTGCTTAATATATGAGAAAGTCAAGGGCATTTGTACAGAAGTGGATACAGCGATATAAAGTGGCTAAAAATGTCGATGATTTACCAGAACGTGGCTCAATAAGAAAAGTGAACAAAAAAGATGAAAAAAGAATAGTGAATCTGTTTTCGCGGAATTCTGCTTTAACACTGCGGCAAGGACAAGCAAAATTAATGGCAAAAGGTTTAGATACAGTCTGTCAAGTAAGAGCATGGTCGACTTTACCGAGAGGTAATAAAAGATTTTGCTCTTATTTTTTTGCCAGCTGATAGAAGAAAGCTTTGTCCTTGATGCATTGTGAACGAAAATCTAGTTGTCGTTGATCTTTTGAAAGAGAATCACGTTAAACGCCATGAGTGCTAAGTACGCGTCGCGCTACGAGGCTGTGTTCCTTTGCATCCACCCGAAAGGTCCCAAAATGTCGCAATCAGTGGCTGCTAAATATATGAGAAAGTCGAAGGCATTTGTACAGAAGTGGATACAGCGATATAAAGTAGCTAAAAATGTCGATGATTTACCAGAACGTGGTTCGATAGGAAAAGTGAACAAAAAAGATGAAAACAGAATAGTGAATCTGTTTTTGCGAAATCCTGCTTTAACACTGCGGCAAGGATAAGCAAAATTAATAGCAAAAGCTTTAGATATATCCAACGAAACTATCCGAACCCATCTGCGTACTCATCATCTGAAATGGCGCAACACAATGAAGAAGCCTCTGTGGATTGAAAAACATGTGACAAAGCGACTCGCTTGGGCGCATGAGAATATCGATAGAGATTTTGAAAATGTCATTTTTACTGATGAATGTTCTATATGGACACGTTCTGTCCTCATGCGAGCCTGGTCAACTTTCACTAATAGGCTTGTTCAGCTGACCGTAAAACATGGAATAAAGGTGCATCTTTGGGGCTGCTTCTCAAAGCAGGGATTCGGCACTTTGCACCTCTTTACTGACAACCTAAATGCTAAGAAAATAATAAAAATCTACAAAAAGGCTTTACTACCATCTGCCAAACGATGGTTCATCACAAAAAATTAAGATTGGATTCTGCAGGAGGACAACGATCCTAAACACCGCAGCAAGCTCTGTACTCAGTAGAAGACTCAATCTGGCATCATTACATTAGATTGGCCGTCGTAGTCGCCCGATGCAAACCCTATTGAAAATGTGTGGGCATATATTAAACGGAAGCTTCGTGGAAGACGCACATACACTTTGAAGCAGTTGTCTTACGAAATTCGTCGGATCTGGAGATCCTTGCCACTAGAATACGCCGTCAAATTAGTAGAAAGCATACCTCGGAGATGCCAGGCAATTATCGGCGCCGGTGGTGACTGGACACATTATTGACCGAATTGCATTATTGTTTGTAATGTGTACAATGTATATATAAATATAAAAGTTTCATCAAATAAATATTTTTATAAATTAACACGACCACGCTCTTACTTGACAGACTGTATATCCTACGAAACTATCCGAACCCATCTTCGTACTCATCATCTGAAATGGCGCAACACAATGAAGAAGCTTCTGTTGACTGAAAAACATGTGACAAAGCGACTTGCTTGGGCGCATGAGAATATTGATAGAGATTTTGAAAATGTCATTTTTACTGATGAATGTTCTATATGGGCACGTTCTGTCCTCACGCGAGCCTGGTCAACTTCCACCAATAGGCTTGTTCAGCGGACCGTGAAACATAGAATAAAGGTGCATCTTTGGGGCTGCTTCTCAAAGCAGGGATTCGGCACTTTGCACCTCTTTACTGACAACCTAAATGCCGAGAAAATGATAAAAATCTACAAAAAGGCTTTACTGCCATCTGCCAAACGATGGTTTATCACAAAAAATGAAGATTGGATTCTGCAGGAGGACAACGATCCTAAACACCGCAGCAAGCTCTGTACTCAGTGGAAGACTTAATCTGGCATCGTTACATTGGATTGGCCGTCGCAGTCGCCCGATGCAAACCCTATTGAAAATGTGTGGGCATATATTAAACGGAAGCTTCGTGGAAGACGCACATACACTTTGAAGCAGTTGTCTTACGAAACTCGTCGGATCTGGAGATCCTTGCCACTAGAATACGCCGTCAAATTAGTAGAAAGCATGCCTCGGAGATGCCAGGCAATTATCGACGCCGGTGGTGACTGGACACATTATTGACCAAATTGCATCATTGTTTGTAATGTGTACAATGTATATATAAATATGAAAGTTTCATCAAATAAAATTTTTCATAAATTAACACGACCACGCTCTCACTTGACAGACTGTAGTTACGCTGCGAACTCTATCTCGCTGCATATGGCAGGTAGCCTAACCTCTATAAGCCACCTGTCACAATATATATATATATATATATATATATATATATATTATGCAAGTGCCAAGCATGTCGTCAGGAGTCGATTATGTTTATACAAATGAAACGCAAACAGCGTGAGATGACAATTTAAGATAAGAAAAGTAAATAAATTATGAGTACTACTGAAAAGGTCAAAAATAAGAAAAGAGAGCAAAACGAGAGACAGAAGCTTATAATGATTTGGCAGATGAGTCCGAGACTTGGCCGATTACCGTCACACGTCATAGCTGCCCTTAAGAAAATCTGCCCAACTGTTACCATGAACGTTAGCCCATATCGCCACAAAGAAGTGAACCGAATAAGGCGAGCAAAGATCATCTATATTGTGAGTCGTAACAATTTTATTAATACTTTTTAAAGTGCCGTGAATATTTAATTAATCCGCTGACTGTTATCCCCCTCCTCTCCCTTGAATAAAAGTACATACAAATTATAACTGAGTAAGTGCGATAGGAAGCACGCACATAATAGATGGAAATACCCTTGCCTTGCGTTCAAGTGATTAAATGAAACTTGATTTAATTTTTAACTGGAACTTAATTTGTCAACGCGCTCATACAATATACAAATTTATTTGAACCAAAATCGCTCGCCCATAAATTTTAACAGCCTAGCGAAATCTTAAAACATATTTATTATAATATTCATAAGAAATATTTAACTTTTATAAAACTAACTAAATATATTCAACTTTTATACATTTTCAATCTAATTCATTGTCAAGTCGCTGGTGACGCTACAGTGCGTTACTTTAATATAACACAAATGGTCGCTGCCTTTTAGAGCCTAAGCAGTCAAGCTTACGGGTTCGGGATGGCAAAGGAGTATAGAAGCTTATTTTTTTTTTTCATTGTAAGGATGCGGTGGTGAAGTGCGAGACTGAGCGAATGTCTAGGCCGAAACTCAGGCCAGTTACGCCGCTCTGGAAAAGGACCTAACCAATGTTATATGAGGTAAAAGGTAGTTACCCGAAACTCAGGCTCAACGCTACTTTTGAAAGGATATAGGATAGATTAGCAAATAGAATAGAAAAACAAATCGTAATTTTAATTTAACTTACTTTTATTTCTATTAAATATGCAGAGACTAATCTCCCCCCCCTCTCTCTCTCTCTCTCTCTCTCTCTCTTTTTTTCTCTCTCTGCCTCCCTCACTCACTCACTCACACACTCACTCACTCCCTCTCTCCCTCCCTCCCTCTTTTCCTCCCTCTCTCCTCTCTCTCTTACTTCTCTCTCCCTCTCTCCTCTCTCTCCCTTCTCTTTCCTTTCTCTCCCCCTTCTCTGCCTTCCCCTCCTCACTCCCCCTCCCCTCTCTCTCCCTCAAATTATAAATTCGTTATTTAATAATATTATTTAAAAAAGAAATTGTTTTACACAGGTATTTTGTCAAAAATAAATAACATAACCGTTAAAAATTTATTTTAAAATTTTAAGTTATTTATAAGATTCGAAATTTGATTGAACATATATACAGGGTGTCAAAAGTTCCGGAACGGTTGTATATTTCCTAAGGTGGGGTAATTCGGAAAATGGTCAAAGTTAATCCTTAAGTAACTCTCAACGAGAAATTCAATGGTAGCCTTTATTTTAACCTCGACGATGTCCTTGAAGATCATTTCAAGGTCAGGTCATGTTTTTTAAATCGGAACTCCCTTTTTTGACATTGGCAATCGAAAGAGGTCTTCCTAGTCACCTATTTATTATTTTATGGCGCTACCTATACGGTGTATCGGTAACCGTTGGTTGCCGTTATATTTCGCGATAATTATTGCATTAAAATAATTTAAGAATATTCGTCATTTTTTGCATAACGTTACAGTGTATTGTGAAGGGAAAGTCTGAGTAAGAAAAGATACATTTTAAATGGGAAAACTACGTGTAGAAAAACGAGTATTTATGGGACATTTTTATTGTTTTGGGCGCCGAGTTGACTTGCACGTGTTCGGCCTGGCATCCTTTACTAGATTTAAGCGCATGTACTATTTTTTCTGTGTTCTGGAAGAACTCATAAACTCTGACCTACGCTTAGGCTAGGTTTCACAACGGTCTGGGTTAGTGAAGAGTGCGTCGAGTAGGTTGTGGAGGGAGGCTTTTTCGTGGTTGAGCGCTTGAATATAGATCTATGCGGGCGGTCGATACGATCGATGCGCATCTTTCCCATTGACGAGCGAGGGCAGGAAAAGCAGAAAAAAAATTTATCGGCTGAGAAAAGAAAAAACGGAGGTCATGTACCGACGTTACATTATAAATAAGATAGCTTAAAGATATTTTACTGGGTAGGCCATTTTAATCTTCCCATCTGAATTTCTTGGAATCCAAGCTAGATACAGAAAAAGAAGTTCAAACAAAAGTTAAAGGGGGCAGAGGGATCACCTAACGATACTAATGATTTAATCTTTAAACTTAATTTTCAAAGTTATTTGAACGATAAATCGATTATTTTTAATAGAAACGCTTATTTTTAACAAAACGCCTATTTTCAAATTTATAATAAACAGAAAATTTTACGTATAAAATAGTATTTTTATCAAGGTTCTGACAAGGTTGAATGACAGTCAAATTTCCTTATTTAAACTTCATTCTTACATTTTCCGAAATCCAAATCAAATACGTAAAATTAGTGCTGCCCTCTTTAACTTTTTTTTCAACTTTTTTTCTGTATCTGACTTAGATTCCGAAAAACTCAGGTGGAAAGATTAAATTGGCTTATTCTGTATAAGAAAGAAAGGCTTGCTTTTATTGTTCCTAGCTTTCTCAAGAAAATAAGAATATTTAGAAAATAAAACTGCAGCTAACTTGGTAATAATTTTAGATGTGTAGTTATCCTTCTAAAGTTTCGTCACGAGGAAGTTAGTATTACGGTTAAGGTTAAAGAAAAAGTATAATAACTTGCTTAAATATTATAAGATAATTGCTTTATTTATCTTATATATAATTATATAATCGCTAAGCTAAATATAACCGTAGCTAACTACCACGTGACAATTTCATAAAGTATTTTGGTAAACTTTTGCTTAATAATAAAAAAAATAATACCACAATCTTCTATTAGGTTGCTGCAGATAAAACGGCCGATTTAGCAATGACATAAAGTTGGCTGCAATTTTAGTGTATTATGTTGGCACAAGGCGGCGCAAATGATATGACATATTGAAGTGTAAATACTGCTACCTTGGTTTATGGAGTCATTTCTGTTTTGCACTTCATACTGATCGTAAAAACAAAAAGAGAAAGTGAACATGGAAGTGAATCAAAAACGGCTACGTTTACTACACGAATTTAAATTAGAGCACAACGCAACGGAAGCGACGAGGAATATCAACAGCGCATTTGGGCCTGATACAGTTAGCGAACGAACCATTCGGCGGTGGTTCGAAAAATTTCGATCCAGAAATATTGACCTTGGAAATGAGCCACGTGGACACCCAGGAATATCGATCGATAACGACGAGCTGCGTGCATTAGTAGAGTCTGACCCCCCAATAAACCATAAGGGATCTTGCCGAGAAATTAGGCGTTTACAATTCGACAGTTTGCCGCCACTTGCAACAACTTGGACAAGTGAAAAAGCTTAACAAATGGGTTCCGCATGATCTTATCGAGCAAAACATGACGTGTCGAATGTAGATTTCAAGTTCTCTTCTCCCCCGCAACAAAAAAGAACCGTTCTTGCACCGAATTGTGACCTGCGATGAAAAGTGGATTTTATACGATAATCGTCGTAATCGATCGGCCCAATGGCTAGATGCCGATAAAGCGTCAAGACACATACCGAAACCAAGCCTTCATCCAAAGAAAATAATGGTAACTATTTGGTGGTCTGTAGCAGGAGTTATCCACTATTCGTTCCTGCAACCTGGCGAAACCATCAATGCTGAGAAATACTGTGCTCAACTGGATGAAATGCATCAGAAATTGATAGTCCAACGACCTTGGCTTGTCAACAGGGATGGAGTGATACTGCTTCATGATAACGCACGACCTCATGTATCAAGAACAATAGTCCAAAAATTAAACGAGTTGTGTTATGAGACTCTCCCTCACTCTCCATATTCACCAGACCTCTCACCAACAGATTACCATTTTTTTGAACATTTGGATCACTTTTTGAGAGGAAAAAAATTTAATAATAAAGCTGCTGTCAAAAATGCCTTCGAAGAGTTTCTTCGAACCAGTAACTCGGACTTTTACAAAACTGGAATAAATGTACTTGTATCTCGTTGAGAAAAGTTTGTTGCATCTATTGGTACCTATTTTGATTAAATAAATTATCTTTATAAAAAGTTACAGCTGTTTAAAAATTTATTACTTTATCGGCCATTTCATCTGCAGCAACCTAATAGAAATATTTCCTGTGAATTTCTTAATGAAATAAAAGATTCACGTATTATTTTTACACGATTGTGCCAACAAAAGAAGGATTATGTTCTTGACCTCTATATATCTACGTATCATTCTATGTTCCTTGTAACTCCTGAAAAATCAACCAATACTGATAAATTATACATGATTGGATATGTCTCACAAGGAAACTATCCCAGGTGTCCCTCTCCGATTTCAATAATACTAAGATGTGTATAGTACAACAAAAAATAAACGATACGTATTATTTTTTACCGACAGATATGCACTAACATACACTCTGACAAAAAGTATCCGGAAATTCTCATTTAAATTGCCCGCGTTGAGTATTTTTAAGTATTTGAAGTTTCTGTATGTTGGTAGGACTGTCCGTAATTACTATGCTAAACATGAGTGCGATCTGTCAACTAGTTTCTTTACGACAGCTGTTGAAACCAGTCGACCTCAGTGGTAGTCTGCTAATGTTACAATGGAAAAAAATATTAAACAAAGAGTTTGTCTCAAATTTTGTGTTTTAAACGAAATTTTGTGTGCTGACTCGTTGCGAATGCTGGAAAAGGCTTATGGAGATTCTGTTATATCGAAAACCCAAGTGTACGAATGGTACAATGCCTTTAAAAACGGTCGGGAGATCGTCGAAGATTTGCCTCGTTCAGGACGACCGTCGACCTCTTCAACCAACGATAACGTCGAAAAAATCAAGGAAATTGTGCTCGAAAATCGTCATGCCAGTGTTAGAGAGATGGCTCATGATCTCAACATCTCTCGTGAAACCGCTCGTTTGATTTTGGTGAACCAATTGGGTATGCAGCGCGTCGACGCTCGGCTCGTTCCGTTAGAGCTGAATTTTCTTCAAAAACAGTACCGGATGCAGGTAGTTGCATCTGCAGACATGCTGGAATGTGCGAATTCTAATCCCACGTTAATGGGACGGATCATAACTGGTGACGAGACATGGGTCTATGAATACGACACACAAACGAGCCAACAATCATCGGAATGGGTGGGAAAAAATAAGCCAAAACCGAAAAAACCTCGCAAAAGTCGTTCGAAAATCAAGACGATGCTTATTGTTTTCTTCGATATTCGTGGTGTGGTTCATCGTGAATTTGTTCCGCAAGGTCAAACGGTCAATAAGGACTTCTATTTAACTGTTTTGAGACGTTTGCGTGAAAATATTCGCCGTAAACGGCCGGATTTGTGACAAAACAATTCGTGGATTTTGTATGACGATAACGCACCATCTCATCGAGCCACGATTATTAACGATTTTAAGACCGAACACTCGATAAATACCATCGACCAGCCACCTTATTCGCCTGATCTAGCTCTGTGTGACTTTTTTTTTTTCTCCAGACTGAAATTACCGCTCCGGGGAACCAGATTTGACTCCATAGACGCTATAAAAGAAAATTCGCTGAAGGAGCTGAAGGCCATCCCTGAAAGCGCCTATAAAAAATGTTTCCATGATTGGAAAAAACGTTGGCACATGTGTATCGCTTCAAATGGAGCATATTTTGAAGGAGATTCAATAAATATTGAAGAAATTTAATATTTTTGCGTTTTATTTCAAATTTCCGGATACTTTTTTGTCAGAGTGTAAGATACAAACCATCCTTGTAAGTCACCCCTAAAATCACATTTCTTTTAATATCTATGATGTTAAAGTTTGCAACGTTGGACTGCAACACAAAATCAAAATTTTTCATATTCGTTTTTTTTTCTTAATAAAATAGATATAAAAGAAACAAATATGTATTAAAATTGATAATTAACATTAACTTTAGCAAATTCAATCCTTAAAATACCCCTTGAAAATAATTGAAAAGAATCAAGTATTGCAACCGTTTTCTATAATTAAAAAAATATCAGTATAATAAAAGATGTGCAAGGTCCCAGCAACCGTATACAACAAAAAAATCTGTTAACCTTTTCCGGAAATAATTTGAGAGGGAGATAAAAAGTCAAAATTCTTAAAAGCAAATGCTGACAACTTTCCTAATACCGTTCGCACAGAAACAAAAAGTGTATATAATTTCTTGGAACATAAAAAACCTAAAAAACAATTAGCGTTAAAAAAAGCGCTCCGTAACTTACCCTACTGGGGGGATGAAAAGACAAATTTCACGAAAAAAATTTGCAACTTTCCTAATACCGTTGGCACAAAAATAAGAAGTGTCTATGATTCCTTGAAACATGAGAAACCTATAAAAAAAATTGGCGTTAAAAAAAATGCTCTGGAACTTACCCCTCAGGAGGATGAAAAGACAAATTTCTCAAAAAAAATATCTGACAACTTTCCAAAATCCATTGGTATAAAAATAAAAAGTGTATATAATTTTTTAGAACATAAGAAAACTGTACGAAAATTGGCATAGAAAAGAGTGCTCCAGAACTTACCCTTCAGGAGGATAAAAAGACGAATTCCTCAAAAAATAAATCTGACAACTTGCCTTAAACCGTTGGCACTAAAAAAGAAGTGCATATTATTTTTTGGAACATGAAAACTTTTAAAAAAATTAGCGTTAAAAAAAGCGCTCCATAACTTACCCTACATGGGGATGACAACACATATTTCTCGAAAAAAATATGACAACTTTCCTAATACCGATGGCACAAAAATAAAAAGTGTCTATGATTCCTTGAAACATGAGAAACCTATAAAAAAATTGTCAGAGAAAGAAGCGCTCTGGAACTTACCCTTCATGGGGATGAAAATACCAATTTTTTCGAAAAAAAATTCTGTTCACTTTCCTAATACCGTTCGCACAATAACAAAAAGCTTATATGGTTCTTGGAAGATGAAAAACGTGTAAAAAAATTGGCGTTGCAAGAAGCGCTCCGGAACTTACTCCTCAGGAGGATGGAAAGACAAATTTCTCGGAAAAGAAATATGACAACTTTCCTAAATCCGTTGGTACAAAAAGAAAAAGTGTATATAATTTTTTCGAACCAAAGAAAACTATACAAAAATTAGCGGAGAAGAAAGCGCTCCAGAACTTACCCTTCAGGGTAATAAAAAGAGAAATTTCTCGAAAAAAATCTGACAACTTCCCTAAATCCATTGGAACAAAAATAGAAAGTGTACTGGATTTCTTGAAACATAAAAAACTTAGAAATAAAATTGGTTTTAAAAAAAGCGTTCCGGGATTTACTCTTCAAGGGAATGAAAAGACAAAATCCTCGAAAGAAAAATCTGACAACTTTCCTAAATCCATTGACACAAAAATTAAGAGTATACATGATTTCTTGAAACATAAGAAAATTAGAAAAAATTTACTTTTAAAATAGCGCTCCGGAAGTTACCCTTTAGAGGGATGAAAAGACAAATTTCTTGATAAAGAAATCTGACAACTTTCCTAAAACTGTTGGCTCATAAATAAAAAGTGTCTATAATTCATTAAAACATGAGAAACTTATAAAAAAATTGGCGTTCAGAAAAACGCTCCGGAACTACTTCCGCAGGAGGATGGAAAAACAAATTTTTGAAAAAAAAATTTGTCAACTTTTCTACATCCGTTAGTACAAAAATAGAAAGTGTATATAATTTCTTGCAACATAAGGGAACTATAAAAAAATTGGCGGAGAAAGAAGCGCTTCAGAACTTACCTTTCAGGGAAATGAATAGACAAAATTGTCGATAAAAAAATTCTGACGACTATCCAAAAACTGTTTACTAAATAATTAGAGTAGATATAATTTTTTGGAACATGGGAAACCTATACGAAAATTAGCGTTGAAAAAAGCGCTCCGGAACTTACCCTTCAGGGGGATGAATAAACATATTCCTCAAAAAATAAATCTGACAACTTGCCTAAAACCGTTGGCACAAAAAAAGATGTGTGTATTGTTTCTTGGAACATTCAAAACCTTTAAAACAATTAGCGTTAGAAAAAGCGCTCCATAACTTCCTAACGACCCTACATTGGGATGAAAAGACAAGTTTCTCAGAAAAAAAAATCTGACAACTTTCCTCAAACTGTTGGCACTTAGAAAGAAGTGTATATTATTTCTTGGAACATAAAAACCTTTAACACAATTAGCGTTAAAAAAAGCGCTCCATAACTTACTCTAAATCGGGATAAAAAGATAAATTTCTTGAAAAAAATCTGACGACTTCCCTAAATCCGTTGGCACAAAAATAATAGGGTACATGATTATTTGAAACATAAGAAACCTAGAAAAAAATTGGTTTTAAAAAAAGCGCTCCGGAACTTACCCCTCAGAGGGATGAAAAGACAAATTTCTCAATAAAAAAATCTGACAATTTTCCTAATACCGTTGGCACAAAAAGAAAAAGCGTATATGATTTAAAATATATATACATTTGAGAAACAAACAGTTTGTAAGTTAAAAATTTTTTTTTTTTTTAACTTTTTATTTTTATACCATTTTTTTTTTGAAAAATTATTTTTTTTCAAATTTAAAGAGTGAAAGATAAGCAATGGTGGAAAAAGTCGAAATAAGGTATTTTTTTCCATTTCTAAGATGATTACAAGGTCCTTAAAAACATAAATCTTGCTCTTTCAATTTTTTTTGCAAATTTTGATTAATCCGTCCGGAAAAACCATGTGATGGACCAATCTGAAACTTTTCAAAGCAATTGGAGGTGCATTGAGGTAAAAAAATATGTAAAAACATTTGCGGTTGCATCTTAATTAGCAAAAATGCGGTCGATTTTCCAAAAGAACAGAAATAAAGACTTTTTTTAACCTTTTCCAAGTTAAGGAGGGGGGGGGTAAGGTTTTAAGGGCGAAAAAAAGGCATATTTTCATTATTTTTTTCTGGAGATAGGAATAATGTTGGTTCATTTATTTTATATACACGTTATAGTATAACATCTAAAATATTTTTTGAAAAAATTTTAATCAAAAATATCAATAAATAAGTCCGTGACAGCGAATCTCCAGAGACGCTTCGACAAAAAATTGTTATGTGGTGAACTTCATAACTCGTTACTGGACCATCTAAAACAAAAAAATCTAAATGCGTTTAAAAAGTAATAACTTTCCCTAGGTAGTCAGAGAGAGTTTTTTGTTTTTTCGATTTTTTTATTTTTGGCAGCATTTGAAAGTGAAAAACGCGATTTTTGCTGTAAAAATTTCGGTGAATTTGTTATAAAATGGAAGAAAATAGTAAAACAAAAAAAACTGTCTCTGATTACTTGTTTATTTATGTGTAGAAATAGTGTTCAGAATTCAAAAAGAATCGGTCAAGTAGATTTTGAGTTATAATGTTCACGAACTTCAAAAATGACGTTTTCGAAAAAATCAATCAATTTAAAGTTTCTTATACTCACTAATCGAGCATGAGGGCCGGTCGCTTAAAACGTTGTATCTTCATTAGTTTTGCTGCGATTTACTTGGAATTTCAACACAATACTCTCGACATGTTGTGCATTCAGAAAAAAAAAAAATAAAAAATGCAAAATAAAAAATTTTAAATCATTCCCCCCCCCCCCCCCCTCTTAATATCTGGGTTGAAAAAAAATTCTTCTTTTCAAGTAACGCTACGGGGTTTTTTAGGAAATTTATTCCAAATTCCGAAACTGCTGTTTAATTTTCTGGCCGATCATTAGTTCTGAGATATCAATGGTTAAAGACAAAAGGATCTTTTGTATTTAAAGTTGGATATCTCTAAAAGAAAATTAGAAAAATAAATTAAAGCTGAATAAACGTGTTATCATTTCTGTATGATGGTTAAATTGTAAAAAATTTTTCTAAGCCCGTGGACCGAGAAAAAAATCGCAGGTAATTTGCTTAATTTTCTTTTCATGCTATTATTTCAGAGTATTTAACAATCATAGCTTCTAAAAAGTTTTCGCCAAATCTCAAAACTAGAATCTTAGAGCTTAAAAATGCTTTTTTTAAAGTCTTGATAAGACTATTTTCCACTAAGATACAGCCCGTCAAAAAATACCAAAAAATTTAGAATTTTTTTCCGCTCCTTCAATTTTTGCTAAAAGTGTAGAAAATGAAACTCTTACGGTCCGTAGAGTTATCGCTATTAAGTATCTGAATAAGTTGTGTAAACTCGATGAGGATTTGTTGAGATGGCGATCTTTAGTGAATATTGAGGGCCAGCTAGTCGCGAACTCTGACAAGGTCAAGAAACGGCTGTGCGTTGCCTTTGCACGTCGTGAATCCGGAGTGCTCGCCAGTTGCGAACTCAAAAGTAACTTGGAAGATCGTTGATCTATGTGGTTTGTAAGTATGTATCCTTCGTGCAATCAGAGTAATTTATGGTTGTCAGTCACTGAATCCAATTAATTCGACGATAAAGTTTGCTTTCTAAACACTAACGCTGACTATCTGGTCACAAATCTTTCGATACCTTAAAAAAATAAACCATCTTTTTTTTGTGACACAACTATTTTAGTTGTTTATATTATGCATGATTTAGGGCTACAATCAAAAATATCATTTATACTTATAACCTACTATATATGAAGTCCTTATGGATAAGATATACGAGGCCGAAGGACAGCTAACTACGTATTAACTAGATAGTAACAATGTCACCTTCGCTCTATGAAAAAACAGAATAGTTTAGTAGCTGTGGATTTTATTTGGCACGGACCACACATTCTAAGCTCTTGATTCTTAAGAACTCCAGGGAAAGTGCAGTTTTGAGAAAAACACTGATAGCAACAACGAAGCTCGATATTTTTGCATATATTAGTTCAAAATTTGTATATGTTGAATAGCATGCGAGTTAGCAGCTCAAGGGAATTAATCATGTTATTTTGGAACACTAGGGTTAATTATTAGGGGTACAAATTAGTTCGGTCCATTTTCAAAAAATGGCTCTGGCTATTATGAATATTTAATAGTAACAGCTGAAGTCGGTAATTTCAGAAAGGTTAGACATCTGTCAATAATATTCAGTTTATATCTCTTCGAGTTTCATAAAAAATCTTGTTTACAACTGTGTTAAATATGTCCAATGTTGTGTTGACTTAGCAGCATTTGTGGGAAGTTTTAGTTTTCTGCTTTAATTGGTAGAAAAGTGCAGCTGAAGCGCATCGAATGCTTGTGAAAGGTTATGGTGACAATGCTCCAACTGATAAATCTTGTAGGAAATGGTTTCGACGTTCCAAAAATAGAGATTTCAGCGTTGATACAAGTCTCGCTCTGAACAGCCAAAAAAATTCGAAGACAAAAAGTTGGAGGCATTACTCGATGAAGATCCGAGTCAAACGCAAGAGGAGCTTGCACAATCATTGAAAGTAACTTAACGAGCAGTTTCTATATGATTGCAATCCATGGGAATGATTCAAAAGCAAGGCGATTAGGTACCTTATGAACTGAAACCAGAGACATTGACAGGCAATTTTTCTGTTGCGAGCAGCTGATTCAAAGGCAACAAAGAAAGGGTTTTTTAAATAGAATTGTTACTGGGGATGAAAAATGAATATTCTATGATAACCCCAAGAAGAAAAAAAAACTACGCTATGCTCGGTTAACCGTTGCCACGACCTCAACATCAACACCGAAGCCGAATATTCATGGTTCGAGGATCATGTTGTGTATCTGGTGTTACCAAAAGGGTGTTGTGTACTATGAGCTGCTGCAACCTGGCGATACCATAAAGGCATATTGGTATAGGCTGGAATTGATTCGTTTGAGCCGTGCATCACGAGAAAAACGGCCGGAATACAAAGAAAGACATGACAAAATTATTTTTCTGCAAGACAACGCTGGGCCTTATGTCGCAAAAGTGGTGAAAATATATTTTGAAAAGCTTAAGTGGGATGTTTTGCTGCACCCGCTGTATTCTCCGGACATTGCTCCTTCTGATTAATGGTTGTTCCGAGAAATGCAGCACGATCTGGCAAGTCATTGGTTCACTTCTTTCACAAAAATCAAAAATTGGCTCTTAACTTTGATCACCTTAAAAGACGAAACATTTTTTGGAGATGGAATTCGAAAATTGCCTGAGAGGTGGGAAAGAATAGTAACAAGCGATGGACGATACTTTGATTAATCTTTTAATTCTTTTTATTTTGAAATAAATGCATTTTTAAAAGTAGGCATCTTAAAAGACTGCATGGGTAATATCTTGCATAAAATTTTGGACATGAGAAAGCTGTCGGCGCGATGGGTGTCGCGTTTGGTCACTCTGGACAACAAGCGCAGTATTGCTCGTCAAGCAATACTAATTGCGATTTGCGATAAGGAACCTCTACGTGATAAATAATTGACTTTTGTACACTTTTGTTGAGTTTTTCGTTACAATAAAGTTATTAGCGCAGAACGGGTGCGCATTAACACATCGTTCAATAAGTCCCGAGACAAACAACGAAGACAACATTTTTTTTCAGAAATCATTTTTATTTATCAATATAATCTCCTTTTAGAGTGATACAATCTTTCCAACGCCTTTCCAACATTTTTATACCATGTTTATAGAAGGATTTATCTTTTGCTTCAAAATAGGCTTCAGTTTCGGCAATGACCTTCTCATTCGAGCCAAATTTTTTTCCCTGGAGCATTTTTTTGAGATCAGCAAAGAGCCAGTAGTCGCTGGGGGCTAAATCTGGCGAATACGGGGGGTGGGGAAGCAAATCAAAGCCCAATTCGTTCAATTTTGCCATTGTTTTCATGGACTTGTGGCATGGTGCATTGTCTTGCTGAAAAAGGATTTTTTTCTTCTTCATGTGCGGTCGTTTTGCTGCGATCTCCTCCTTCAAACGTACCAAGAAGTCAATATAATAATCACTGTTGATCGATTTACCTTTTTCTAGGTAGTCAATGAAAATCACGCCATGTGTATCCCAAAAAACAGACGCCATGACTTTGCCAGCAGACTGCTGCGTTTTTGGACGCTTTGGGCGGCTTTCGCCAGCCATGCGCCACTCAGATGATTGCCGATTCGACTCTGGAGTAAAATGATGTATCCATGTTTCATCCATGGTCACGTATCGACGCAGGAAATCCTTTTTATTGCGAGCAAATAGCGACAAACAGCTCTCCGAATCGTCGACTCGTTGCTGTTTTTGTTCCACTGAAAGCAATCGCGGCACCCACTTGGAAAAAACCTTTTTCATGCTCAATTTTTCATGAAGGATTGTAAATACGCTTCCAGATGATATCTGTGTCATTTCTGCAATCTCACGGACCTTCGCTTTGCGATTTTTCATTACAATTTTTAAAACTTCACTCACATTTTCCTGTGTAACGGCTTCCAATGGCCTACCCGAACGTTCCGCATCGTTTGTGTCCGTACGACCACGTTTAAACTCAGCATACCAACGACAAATCGTTCGTTTGGATGAAGAGGAGTCCGGGTAATGTTTTTTTAACCATTGCTGAGCTTCTACGGTGTTTTTACCCATTAAAAAACAACGTTTTATCAACACGCGAAACTCGCTTTTTTCCATTTTTCAAACAAATTACAAAGTGACTTTACTCTAACCTTGATAACTCTGCTGTCTCTGATCCGATCAACGTGAAATTATTACACGTTTCACGTAAAGATTCGCACTGTGTGGAAACGTGGCCAGTTTCGTACTACTAGCACCATCTCTGGGTTAGTCTCGGGACTTATTGAACGATGTGTTATATATATAAACACTGATGAATGTCTAAATTGTCATGGAGAACACTCCGTGCTCCGCGCCTCGTCATATTTTGCGTATTTAGGTTATTGCATTAATTGCCGAAAATGCGTAACGCGACAGTCGCGGACGGAAAGATACGGTACGCTACTAGTGATAGACTAGTCGAGTGCCGTATAAGGGGGGCTAGGTGAGGATAGGCTAGGTAGCCAAGCCGCTTCCCGCCTTTAGTCAGTTTATTTAGCGCCTTCGCAATAACTACGCGTACATTGTCGATAGTTTCTCGTATAATCCGCCATTTTGGGACGCGTCAAGTCCCTTTCGCTCCCGCGTTTTTCTTTGCAAGGGGTTTTCTCGCGCGTGGAAAGTTTTGGTGCGTTTTCTTGGCGTGCACCGGCTACATAGGTAGCCAAGGGAGATTTCACCGGCCGACGGCATGGACGTGCGACACCGGTGACCAGGAATTCATCGGGATAGCTGCGCAGGACGACGGCATATTGCCTCTTCGCCCTCACTGCCTTCGACTCTCCGCTTAGCGTGCGCGGCTGGCCAGCCAAAAGCAAGTAGGTTACAACTTGAATTTTACGCGCGCAAAGTTGTGTTCATTTTAGTTTGCGTTGGAGTAACCTCAGCCGGTTACTCTAGTCTTTGTTAGATTCGTTTTTTCGCCGTTCGTGCGGGTGAGAGAGCGGCATCTCTTTTACTCCCGTATAGTCTGTGCGAGAGAGTTGCGGTCTCTCTCGCACCCGTATAAGAGTAAGAGCGCGTGAGTGAGAGAGCGGTATCTTTCTCACTCTAGTGGCAGCTGTGCGGGAGAGTTATTCTCTCTCTCGCACTTGCAGCACATACGGCGCGCGAGAGTGGGAGAGCGCTTTCTCTCTCACTCCTACGGCGCAGTACGAGAGGCTCGTTGTCTCTCTCGTACTCGCAGTAGACGAGGCGCGCGAGAGTGGGAGAGCGCTTTCTCTCTTACTCCTACGGCGCAGTACGGGAGACTTGTTGTCTCTCTCGTACTCATAGTAGACAGGGCGCGCAGGAGTGGGATAGCGCTCTCTCTCTCGCTCCAACGGGCTCCGTGCGGGAGAGTATCCTTCTCTCTCGCACCCGTACGTTAGATGGCGCGCGCGAGTGAGAGAGGCTTTCTCTCTCACTCCTATAGGCGTAGTGCGAGAGACGTTCTTTCTCTCTCGCACTCGTATAGTACGCCGCACGCGGGAACCGTTTTCGCGCATTATATCTCGCCTTATCGCCTGCGCTCCTCGTACGCGTTAATTATAATTTATTTTTGTTGTTTTATTTTTATTTTTGTAATCGCTATTGTTATTATTTATTCTTAATTTAATGTATCAAATTATTTTATTTATTCTTTTTTATTATTAACTCTTTTCTTTCTTTTTTTTTCCTCTCTATTCCCATACACGACATTATTGATTTTTCTTTTTTTTGGTTTATTAACTTATTTATAATTTTCTTTTAATTTACATCAGATTAATTTCATTCTTTTTATTTTATTAATTTTTCGTTTAACTTATTTAGCTTCTTTTTTACCATTTTTGATCTTTTTTATCATTTCTGCGACGAGGAGCTTTCAGCTCTCCTCCCGGATACCGCCCTCTCCGAGATTCAACTAGCCAGGCGAGGACGACGCACAAGCCGCGCAACGACAATTGCGCGGCGTTGCAACGGGTAAGTTGGGTCTATAGAACGGCTTCTCGTGCCTGAACCCAGGAGCAAAGTCGTCCAAGACTCTAGCTACCTAAAAAGGGGGCGCAACGGGCATTTTCGCACCTTTTGCGAATTGCGCGTCCCCCAAAGCTAATTTCTCCTGTAGCGGTTAGCTTTAAAATTGCCACCCCGTTACAAAATGTAAATACAAAACCTTTTAAGTAAATAAAAATTATCGTCTTCGTTGTTGTTGAAAAATATAAAAAAATAGAACTAATAATTAATTTTCATACACATATTTTACAATTCTTTAATTTTAAAATATTTTTAGACTAATGAAAGTAATCAAATATAATAATATTGCTAAACATCATCTTTTTATTAATGTATTTTTTGACTGCTACCCAGCTGGTTATCATTTACTTATCGGATTAATAAAAAGTCATTACACAAACTTCTACACACGGAAGTTGTGGAATCTAATTAACGCTGTTAAGTATTTCAATTGTGACAGGTGGCTTATCGAGATTAGGCCACCTGCCATGCAGTGCGAGATAAAGTTCGCGGCGCGACTATACGCGGCGCCATCGATCAAGCGATCGATGGCGTGACGCGGCAAAAGGCGCGAGAAGCCGCGGCGTGCCGAAACGCGGCGCTATCGATCAAGAATCGAAAGTGCTACGCGGAAAAACTGATAGGCAAGAGAGGAAAGTGGAGCCCTCCTCTCAAGCCTTCTTCTCGTCCGAGCCCTTCTTCGTGCCGCACGCGCTTTAATTTATTCACGAAGTTTTTCGCGATTTTTCCGAGGAAGTTTCACGCCGAGTCTTAGCCGCAGAGACCGCAAGGACATTCCCGTCGATTCAATAGCTACAGTAAGTGGCCACTAAGTTTTAATAGCGTAGGCCGCAATTAATTACATTTAGTTACCCTGACGCGTGTGCGATCGCGTCAGGCATGTATATATATATATACATATATATATACAGCGATAAGAGAGCTTACGCGCGAGACCGCGTAGCTCTTATTTGAATAGGCCGTGCGAGTGCGAGTAAGAGGATCGATCTCTCTCTCGCACGATCATAGAATACGCGTACGAGTGAGAGAAAACTACTCTCACCCGTACAAACGTTAAGCACGCAGTTGAGCAAGGGAAACGGGGTCTCTCGCTCAGCCATAGACTTTATAGTCGAGTGAGAGAACCGCTCTTACTCGAGCAGTCATAGACTACGTCGGTATAGAAGAAGAACTGCTCTCTTTATATCCGATGTCCATAGACAACACGTGTGTGTCTAGCCGCGCGAATCAAAGATAGTGCGCATGCGCAGTGCGCACCTCGCAAATTAGTATTGCGCGTGAGGCAATACTAATTGCTCTTCGCGTAAACGGACCTTTACGTCATTACTATTATAATTTGTATCATTTTATTGCGTTTTTTCATTAAATAAGCCTTTAGCACTGAGCCGGTGCCTTTTTCTTATTTTGATTCCCTTTAGCGTCCCTATTCCGAATACCGCCGCCTCCGCGGGTTTGCCAATCTAGCATTGGCACACAAACTGAGCAGCCGAGCCCGTTGGGAGCAACACCGGCAGCGGGGCCTTAGGCATGGCCCCTCACACACGAGAGTAAAAGCAGGACCAGAGGAAGATCTTGCGCTGCTAACGGGCCGTAACCAATTACACCCGATATACAATATTTGTGTCAAACACATTTACTATTTTACAGATTTAGTATTTTATAATTTTAGTTAATACACATACTACAAAATATTATTTTATATTTTTTACAACTTTTTTTTAAATGTTAATTTAAATTTAAATGTCGAAGCATACAAAATATCATCAACGATGTGAGATGATTCTTCTTTTTACTCTTACATTTATTTAATTTTTATTTTAATTCAATTTAATAATTTACATATAATTTTATATTATTTTCGTACGATAGTAGGAAATTGCTTTGAATGGAACCACTGAAATCAAATAATTCTTTTAACTATATTTTTTCTTATATCTTTTATGCTATATTCTTTTACAACTTATGAATTTTATACGAAGTTATTTGCGACATGTAGTTAACACCATACTTGCCGCACACTTGTAGAGTGTAATGGTGAAGAATATAAATAATAAAATATATAGAATGTAAAAAATAAATGAACATTTGATTTAATAATTATATTTTCTCTATTTCCATTTAAATTATGAAGTGCTTTATTTTTCAAATGAAAAATTATTAAATGTTAAAAAATTTTTATTGACAAACTTTAATAATTTTTAATTAAATTTATGCTATGTCATTTTTATATATTATAAATGTACTATTATACATAGATTGTATAGCTGGAAGTTTGGAATCTTATTATTCGTAATTAGTACCCAATCATCTTTCAGTTGTAACATACATAAATTATTTCAGTATCTAAAAATATATCTTGATCCCATAAATTACCACGAGCAATACCATTTACTTATTTAGGTTTAAACATAGACAAACTATTACAGTATTTAAAAATATATGTTGATTGCATAAATTACTGCAAGAATCACCATATACTCTACAAGTGTCCGGCAAATATGGTGGTAATTACATGTCACAAGTAACTTTGTAAGAAATATATGAGTTGTAAAAGAATATAGCATAAAAGATATAGAAAAATATAGTTAAAAAAATTATTTGATTTCAGTGGTTTCATTCGAAGCAATTTCCTACTATCGTACGATAATAATATAAAATTATATGTAAATTATTGAATTGAATTAAAACAAAAATTAAATAAATATAAGAGTAAAAAGAAGAATCATCTCACATCATTGATGATATTTTGTATACTTTGATATTTAAATTCAAAGTAACATTTAGAAAAAAAATTGTAAAAAATATAAAATAAGTATTAACTAAAATAAGTATTAACTAAAATTCTAAAATAAATGTGTTTGACATAAATATTGAAATACTTAACAGCATTAATTAGATTTCACAACTTTCGTGTGTAAAAATTTGTGTAATGACTTTTTATTAATCCGATAAGTAAATGATGACCAGCTGGGTAGCAGTCAAAAAATACATTAATAAAAAGATGATATTTAGCAATATTATTATATTTGATTACTTTCATTAGTCTAAAAATATTTTAAAATTAAAGAATTTGAAAATATGTGTATGAAAATTAATTATTAGTTCTATTTTTTTATATTTTTCAACAACAACGAAGATGATAATTTTTTTTATTTAAAAGGTTTTTTATTTACATTTAGACATTCATTAGTGTGTATATATATATATATATAGCAACATTAATGATAATCAACTATCGTTAAAAAAATTTATTAATAAAAAAAAATACTTAGCAATATTATTTGATTTCACAACTTTCGATTGTCTACAATGATGATTTTAAATATTCTTTTTGATTTTTAGTATTTCGAATGTACGTAAAGAGTTAAATGAAAAGTAACCTTTCTAAAATACATGTAAACTTTGCTGTAATATTCCTTTTTTTGAAAAGTTGTATTTAGATTTAATAAATTTAGTACAATGAAAATAAAAATGAAAATTAATAAAACATTGATAATACACGAAGAGAGCACAGAAAAATATGTTCAAGCGACAACCAATACTTACCATAATTTTATTTTTATTAAAAAGGTTTTAGATTTCATAAATAGGGTAGAATAGCACATCGTTCAATAAGTCCCGAGACTAACCCAGAGATGGTGCTAGTAGTACTAAACTGGCCACGTTTCCATACAGTGCGAACCTTTACATGAAACGTGTAAAAATTTCACGTCGATCGGATCACAGACAGCAGAGTTATCGAGGTTAGAGTAAAGTCACTTTGTAATTTGTTTGAAAAATGAAAAAAAGCGAGTTTCGCGTGTTGATAAAACATTGTTTTTTAATGGGTAAAAACACCGTAGAAGCCCAGCAATGGCTTGAAAAACATTACCCGGACTCCTCTCCATCCAAACCAACGATTTGTCGTTGGTATGCTGAGTTTAAACGTGGTCGTACGGACACAAACGATGCGGAACGTTTAGGTAGGCCATTGGAAGCCGTTACACAGGAAAATGTGAGTTAAGTTTTAAAAATTGTAATTAAAAATCGCAAAGTAAAGGTCCGTGAGATTGCAGAAATGACACAGATATCATCTGGAAGCGTATTTACAATCCTTCATGAAAAATTGAGCATGAAAAAGGTTTTTTCCAAGTGGGTGCCGCGATTGCCTTCAGTGGAACAAAAACAGCAACGAGTCGACGATTCAGAGAGCTGTTTATCGCTATTTACTCGCAATAAAAGGGATTTCCTGCGTCGATACGTGACCATGGATGAAACATGGATACATCATTTTACTCCGGAGTCGAATCGGCAATCATCTGTGTGGCGCATGGCTGGCGAAAGCCGCCCAAAGCGTCCAAAAACGCAGCAGTCTGCTGGCAAAGTCATGGCGTCTGTTTTTTGGGATACACATGGCGTGATTTTCATTGATTACCTGGAAAAAGGTAAATCGATCAACAGTGATTATTATATTGACTTGTTGGTACGTTTGAAGGAGGAGATCGCAGCAAAACGACCACACATGAAGAAGAAAAAAATCCTTTTTCACCAAGATAATGCACCATGCCACAAGTCCATGAAAACAATGGCAAAATTAAACGAATTGGGCATCGATTGGCTTTCCCACCCCCCGTATTAGCCAGATTTAGCCCCCAGCGACTACTGGCTCTTTGCTGATCTCAAAAAAATGTTCCAGGGAAAAAAATTTGGCTCGAATGAAGAGGTCATTGTTGAAACTGAAGCCTATTTTGAAGCAAAGGATAAATCCTTTTATAAACATGGTATAGAAATGTTGGAAAGGCGTTGGAAAGATTGCATCACTCTAAAAGAAGATTATATTAATGAATAAAAATGATTTTTGAAAAAAAATGTTGTTTTCGTTGTAAGTCTCGGGACTTATCGAACGATCCGTTATATATAAAATTATAAAATATTATATTAGATTTATTATGTAAGTAATCTGTGAAGAATGATTGCACTATATGATACATTAGTTGTATAGATAAAAAAATTGAAATTATAAAAAGTTGTAAAATTGTTTAGAATTGTATAAAATTAACGTTTTTTCTAAGAAAAGAATGTACATATTGGGTGTACAATTTGCTTCCGCCGTTTTGCAATAGATGGCTGTAGCGGTAAGTGGTAGTTGAAATAAATAGATCATAGATGTCATACAATAAGCTTAGGTATTTGTAAACATAACGCCATCGAAATATTAGTCGATTTGTGTCTGCATTATAAAGCTATTCTCGATTAAACATGTCAGCTTACGAGCCAAATTCTCGTCATTTGCGGGAGGTTTTAATTTTCTGCTTTAATATGAAGAAATCTGCGACTGAGGCTCATCGGATGCTCTCAAATACCTATGGTGAGGCCGCTATTAGTAAAAGAACGTGCCGAGAGTGGTTTCAACGCTTCAAGAACGGCGATTTTAACGTTGAAGATCAGCATGGCATTGGAAGAAAGAAAGTTTTCGAATATGCAGAATTGGAGGCATTACTTGATCAAGACTTGTGTCAAACGCAACAAAAATTGACAGGATCATTGGGAGTGACGCAGCAAGCCATTTCAAAACGCCTGAGACTCATGGGAATGATTCAGAAACAAGGAAATTGGGTGCCGTACGAGTTGAAGCCTCGAGATGTTAAACGGCGTTTGTGTGTTTGTGAACAGCTGTTTGCAAGGCAAAGACGGAAGAGATTTCTGCATCGCATTGTGACTGGGGACGAAAAATGGGTTCACTACGATAATCCCAAGCGCAGAAAATCATGGGGATATCCCGGCCATGCCTTTACGTCGACGGCTAAACCGAATATTCACGGTTCCAAGGTCATGCTCAGTATTTAGTGGGACCAGCTCGGCGTAGTGTATTATGAGTTGTTAAAACCGACTAAAACAATCACAGGCGATCGTTATCAAACGCAATTAATGCGTTTGAGCCGAGCATTGAAAGACAAACGGCCGCAATACAACAAGAGACATGATAAAGTGATTTTACAGCATGACAATGCTCAACCCCATGTTGCAAAAGTGGTCAAGACATACTTGGAAACTTTGAAATGGGAAGTCCTACCCCACCCGCCGTATTCCCTAGACGTTGCTTCCTCGGACTATCACTTGTTTCGATCAATGGCACACGGCCTGGCTGACCAGCACTCCTGGTCTTATGAAAAAGTAAAAAATTGGATCGATTCGTGGATCGATTCAAAAGATGACCAGTTTTTTTAACGCGGGATTCGTATGCTGCCCGTAAGATGGGAGAAAGTAGTGGCCAGCGATGGACAATACTTTGAATCATAAATGTATAAACAGTTTTTTTACAATAAAGCCTCAAATTTCGGAAAAAAACGGCGGAAGCAAAGTTGTACACCCAATACCTTGTCCCTTCAGTCCTCTTTGGTTCTGACTTTTCCATGTCTTCGAAGGTGGAGTCGAGAGTACCGGTGCTTACTCTATGAGCTTCATTAATTTGAGCTCCGAAGTCCCTCATGCGGTTGGCGAATGCAAGGACACTCTCGTTATTCCGTTAATATTTATTGCCAAGTTCCCCTAATAGTTGTTGCTCTGTTTTATTCGACGCATAAATCTGCTTTAGAAAGTCTTTAAAAGACTTGATAGTCGGAAAAGTGGATCCGAGGATGGCAGGACGTACTTCTCCTTTTACCCTACTCCGGATCAGCCTCACTAAGTTCGCTTCGTCATAAGGTCTTAGTATTTCCTTGGCTTCATTACAGCCTTCCAAGAATTCACTTAGCGCAATATTCTTTCCTTTGAACTCAGGCACAACGCTGAGGGCGTCTTTTAGCGAAGCTTGAAAGATGGGCTTTTGGTCGCTTTTACTTCTGATGTCTCTACTGTAACAGGCCCTATTAGGTTGAGCCTTGTCGGGCAGTCTTGATCCAAGATGTTTAGATCGATTAGAGGTTGGAGGATGGGTAGAGGGGGAGTAATGTCTTTAGTTACTCTTGGAGAAGTGTTGACGATAGAGTCAAGACTTTTGTTTTGGGGAGAGCGGGATACATGTGGTCTACGGAAGAAGGGATCGGCAATTTCGTCCTTATTTTTTTCCGATTTTAATGCTTTGGTGACTTGTTGCTTTGTTTGTCTCTTTTCGATCATTTGTTGTTTGGTGACTCGTAGATTATGCAATTCCTAGGTTGATTTGTATGGTTTTTCGTAAAAAAAATTTAGATTATATGGCAATAATCCGACTTTCTCGAATAACCTTCGAGAACTCTCCCTTTGAGGTACGGTTTTTATCATTATTATATATGTATATATTTTTCGTTGGTAATAAAATTTTTTGAATTATTCTTTTCTCTTCCTATATCTCTTTTGATTTTTGTGTTATTGTTTTTTTCTTTTTCCTTTTATTTGTATATTTCCTATTCTTTTATTTTTCTATCCTTGTGTGTTTGTTTCTTTTTTATTTGTTATTTAGTTATTATCCTTCTCTTTTATATATGTATATATATATATATATTCCGTTGGTTTATCTGTTGGGGTTCTGTCTTTTGAAACGGTGTCCTCTTTGCGGGTAACTTCGATGCTGATCCAACTTGGCGAGGTGAAAAAAAAAAAAAAGAAAATGGGAAAAGAGAGAAAAAAAAAATTAAATATACGATACCAGTGACTTACTTTTACCAATAAGAAAAAAATTTATCAAAAAATTAAACACAAAAAAAATATTAATCTAAAGGGTAGTTAACAAAAAAACAAAAAAAAAGGAAGAAAAGAATAAAGAGAAAATTTAGGTTAATTGTGAGCTTAAGAATTCGGATGGGAAGGGGCCGTGAATAATTAGCCTTGTTTAAGCAAAAGTGTTTTTATTCGGTTAAAAACCTCCTAATTACAAAGCGCCGGTTTGGCTCGATTTTACGTATATTTTTTTCTAATGTTTTTATTACTTCTTTCTCGATGTTTGCCTTCTTTTTTTTCTGGTATTTTATAATTTTGCATCACCGCGTGAATGCAGGTGATGCACAGGCCTGGGGACTCGCCGTGTCGACAGCGCAGCGACTCAATTCTCTCGTCCAAAGTCAGGGCTAGCTTTGAAGGTTCTATTTATTTAGCGGCTTACGCCTCCAACCTTTGGATACGTTTCGCGCGCTTCTCCTGATAAATTTTTCTTGGAACCCAAGGTTGTTAGCGAGCTTCCTCAAGTGCCCAGAAATACCGCTTTCGCTGCCGCGAGTTGGCGTTTCTTTTTAGGGCAGGGAGTTCCTTCTGTTTAGCCTCCATGTACTCGTGATGATCATGAGGTTAAGTACCCTTGGTTGGTGTTCACGGGGGAAAAGAGAAGAGGGAAAAAAAAGAAGTGTGAGAATGATAAAAATAAAAAAAATAAAGGTTATAAGAAAATAATATATATATATATATATATATATATATATATATATATATATATATATATATATATGTATATGTATATACTGTGACGTGGTGTTTTTTGCACCAGTCACATGAGGAGGCCAAAGCATAGCTTATGCGCCTCCTCGTAGCTAAAATATCCCCCCTTTTACAATCTTGGCAGCCTCGCAGGACTGCCACGCATGATCCTAACTAACAGCCACGCAGGGCTGTACATACTGTACCTTCCCCAGGTACAGGGGCTTCCAGCTCAAGTAAAACCTGTAGCGAGGAGCTAGTCTCAGGAGCCCTGGCTAGTCGAGGCAGTGCTCGCACACACTGCAGCAAGGTTCCTTCCTCTCCAAGCTCCTTCCTATTCTTGTAGTGATCCCGTACCTGCAACCTCCCAAACGATAATTAAATAAGGAAGAAAATAGTAGGAGCAGCTGCACCTTGGAGGGAAGTACAAGCTGCCACACAACACCATAGGAAAGCGAAGAGGAGGTTAGAAGGCAGGCAAAACATAGAAGCACAGCATTTGAGTACAAGTAAATACGCACCTGGAGGTGTCTGATAGTGTTGCCTCGCTGCCGCTGCAAGCAGGCTATCGCTGTTACCGCTGCTTCGCTTTCTCAACCGCTCTTCGTCTGAGCCGCAGTTGTTGACCCGCAGTACGGCCGCACCTGGAACAGAGAGAATATAGGCAAATTAGTCGACGCCTACCAGCTATGGAACGCGTCGACTTACCTTGATCCTCCGTACATCTGAGGTAGATTCTCGCCGCTTCAGGGAATACACAACAACAACACTGGCACTCGCGAGTGGATAACCTCCACGCGCGCTGCTGGCGAGCAGTAATATCAACTGCCGCCAGCGCTGAGCGCGCGCGGCGGCTGCGTTGCGTAACGTACTTACACGTACGTTGCGCCGGCGCAGAACGATCATCAAAAAGCCGCGCTCGCGAAAGTGCTACGCAATAAGCTTCTCTTTCACTCCGTTCGGGTCCGTTGTAGCAAAAAGTCACAATTAGCGAGGAGTCGACACTCCGTTCGGGATAATCGAAGCCAGCAGTCGCGAACTAATAAACTTTTGTAAAACTAGCGAGCGAGCGTCCGTATAGTATCCGTGAGCGTGTTGGAGTATCTGGTGAGTGCTAAGGTGCAGTGGCAGCTGTCAGGAGGCACAGCTTCCCCGAATCGTCCCCGTATCCTTCCCGGCTGCGTGCGTGCGACCGCGTCGCGTGTTACGCGCCATTTTCGGCCGTTGTGTATGCTGTACGCCCGCGACCGCTCTAACCGTGAGTTAGTCGCGTGAAGTATTTGCCGCGCAAGAAACCGCGCTACACGATTGTAGGTGGCGCCCTGGGCTCGCGTAAAAACGCGATAAATTATTGTATTCTGTGATCTTAGTTTAAATAAACGTATTTGTTTGTGTACTCATTTTAAATCGGTTGTTTAACTAGTAAGCAAGCAACCCGCTTCCCCGCTTCCCCCCCTTTACATTTGTACGCCACCCTGATCCCCAGTGGCGTTACAATACATATAAAAGATAAAAAAATTAATAATAGCAGTAAATAAAAAAAAATTAAGAAAAGAAGGATGAAAAAGAAAAGAAGAGAGAGGAGTAAAAATCACATTAGTTTAATTACTTCTTAGTCTTCGATGCGTAGTTTAGCCACGCGTTCGGCTAACGCCTCTATATCCCTCTGGTTCTTAACGACCGCGGCGCTCGTTAGCTTTAGCGCTTTACCGAACCTCCTCTGGGCTTCGTGGCTTTAGAATCGTTTCTCAATTTGCCTTTTATCTTTAAAGTACCCTTTTATGAGGCTTCTTAACCCTTTCGCTACGGACGAATTCTACGGCGCAGTACTCCCACAGAACGGGCCGCTGCGCCACAAGTGTGCACGTAAAACAAATGCTAAGCAATTGCGATGGGTTACCATGGAAAGAACATATGAGAATTACTCGTGCAAACGCACGAGTAACTATAGTGACCGCCCGTATGCAGCGAGCACCAGACGTTGGGTGACTATAGTCACCGCCCGTAGCGAAAGGGTTAAGTACTTTCCTATCTGTTCGGTTTTTTGTTACGTTTTGGCTGTTCTTAAATGCAGGGTATTGTTACGCTTGTGGGCTTCCTTAACCCGTCGCTGTTGATCGAGGAGTTCAAAAATCAGGCTATCCACTACTACATTAGTTTCTCTCAACGTGTTTTCCAAAGAGTACCCTATTGTGGAGTGTGGAGATCGATTGGTGGATGTGGTCGTGGGTCAATTCTCCGTAGTTAAGCAGAATCATCTACGAAAATTAATCTAGTTAATCTTTTTTGTGTTTTCCACGCAAAGCTTTTGTCAAAACTTTCAGCAATTTTCCAAAACTTTTACTCTGTTGCTTGAGGCTAAAGGATTAAAAATCCTCATGGATCACAAGGATCATGTATCTAGTAGCTACGCACGATTGGTGTTCATATATTTTGTTTGTTTAATCTATTAATTTGCAACTTTAATCCGAGATAACGGACTTTTTCGGTGTTTCGGGTCGTAGTGCAGGCTCCAATAAGTCACGTAATCTACGTGTTGCTTATCCAAGTAATAGCCGTGCACGTTCCTTTCCAAATAGAGGCTTGTTTCAAAAGTTTCTATTACCTCTTTCGCGGTCTCGGAGAGGTGCCTATTTAAAACCTGGGGGAGGTGGCAATCTCCCTACGGCTTGTAGGACTTTAGAACACCGGGCGAGTAAGCGCCGTGGTGTGTGAGATAGATTTTTGCCTTGTTAGGCAATAAGTCGTGACCAAGTTTTAGCGCTTCGATATGAAGGCGGTCAAACGCCAACTCCGCCAAATTCATATATATGCGGAAAAAGGACTAATTATTTATCTAATACCTATCAGTTACTTTAATTTGTTTATTCCTTTAGTTTATTTATTTATTTAATTTATTTATATTATTTGTTTAATTTACTTTATTCATTTATTTTTATTTATCACAACTTGTTAACTTTTTATTCATTTAACTTTTATTATTTTCTTATCTTCGTTATTTCTTTATTTAATTACTTATTGTTTCTCAATATTTAGAATTTATTTATTTATCTTTTTTATTACTTATTTAGTTATTCGTCTTAATTTTTATATTTGTCTTTTTTTATTTATTGCGTTTTCTTTTTATTCATAAAATTCGTCTTTTCCTTAAAATTTTATTTTCCTTTGTTTAATTGTTTATTTGTTTGCTTGGTTGTCCTTTTTCCTTTATTTATTCAAATATTTATTTATTGTTTCTTTACTTCCTTGTTCCATTTATTATTTGTGTACTTATTTTTTCTTATTTTTAATTATTTATTACTTTTCTTTAATTTCACATATTTTATTTTATATTATTATTCATTGCTTGTTTTGTCTTTACTTGTTTCTTTTATTCCATTATTTTATTCATTTATTTACTGATTGGTTTATTTAGTCATTCTATTTTAATTAGTTTATTTTATTTTAATTATTTGTCTTAGTATTTATTATTTTAATTTATAACTTTCATCGTTTACTATTTTCCTACTTCATTTATATTAATGTTTACCATTTTATTCGTTAATTATTTTCATTCGTTTATTTTTGTCTCTTTATTCATTATTTGTTTTAATTGTTTATTTATTTTCGTTTTTATTGGTTCCACTTTATTTAACTGCTTTTATACATTTAATTATTTATTTTTTACAATTTATTATTTATTATTATTTATTTCAGCATTATTTTATTTATTCAATTACTTTTCGTTACTTAATTTTTATATATTATTTCTATTTATTTCATGCTATTATTTTATTCACTGCTTGATATTTTTTTATAATTCCTTCATCTATTCACTTATTTTATTGTTTACCCATCGCTTTAATTCATTATTTCATAATACCTTTCTTTCATCATTTATCTTTTACCTTTTTATTTTTTGTATTGTCCTTTGTTTTATGCTACCACATTCATTTACTTCCTCTTTTTATTTAGTTTTTATTTAATTTGTTGCTATCATTTATTTTAAAAAGGAAAATTTATTTCCAAAAATTATTAAGAAATTTTTTTATTATGTTTCCCCCTTTTTATATATTACTTTATTTCATATTGTTATTATTTATCTCTTATTTTATTATTTTATTCACTTATTTAAATTTATTTGGTTATTTAAGTCTATTTATCTTTCTCTTCCATATTTATCACTTTTTATTGTTCTTATTCATTTATTTATGCTTCACGATTTATCACTTATTCACACATTTTAGCACTTTTTCCACTCAATTCTTTTTCGTCGCCTTTTATTTATTTTTAATTTTACTATTTATTTATTTATTTAATATTTATTTACTTATAAGTCACTTTTTTCTTTGTTAATGATTTATTTGTCTCTTACTTATTTTCATTTAATTTTAGTTAACTTTATTTGTTCACTTCTAAAACTTTAAACACTTCTTATTCACTTATTCGATTTGATTCATTTATTTATTCGCCTTTAGTTTATTTAATTAATTTATTAATTTTGTTATTTATTTTAATTTATTTATCACCTTGACCTAAAAAGAGTTACAGCACTTCAATTTATTCATTCATTTAATTCACCTATTTCAATTTATTTATTCACTTTTAGTTTGTTTATTTTGTGTTTTTTTTTTCATAGCTTTAATTTTATTTTAATTTAATTAATTTTTACTAGTCATTATTTATTCACTCAATTTATTTATCTACTTTATATTTTTATTATTTATGTTTATTTAGTAATTTATTGAATTTCGTTTGTGCGTAATGTTTTATTTACGTATAGTTTTAATCAAGGGGCGCGCCAGCACCCTGCGGTAAGTATTGGTACTAACCACGGGCGCCTGGCGCACCTATTTATACATTAAATTGATGTATAAAAAAATTAAAAAATTTTTTTTAATTATACATCTTAATATTTAATTAATGTAATCTATCACGTTTGCTTTCTTTTTTTACGTTCTTTGAAATAAAAATAAAGCATTAATATTCGTGCATTTGTTACGAAGATACGATATGCGCCTCTAAATTTTCATCAAATCGCTCTTCAAGCATTTCGTCTTATATCTAGATTCATATTAAGATAAGATAATCTGAACAAGATATTCTCTTGTTTTTTTCTCATCATCTCTTTATATGTATATATACTAACTATACTAAAATAAAATGTATATAGTATATTTGTCATAAATTTGTATATATTACATACTATATTTTAAAATAATTTTAAATGAAGCTATTTGTGTATTGATATATATATACTACTTTAAAGGTTATTTGTGTATTGATAGATATATATACACACACACACATATATATATATATATATATATATATATATATATATATATATGTACATCCTGTCAAAAAAGTACCGGGAATTGTCGATTTAAATCTGGCGGAGCAATTTAGGCAGGTAAAATTTTTTTTTCTAGGTTGGTACAACTGTCCCTAATGACTATGCCAAGTTTGAGCGGAATCTGTCAACGAGTGTGTTTATAGTAGCTGGTTAAGTCAGTCGATGTCAATAGTGCGTGCCGATTTTTTACAATATGTGATTACGTTGAACAAAGAATTTGTCTAAAATTTTGTGTTGCGAATGAAATTTCGTGTGCCGATGCATTGAAAATGTTGCAAAAGGCTTTTGGTAATAAAGCACTATTGAAAACCCGTGCGTATGAGTGGTACAAAGCCTTCAAGGAGGGTCGTGAAGTCGTCGAAGACTTGCCTCGTTCCGGACGCCCATCGACGGCTTCGACCGCAGATAACGTCGATAAAATTAAAGAAATGGTGCTTAAAAACCGTCATACCAGCTTGAGGTAGATAGCATATGAACTTGAGATATCCTACGTATCCACACGTACGATTTTAATTGATATTTTGGGCATGAGAAAGGTGGCCGTAAGACTCGTTCCAAAAGAGCCTAATTTTCTTCAAAAACGCTATCGCGAACAGGTCGCTTCGGACATGCTGGATCGCGCCAATTCCGATCCCGCATTCATAGAATGCATCATAACTGGTGACAAAACGTGGGTGTACGAGTACGATATGCAAACAAGCCAGCAAGCATCGGAATGGGTGGGAAAAAACGAGTCGAAACCGAAAAAACCACGCGAAAGCCGCTCAAAAGTGAAGGTGATGCTCATTGTTTTCTTCGATATCCGTGGCGTGGTGCACTACGAATTCGTTCCAGAGGGTCAGAGGGTAAACAAAGAGTATTACCTAGGCGTTATGAAACGTTTGCGTGAGCGTATCCGTAAGAAGCGGCCTAATTTGTGGGCGAACAACTCGTGGATTTTCCACGACGATAACGAGCCGTCTCACCAAGTTACGATTGTGACCGACTTTCTTGCCAAAAACTCAACGAACAGGCTTAAACAACTACCGTATTCGCCGGATTTGGCTCCCTGTGACTTCTTCCTCTTCCCAAAACTTAAATTACCGCTCCGTGACACCCGTTTTCAGTTGATTAAAGCCATAAAACAAAATTCAGCGCGCGAGCTGAAGGCCATCCCGGAAAGCGCCTATAAAAAATGTTTCGATGATTAGAAGTGCCGTTGGCATAGATGTATCGAAGCAAATAGAGCCTATTTTAAAGGCGATCCAATAAATTTAGATTATTAAACGTAAAAATGTTGTTTTAATTTGAAATTCCCGGTACTTCTTTGACAGACAGTATGTAACACGTCGTTCAATAAGTCCCGAGACTAACAACGAAAACAACATTTTTTTTCAAAAATCATTTTTATTTATCAATATAATCTTCGTTTAGAGTGATACAATCTTTTCAACGCCTTTCCAACATTTCAATACCATGTTTATTGAAGGATTTATCCTTTGCTTCAAAATAGGCTTCAGTTTTGGCAATGACCGCCTCATTCGAGCCAAATTTTTTTCCCTGGAGCATTTTTTTGAGATCAGCAAAGAGCCAGTAGTCGCTGGGGGCTAAATCTGGCGGATACGGGGGGTGGGAAAGCAAATTGATGCCCAATTCGTTCAATTTTGCCATTGTTTTAATGGACTTGTGGCATGGTGCATTGTCTTGGTGAAAAAGGATTTTTTTCTTCTTCATGTGCGGTCGTTTTGCTGCGATCTCCTCCTTCAAACGTACCAACAAGTCAATATAATAATCACTGTTGATTGATTTATCTTTTTCCAGGTACTCAATGTAAATCACGCCATGTGTATCCCAAAAAACAGACGCCATGACTTTGCCAGCAGACTGCTGCGTTTTTAGACGCTTTGGGCGGCTTTCGCCAGCCATGCGCCACTCAGATGATTGCCGATTCGACTCCGGAGTAAAATGATGTATCCATGTTTCATCCATGGTCACGTATCGACGCAGGAAATCCTTTTTATTGCGAGCAAATAGCGACAAACAGCTCTCCGAATCGTCGACTCGTTGCTGTTTTTGTTCCACTGAAAGCAATCGCGGCACCCACTTGGAAAAAACCTTTTTCATGCTCAATTTTTCATGAAGGATTGTAAATACGCTTCCAGATGATATCTGCATCATTTCTGCAGTCTCACGGACCTTCACTTTGCGATTTTCCATTACAATTTTTAACACTTCACTTATATTTTCTTGTGTAACGGCTTCCAATGGCTTACCCGAACGTTCCGCATCGTTTGTGTCCATACGACCACGTTTAAGCTCAGCATACCAACGATAAATCGTTAGTTTGGATGGAGAGGAGTCCGGGTAATGTTTTTTAAGCCAATGCTGGGCTTCTACGGTATTTTTACCTATTAAAAAACAATGTTTTATCAACACGCGAAACTCGCTTTTTTCCATTTTTCAAATAAATTACAAAGTGACTTTACTCTAACATCGATAACTCTGCTGTCTCTGATCCGATTAACGTAAAATTTTTACACGTTTTATGTAAAGGTTTGCACTCTATGGAAACGTGGCCAGTTTGGTACTACTAGCACCATCTCTGGGTTAGTCTCGGGACTTATTGAACGATGTATTATATATTAGGTGTAGTAAAAAGAAATCCATTATTTTTGCATTAAATTGAAGGTTTTATTGAGCATAGATAGAATGATACGATTTAGGTTAAATATGCACTGTTTTGTTCGATAACTTGTTGCCATTTTGAAGGTAATTTCATAATGCCTCTCTCGTAGAAACCCTTGTCCCTATTGTCAAAAAACTGGGACAGTCGATTTTCACAATCTTCACTTGAGGCGGATTTTTCTCTGGCAAAATCATTCGTCATAGACAGGAACAAGTGATAATCACTTGGTGCCAGGTCCGGACTATAAGGTAGATGCATAAGAACTTCCCAACCAAGCTCTCGGAGCTTCTGGCGAGTCACTATCGATGTATGCGGCCTGGCGTTGTCCTGATGGAACACGATTCCTCTCCTATTAGCCAAAGCTGGCCACTTCTGGGCGATTGCTTCTTTCAGACGGTCCAATTGTTGACAGTACAGTTTTGAATTAGGAGTTCGGCCGTAGGGGAGCAGCTCATAGTAGATAATTCCCTGCTAGTCCCACTAAACACACAGCAAAACCTTCCTGACTGTCAATCCTGGCTTGGCCACCGTTTGCGCCGGCTCACCGCGATTTGACCACGACCGTTGTCGCTTGACATTGTCGTTAGTGACCCACTTTTTATCACCAGTAACCATCCGCTTCAGAAATGGATCGATATTGTTGCGATTTAGCAGCGATTTGCAGATGGAAATTCGGTCCATGAGGTTTCTTTGCGATAACTTGTGTGGCACCCATACATTGAATTTCTTTTTGTATCCAGCCTTATTCAAGTGGTTCCAAACGGTTTTTTGTGCAATGTTTAGCTCCTGGAAAATCGAAACAGTGCATACGTGACGGTTGAACTCGACGATTTCCATTATTTCTCAGTGAAATTATTGAAAAGTATTTATTATTTGTAAGTAGAATTTTCAAAAGCTATTAATTTTGTGGATATGGTAATTAGTGGTTATATTTTTTAATGAAGCTATTTGTGAATTGATACTAACATATTAATAATGTTATATTTTTAATTGTAAGTGTTTATTGTTGACATTATTCAAATAAATAATAAATATGAAATAATTGTGCTCTAAATGAAAACAATTTTATGTTTACTCTTTCTAAGTGAAATTGTAAAAAAATATTTGTTATTTCTAAGTAAAATTGTAAAACAGTTTCAATTTTGTAGATATGGTAATAGCTAGTGGGGTTTGATGCTAAATGCCTCAAATTTTGCTGAAGAAGAAATGTCTGCAACTAGAATTTTAATTAAAAAAAGAAAATTGTCAGATATACAAATTAGATATTTTAATAAATTTCATGGAAAGTAAAACATGGATCGATTTGACTCCTACAAATCCAAACTTATTAATATTATATGAAGATACGTTGTGATGATAAATAATTAATGTAAACAATCGGCTATAAAAATACATTTTAATAAATATTTAATCACTCATTTCTTGTTTGCCACTAAATTTACAATTTTGAGCCTATTTATTTCCAATTCTCTATGTTCTCGCTTAAAGTAAATTAATATTTATTTCATTAGAATATCATTATTTTATTTTTAAATACCAATAAATTGGAATTATTTTTTCAATTAAATTTTCATTTTTACTAAAATTTGTAAAACAATATGATTAAAACAATTTCTTTTTTTTAATTGAATAGTTCATGTATTATATCAAATAATAAATTGATTTTATTATATAATACAATTTAGAAATAAATTTGTAGTATAAAATATTTAATTCTCCAACTGTAAGAAGAGTATTAATACAACATACTACTTCAGATTTATTGAAAACGATTTTTGATCAATATATACATAATGCAAGTAATGTCGATGTTAATTTGCTAAAAGAATTTATTGGCGTTGATATTGGAAATAGTACGCAATATGCTGTATCAAATATTTTACAAGATATACTACTGTGATCAAAAAAAAAGGTGAATTTGTTTATAAAATGTAAATTCTTCATTTATTCTTCCAAATCAATTTTATCCCCTTCAAAGTAATCCCCGTCCGATAAAACGCACTTTTGCCAACGCTTTTTCCAGTCCTCGAAACAGTCGGAATAGTCTTTTTCCGGTATAGCCTTCCAGACCTTCTTCGATTCGGTTTTTATCTCCTCAATCGTGTCAAAACGGCGTATCTGCATTGGCCTTTTGAGTTTGCTGAATAGTGAGAAGTTGCACGGAGCCAAATCAGGCAAATACAGTGGTTGCGGAATGATATGAGTCGAGTTTTTGGCAAAAAAGTCGCGAAGAACCAATGCAGTATGACATGGTGCATTATCGTGATCAAGGAACCAAGAGTTGTTTGCCCATAATTCCGGCTGTTTCAGTCAAATAGCTTCACGCAAACGACGCATAATGCTCAAACAATATTTTTTGTTGACAGTTTGGCCCTGCGGAAGGAATTCATAGCGCACCACACCACTATCATCAAAGAAAACTGTCAACATGACCTTGATTTTCGATCGACTTTGCCGTGATCTTTTCGATCTTGCTTCACCTTTTGTACAATAATCGCTGAATTGGTCGGTGGTTTCAGGGTCGTATGCGTAAATCCATGTCTCGTCTCCAGTAATGATGCATTTCAAGTGGTCTTGATAGTCAGACAGCAAAGGTTCACACACATCAATGCGACGCTTTTTTTCCAAAAAATTGAGCGATTTTGGCACCAATCGAGACTTGACGCGTTTGAGACACAAAACATCCTTCAAAATAGTTGGGGCTTAGCCAAATGATATTCCAACACTATCAGCGAGGTCTCTAATTGTTAATCGACGATTTTTAAGCACCAAATCTTTGATTTTTTGGACGTGGCCCTCGTCGGTAGACGTTAATGGTCATCCAGAGCGCGGTTCGTCTTCAACCCGCGTTCTTGGCCCGCTTTGAACTCGTTGTACCACTTATAAACGTTTTTTTGTGCCATAGTTTAATCACCAAAGGCCTTCCGCAACATTTTTAACGTGTCCGCACAAGAATAATCGTTTCGCAAACAAAATTTGATGCAAGTTCTTTGCTCAACAAAATCACCCATTGTAAAAATCGAAAAATTCACTTTTGTTTGTTTACAAAAACACGTGTAATTTGGAGTCAATTAAACCTTTTGACAAACAGACGCTTGGCAAATATTATAGACAGTCCTACCAACCTGGGAGAAAAAATTGACCTGCCTTCCTAATGCCCGGGAGTTTTAAATGATAATTTCACATAACTTTTTGAATACAGTAGTATGTCAGCTGTGCAGCAAGCCAGGACACTCAGCACCCAACTGCTTCACATAAGCAAGCAATGCGCCTCGAGACGAGATACGATGTTACAAATGCAACAAGCTCGGCCGATAATCTGCCGCCAGCAAAGGGCATTTAATCTACTTTCTGCCCCAGAATGCAGTTATTGCAAAATAAAAGGGCATACTGTCACCGATTGCCAAAAAAGGAGATACAACCAGTCAAAAAACGAACAGAACCTACCACTACCGAGCACTTTCAGAGAGGCCCCGAGAACTCAGGAGCGCTTAACGCAAGTCATGAAATTGGAGGACCTTACGGGAGAATTACTAGTGTAAGAACTTGCAAAACGGTGCTCGTCGTGACCCTCAACCTACTGCAGAATAAGTTCCCTAATACCCATATGATAGATATCGGGTCAAAGGTCAGCGTACTAAAAGCTTCCGCTCTGCCAGATTTTCAGTATCTTAACACCGAAAAAGGGTTTAAATTACAGGGGTTAGGAGCTAAGATAGAGAAAGGAACAGGGAAGATAAAAATAAAGATTAGTGAAACCATAATTGAATTCATTACAGTTTACAACAGCTATCCGATTCCTTTCGACGGAGTGTTGGAATCGAATTTCTTTGAGGCCACGAATGCTTAAATAGACTTTGGTGCGGATCAAATCACCATAAGTAACCAAAATACTAAAATACGTTGGGAAGGCGAAGATCACATAACCAGGATCAAAGCTCTAACACAACGTTCAATAAGTCCCGAGACTAACCCAGAGATGGTGCTAGTAGTACCAAACTGGCCACGTTTCCATAGAGTGCGAACCTTTACATAAAACGTGTAGAAATTTCACGTCGATCGGATCACAGACAGCAGAGTTATCGAGGTTAGAGTAAAGTCACTTTGTAATTTGTTTGAAAAATGGAAAAAAGCGAGTTTCGCGTGTTGATAAAACATTGTTTTTTACTGGGTAAAAACACCGTAGAAGCCCAGCAATGGCTTGAAAAACATTACCTGGACTCCTCTCCATCCAAACCAACGATTTGTCGTTGGTATGCTGAGTTTAAACGTGGTTGTACGGACACAAACGATGCGGAACGTTCGGGCAGGCCATTGGAAGCCGTTACACAGAAAAATGTTAGTGAAGTGTTAAAAATTGTAATGAAAAATTGCAAAGTAAAGG
The DNA here is from genome assembly GCA_949987625.1 of Chalcis sispes. Taxonomy (NCBI): domain Eukaryota; kingdom Metazoa; phylum Arthropoda; class Insecta; order Hymenoptera; family Chalcididae; genus Chalcis; species Chalcis sispes. The sequence continues at coordinate 44,944,156 of OX465097.1, read as the reverse complement.
TCCGTGAGATTGCAGAAATGACACAGATATCATCTGGAAGCGTATTTACAATCCTTCATGAAAAATTGAGCATGAAAAAGGTTTTTTCCAAGTGGGTGCCGCGATTGCTTTCAGTGGAACAAAAACAGCAACGAGTCGACGATTCAGAGAGCTGTTTATCGCTATTTACTCGCAATAAAAAGGATTTACTGTGTCGATACGTGACCATGAATGAAACATGGATACATCATTTCACTCCGGAGTCGAATCGGCAATCACCTGAGTGGCGCATGGCTGGCGAAAGCCGCTCAAAGCGTTCAAAAACGCAGCAGTCTGCTGGCAAAGTCATGGCGTCTGTTTTTTGGGATACACATTGCATGATTTTCGTTGACTACCTGGAAAAAGGTAAATCGATCATCAGTGATTGACTTGTTGGTACATTCGAAGGAGGAAATTGCAGCAAAACGACCGCACATAAAGAAGAAAAAAATCCTTTTTCACCAAGACAATGCACCATGCCACAAGTCCATTAAAACAATAACAAAATTGAACGAATTGGGCTTTGATTTGCTTTCTCACCTCCCGTATTTGCCAGATTTAGCCCCCAGCGACTACTGGCTCTTTGCTGATCTCAAAAAAATGCTCCAGGGAAAAAAATTTGGCTCGAATAAGGAGGTCATTGCCGAAACTGAAGCCTATTTCGAAGCAAAGGATAAATCCTTTTATAAACATGGTATAGAAATGTTGGAAAGGCGTTGGAAAGATTGTATCACTCTAAAAAGAGATTATATTGATGAATAAAAATGATTTTTGAAAAAAAATGTTGTTTTCGTTTTTAGTCTCGGGACTTATTGAACGATATGTTACATAACATCATCACGGGCTACCATTTGTTATCATACTCAACCCTTCTAGCGGAATGATTGGAAGACTATTGATTGACTCCGGATCAGATGTCAATCTAATTAAAAGAAGGTTGTTACCACCGGAAGTAGATTTGAATCCAACGTTCAAATGTAACTTAAAAGAAATCAACAAGGGCCTAATACCTACTCAGGGAACCATTGAATTTACACTATTTGGTCGCTCGGTGACCTTCTGCGTGATAAATGACGACGTATATATACCTGGAAAAGGGATTTAAGGCTGTGACTTTTTACGGGTTGACGAAGTATATCTAGATTACCCCAACCGAATAATGATGTATGACAAGTACGTAGAGCTACTTGAAATCGAGACCATAGTTGACAAGACAAATGAAAGTGACGGAGATATTTGGGAAATCCTGGAGGAAATAGATGACGAAACTATCAACAGCGGTGCTGCTGCTTAAAACAGCTATTCTACTTCCGAAAGCGCTATTGCCTTAGATCTAGATTATAATCTGGACCCCGTTGTCGACTTTGGAGACCTAGGGCTGCCTGAAGACGTAGAAATGAAACAAGATATCATAGATTATTTACGGATGAAACATTTATTAGAGGACAAAAAATCGTACCTAACCCACCTAGTACGGGAAAACAGAGACGTATTTTATTCACCTAGAGACGATCTCCCTGGCACCAACCTTATCATGCATCAAATTCCAACGACTGACGATGAAGTAGTACACACTTAACAATACAGGTTTCCACATTTATTAAAGGAGGAAATAAACCGCGAAGTTAACGAGCTTTTGAAAGCAAGGGTAATTAAGAACTCAAACTCACCTCACAACGTGCCAGCTTGGGCCGTCCCGAAAAAACCAGACGCTCAAGGTCGCCCTAGATGGCGCATGGTACTGGATTTTCGTGCCTTTAATGAAAAAACTATAGACGTCTCCAACCCGCTTCCAAACATAGAAGAAATATTCGACCAGGTCGGTTCAGCCAAGCACTACACAGTCCTTGACCTAGCCTCAGGGTTCCACCAGATCAGAATAGATTCTAAAGATGCGCATAAAACGGCTTTTAGTACACCCTTTGGCCATTACGAATTTGTGCAAATGCCCTTTGGACTGAAAAACGCACCTGCTACTTTCCAACGGTTAATGGACAAATTATTGAAAGGATTGCAAGGGGTGAGCCTTTTTGTGTATTTAGATGATATTGTGATTTACGCAAACGACATCAAAGAACACGACAAAAAAATAAATGACCTCATGCGAAGGCTAAAGGAAGCAGGACTAAAACTGCAGATAGATAAGTGTGAGTTCCTGAAGCGAGAAGTCATCTACCTTGGGCATATGTTCAGCATAGAGGGACTGCGACCCGATCCTAAGAAACTGGAGGCCGTAAGGAACTTTCCTGGCCCCAAGAACATGAAGAATGTTCGTCAATTTCTTGGATTAGCCGGGTATTATCGGCGCTTCATCAAGAGATTCGCATATATCTCCAAACTCCTGACGAAATGACTTAAAAGGACACACCTTTTGAATGGAACGAAAAATCAGAAGAGTCGTTTGATTCGTTAAAGGAAATGTTATGTAAAGCACCTTTATTACAATTCCCAAACCTGACGCAACCCTTTATAATCACTACCGATGCCTCCGGGTATGTGGTGGGAGGAGTGTTGTCGCAAAGTGAAATAGGAAAGGACAGACCAATAGCCTACATTTCGCGCATGTTGCGCGGTGCCGAAAGCAACTACAAAGTGTACGAGAAGAAAGCGTTAGCTGTAATCCATAGCGTAACAGCATTTCGATTCTACGTATACGGACGAAAATTTACCATCGTAATGGACCACCAACCTCTAATATGGTTCAAGACAGCCGATTTAAACACGAGAGTGCAAAAATGGAGATTCAAACTGCCTGAATACGATTATCAGATAATCTACAAGCCGGGCAAATTAAATGCTAACGCCGATGCGCTATCACGCAACCCAGTAGAAAAAGGTGGCATTAACGTGGTAACACGCGCACAACAAAAAAGGAATAAGAGAAGAATGAGATCCAGGAAAGGCCTCTGGTACTCGAACCTGTAAAACCAATACCAAAAAACCCTAGGGGACGACCTAGAAAGGTCCAAGGGATTACCCTGATTGAGGAAAAAAGAGAACCGCGACCCAAGAAAAAGGTCAACTACGAAGAAAGCGAAGACGATGATTCCGATGAAGTCGCGAACCCTTAACCTTTCACGCCTTCACCAAGACCCCGAGTTGACAACGAAGAGAATTCCGATCCCGACGGATCTGAGATTAGCGACGAGGAAACATCAAGCGACCGACCCATCGTAGAAATACAAGAACCTATACACACGCGGAACGACAACATAGCCTACTTCGTCGCCTCAAACGGCGACCATTGTGATGAAGGCGCGAAAATGTTATTGGAATACAACAAAGTAAGCGTTATAAAAGGGTTATCAATAGGCGAAGTACGCCAAACCAAACGCAAAAGTCGCAAATCCTTCTTTGCAATGTACATAAGGGGAGATTGCCCAGAGTCACTTACCTAAATCAGAAACAACGTCTGAAAGCCTGATAATTCTCAAAAAACTGTTGGATAATTTAAAACAGAGGATCATTAGCATATGCAAGAGCAAATCTATAGAAAACCTCGAGTGGTCTAACATTGTTAATTTACTGAAGATCACTTTTAAGAACTCCGGCATTAGAGTTATAATCTGCAGCGGAAAACTAAAATACGTCCCTGTCGAAAAACGAAACGAAATCTTCTCAGAACTGCAAAAATCACCTATCGGAGGACACCGAGAAGTCTCTAAAACTTTTAACCGAGTACGTCAAAAGTATTATTGGGAGAATCTAAAAGATGACATCCAACGTCGGATCCAACAATGTCTTGACTGCCAATTAAAGAAATTAGTGCGGCTTAAGACAAAACAACCGATGGTGATTACCGGTACACCCGGTACTGTCTTCGACAAAATTACCATGAATATAGTAGGTTCCTTTAAACCAACAAAAAGAGGAAATGAATATATTTTGACGATACAAGATTAACTGGCAAAATTTTGCATAGCCGTCCCGTTGGAGAATGTGCTATCCACCACTATTGCGGACGCATTGATAAGGAAATTTATCTGCATGTTCGAAGCGCCCAAATCTATACTCATGGACCAAAGGAAAAACTTATTAAGCCATCTGATGAATAGGATCGCAAAACGGTTTTAAATAAAAAAAACTTAAGGGGTTACACCACCCTGACGCTTAAAAAAATAGACATGTAAATAAACTTTTATATTGAGCTTACAATTAAAAATATAAATAATTCTTTGTTTTACGTATGCGTATTATAGCTTTATAAATATACCCTAATATTGAAAAAAAAAATAAATAAAGAAAATGGCAGAGATATGAGCCGCTCAAAGGGACCCTCTTTTTAAAACCCATGCTGACGGTGTACATGATTTCTCCATCCAGCATTGTTTGAAAACAAAAAAAAGTTTTTTTCCTTATTTAAGAAGGTAATAGCTAAGGCGTGACGTAGGGAAAAAATTAAAAAAATTTTTTTGGAGAAATGACAGCTGTTTGAAAAAATTAATTCGGATTTCCATCAAAATTTTGAGTTTAAAACATGTGTAACTTCTATATACGGAACTCAATCGAAAAAATCCTACGTCACGACCTAGATAATATTATAAGAAATCAGTGGTACAAATTTCAGCCAAATCGATTTAGCCAATTTTGAGATATCGTGTACACCAGTTTGAAAAAAGTTATTTCGAGAAAAACGTAAAAGAAAAATAGCTTGTCTCGAGTCAGCTATCTGACTTGCTCACTTCAAATTGTTATAACTTTTGTAATAATTTGGATTTTGGAATGTTTCAACGCTGAAAATATTCTTAAGAGTATAGACAATTTATTTAGCTAAAAAACAAAAAACGATTTTTTGAAAATGTCATAGTGGTGTAACCCCTTAAGACTACCGCTTTCCATCCGCAATCCAACGGATCACTAGAACGATCTCATCACGCGCTCAGCGAGTTTTTTAAACAATATACCGACACAAATAATGAATGGGATCATTGGATTGAGATGGCAATGCTGAATTATAATTCTAGCGTGCAGGACAGCACCAAACACCCTACGAAGTAGTGTTCGGCAAGCTCCCACGACTGCCATCTAATGATCCATTACAAGCAAGTGATATGCTCCCGACATATAAAGATTACATCACAGAATTAGTCACGAGACTAAATAACATCCAAAAATTGGCCTACGAGAATTTGGTCGGGTCCAGAGAAAAGAATCAAAAATTCTACGACAAGAAAATCAACCCCCAGAATTTCAAAGTGGGTGATCGTGTGTTCCTAATATCAGGACCCAAACCAGGGAAATTTGGCAACCAATACACGGGACCAAATAAAGTACTGGAAATCCTCAAGTCCCATAATATAAGGATACGTTATAATAAAAGCGACAAAATAGTACACGCAAATAGGCTTCGTAGATCTCACATAAACCGAGAATTCAAATATAAGCGAAAAAAAGCACACGAAAAACAAGGACAAATAATAAATCGCGTCAAAATACACGAAAGTAAATTAAAAGGACAAACAACAAAGAAATAATACATATAAATATTGTAACCTCAGTATCTGGTTATAAGGAAAAATTGAAATAAACAATTTTATATATGTTAATAAATATAGAAAAATTTATTTAAATAAAATCTACAATATTATGAGCAAAGTTAGAAATAAGAAACAATTATAAAATAGAGCGATAGGATTAAGAAATTGAAATGTAACATAAATTACGAATAAATTCAATGCCGCGAAACAGCAAGGGCATTGAACTCCAAGGTCACCACAAACGGCGTATATTCTATATTATACTAGTTAGACTAATAAGAAATCAAAGTAAAGTTTAAACATAAAAAAGTAACAGAAAAAAGGTGAACACCGAAATAATCTCATATAGAATAACAAATAACACATTGAACAAACAAATAGAAAAAAGAAAAAATGTAAAATTTGAATTAGGAAAAAAGTTATTACAAACAGAAGCTCATAGAACATCTGTACCTCGAGAGAGTCAAAATTCTATGATGTTCTATGAGGGTTACTGGATAAATAAAAAACAGAATAACAATAGATTTTATAAAAATACATAGGTAAAGAGAGTACACATATCGTGACTGAAAAAACAATCAATGAAATAAATTATTTATACATAAAAAGTGAAAAAGAAAATTTAAAAAACTTGTAAACAATAAAAAAGCTCGAAATTTGCGAAAATCACGATATTGTTATACATGTAACGACGCAACTACATCTCAGCTAGAAAATAAGAAAAAAACATTCTGGAAAATATTGTAAACTATTAAATAATTGTCCATAGAAGCCCATAGAACTTTGCCTCAATCAAGGAGCGGCGAGAGTATATAAAGCCGAGTTCGACAAGGCAGAAGACACTTGATTTCAGACTTTCACAGAAGACGGTCATAGATTACTCTTAGCAAATGTAGGAACAATTTATAATAAATTTGAAATTTAACTTTTAAATTGATTTTAGTTTTTTTTTCATAAATATGTAAAATCAAGGCAAAGTAACAAGAGATTTACAAAACCTCCAGCCGATGGCATTTTGCAAGTACTGCAGATGCCTAAGTATTGGTAACATTGTAAATTTCATACTCAAGGGGTTTATTTTCTAAAAGGAAATAAGATCTTTGAGTAAACCGAAGACTTTTGGGCATATCGACATTGTGTTCGAGTGCACCGGGGTCGGGTGTTAAAATATTAAAAAATAAAAACAACATTGAAAAGAATAAACCGCACACGATTTCCACTATCGAATGAGTGTGGCTGGTTTAAACGCCTATGTATTAGTCTGCTGGGATAATGCATTCTCTAGCAAGTACATAGGTATAGTCTTCCTGAACATTAAGCTCTTTAAAGGCCAAACGTAAATATTGGCCGGTCGGCGATCCTCGCGACGTCTCTCTCCAAGACGTCACGCAGTGTCGTATGATTGAAAAAATTTGTATTTAACTGAAATAAAACTAAAACGTCGGAAAGACACTTGTCTCGGAATTTAATTAATAAAATACACAATTTTTACAAAGAACACAAATAGGATCTTGGTTGATCATGGATAAAATTTAAATTGTTAACTTCTTTAAATTCGATTGAGATAAAACACACACACACACACACACACACGGGAAATGTCAACGAAATCGGAGTTCAGCACTCGAACGTGCACACATAAAATAAATAAAATTATAATACAAATGAATTAACATACGCTTTTGTTAATTTTGTTATAACGTGAGAATTCGACACGTTACAATATATATACCTAAAATGCATAAACCAAAAATATTTTTTTTTCTTCTTAATATACAAAAAATAATAAGAAATATAAGGAAACTAAAGTCAAAAAAAAAAAAAAAAAAAAAAAGAAAGAAAACCAAAAGAAAACTAAAGAAAGCGAGAGAAGAACAAAACGCGAAATTAATTATCAATTTAGGACGCGCGAATAGAATAGAACGTAACGAAATAGGCAACTTGTGAATACATGCGCACATTTTTACACCTTAACAAAAGACAGTAGTAATACTTTTCATGTTTCAGATGGATCTGGCAAAAATAATCATTTTCCTATGTTTTCTTGCTCCAGTCTACAGTCTCATTGGTTATGACTGTGGGTCCCGCCAACTTAACATAACCACTGTATCTCTACTAGAGGTAGGCGATTGCAAACTCCCTAACAACCCTGTAAATGTAACCCATCGTTATATACAACTATTAAAAATTGTAAATTATCACCAAAACCATGTAATATGAGGGTGGTCTGAAAAGTATCCGACTTAATACAGATACAAGACATTTTTTCTTCATTTTTTTTTATTTCTCAACATAGTCTCCTTGCAATTCTACACACTTCTCCCAGCGATACTCCCATCTCTTTAACGCATCCAAATAGCACTCGGCGTTTTTCTCTGCAAAATGACTTCACAAAGGTGATCACCTCCTTATTTGACGAAAATCTCTGTCCTCCGAGTGCAATTTTCAGATGAGGGAACAAAAAGAAGTCGCTTGAGGCTAGGTCTGGTGAGTAAGGCGGATGGTCAAGCAGCTGAAACCGTAATTCGCGGATTTTCGCCATGGCGACCGCTGAGGTGTGAGACGGCGCGTTGTCTTGATGAAACAGGATTTTCTTTTTCTGCAAATGTGGACGTTTTTCAGCAAGTTCTGTCTTCAGATTGTCAAGTAATGATGCATAGTATGCTCCTGTAATTGTTTTTCCTTTTTGAAGATAATCGATTAAAATAACTCCATGACTATCCTAAAAAACAGTTTTGCTTTTTTTGGAGCCGGTTCCCCCTTTGCAGTCCACTGTTTTGAATGTATTTTTGTTTCAGGCGTATAATGGTGTATCCAAGTTTCATCTACAGTAATTAATCGGCGCCAAAACTCAGATTTATTGCGCCTAAACTGCGCCAATAGAGCGTTGGAAATGTTCATTCGAACACGTTTTTGGTCTAACGTGAGCAAACGCGGCACCCAACGTGCGGACAGCTTTCTCATGGCTAAATCTTGATTTAATATGTAGCAAACACGTTCTTTGGACATGCTCATAACCTCTGCTATCTCTCTCACTTTAATTGGGCGGTTGTCAAGCACCATTTGGTGAACTTTGGCAATGTTATCGTCAGTGGTTGCAGTTTTTGGACGTCTCGAATGTTCATCGTCTCCCAAGCTCTCACGGCCACGTTTGAATTCAGCTGCCCGAAATTTCACTGTGGTAAATGATGGCGCAGAGTCCCCATAAACAGAGTTCAACTCATTTTTGATTTGCGTAGGCGTGTTGCCTTTTAAAAACAAAAATTTAATGACAGCTCGATGCTTAAGGGGAGGTTTACCTTTTTCTGAACCAAAAAATCGATTTTTCTTTTTCTACATTTTTTTGTAGTTAATTACGTGTAGAATATATTCCGAAAACCGTTTGGTCGTATATATATATTTTTTAAAGCTATGGAACAAAAACGAGACCGATCTTTTTTCTTGATAATTGAAATCGAGGGATAATTCAAGCGAAGCGTATTTTCCATAAATATTTTTTAATTGGCCACCTATATACCATGGTAAGCAGAGGTACCATAGGGGCCACCAGGTGTCGACACATGGACCATGACTCCGAAAAATGCGTCTCTATATAGAGTATAATTTATACCAACGGTTATAGCGTCGGCAGTTAGTTTACAACGTGCTGCGAGTAGAATTAAGTGGATAGTTGAGCGTTCGAGTTGTTTTTTGCATTTGTTCTTTTAAAAAATGCCTTCTCTAGGGAAGAAAAGAACTAATTATGCCGCGGGGCATCCTAATCGAAAAAAAAGAGACAGTTTAGTGGAAATCGATTTACTAATGAGTGCGATACTAAGCAAGTAAGCACTTCAGCAAAAAACTGAAGAGGACTGACTATGATAGTGTGCCTGTAGATGTTTCGGCAAATTACGTGCTTCTGCACTTTTTACACGTTTTTGCAATGGTCAGTACCTTCGTAAAGTGTCAATCGTGCGATGGTGAAATAAAGTTCACTTAGACAAATGGTGCTGGTGTTGCCTTCAAAATTGTGGCTTCGTGCTCGTGCTCAACGCGTTACTGTGATTCCAGTAAATCATAAGTGTTACGAAGTTAATCGCAGACTAATGTTAGCTATACGAATGCTGGGTGGTGGATTACGAAACCTCTGACTATTTTGTGCATTGTTGGATATAACATCATTTTTTAGTACTACAATGTATTACGCATTTTTAGATAATTTGCACACTGCGTTGTATGTCGTTTTCCAACACTTTCAGAGTAAAGCAGCGAAAGAAGAAATAGAGGTAAATGTCGCCGCCGGTAAAGATCCTAGTCTCGTGACCGTGTCAGGTGATGGGTCATGGAAGAAACGAGGTTTCTCGTCTTTGTTTGGTTTTGCTACTCTTATTAGCAAAAACACGAGCAAAGTTTTCGACGTCAGCGTAAAATCATCTTTCTGCCAATCATGTTCCAATTGGAAAAGTAAAATTGGTTCGTTTGAATATAATCTATGGAAAGAGAGCCACGCCGAGATATGTTCCGCGAACCACCATGGTAGTTCCGGGAAAATAAAAGTGGACGCGATAAAAGAAATGTTCTCTCGTTCTGTAGAACTGCTTGGCATCAAGTATGAGTCATATATCGGCGACGGGGACACAAAAACTTTCAAGGCCATTATAGACATGAATCCCTACGACGATCTTATTGTGATAAAAAAAGAGTGTGTAGGATATGTGCAAAAACGTATGGGCACACGTCTCAGGGCTGTTAAAAAGCAAACGAAGGGTCTTGGAGGTAAAGGCTCCGTCAAACTCACTGATAAAGTCATAGCAGATTTGACAATATACTACGGATTGGCCATCCGAAGGCATCCAGAGTCTGCCAATATATGAAGAACGCCGTGTTGGCAGTTCTTTATCATAATATCTCCACTGATAAAAAACCACAGCACGAACATTGTCCGGCTGGAAAGGACAGTTGGTGCAAGTGGCGTGTTGCTGAAGCGAACGGTACATTGAAGACGTTCAAGCATAAGCCGCCTCTTGCAGAAAACGTGCTAGCAGCGATTAAGCCAGTATTCGAGTCTCTGTCGACAGACGATTTAATGGAACGCTGTACTAGACGAAACACTCAAAATTCCAACGAGTCTGTGAACGCTTGCGTCTGGAAGCTTGCTCCGTAACATCTCCACTGCGGTGCCAAGATTGTTGAAATTGCTACGTACATGGCTATTGCTTTATTCAATGAAGGCTACATAGCATTATTAAGAATTGTGGACGTTTTGAGGATCTCCGTTAAACTCGAAGCCAATAACTTTGCCCGCGAAGCTGACGCGAAACGCGTTACTGCAGCTGAGAGCTCGATGTCCGAAACTGCCAAAGCAGCTGCACTTTCAAAAAAAATCAGACAAAACAAGCCTACTAGAGCAGTATGAGCATGAGGAAGGACTAATTTATGTCCCGGGAATTGCTGATTAACCGTAAGGTATGTTATCTTGATGTTAACGTAGATTAATTGTTAATCAAATCTTTAAACGCGTTTTTCTCGAAACCACGTTTTTTGAACTGTTGGCCACGATTACTAAAAAACTACTCGATCGATCGCCTTTTTTTTTCAATCGTTAAAGTATTGATCGGAAAGTGGACTACAATCAAGATGATACATGCATTATTTTTATTTTTAGAGTACTTTAAAGAATGAGAAAAAACTCAATAATGAAAAAAAAAATTCAGATGCCCGCCATTTTGTTAATGTTTGATTTTTAGCGATGATTGTAGTTCAGATGCCGACTAAACTCATATATTTTATAAAACCTTTTCGATTTTTAATTTTCGTTTATTCTTGTAGGTGCTAGAGTGGCCAACAGCGGGCCACCTTTTTTGGAGATGGTCACTTTACGGGGCGTGCTATTAATTACCGTCACGATATTTTGTCATAAAAAAATTTTTTTTTGTACTTTTTATTGTATTAAACAAGTAGCAAACAATTTGAGTTGTTTTTTTATTTCCTTCTATAAAAAAAGAAAATTCCAAAAAAAACTGTTGTTTTGGTCAATAAAAAGGTAAACCTTCCCTTAATTTTGTCCATTTTTACAACAACACTCACATCGACGCACTCAAACGACTGTCAACTAACAACTGCGCATCCAAAATGGCTGAAACTTTGGTGAGCAACTGTCAACAGATGAACAACCAAATTCGCTAGCTTTTATTGACGAGTGCTGCTATCTTCACGTTGAGGTCAAAAACTTTTCAGACCACCCTCGTACAATGTAAAGTAAAAATATAGCGGACAGTTTATTACTTTGGAATGTCCTCCCATAATTCTATAGTCATCCATGGTCAGGCCTAATATATACACGAAATTGGTAGGCGTGCATGTAAACAAATGCACGAAACCGGCATGTTTAAGTTTAGAGATAGCACCATAATTAACGAAATAAAAGTCAATAGCACACTCAGCGAGAGTGGGCGATGTTCTGGAAAGGTTTACTGAGACCCTTATGGTGCTTGGGAAATCGTGGTCGTACAAAGCTTACTAAGAATCACCTTGAAAGAGCACTTTACACAAATCAACCTCGAGAATAATAAAATTCACCTATTGTCCGGAACATCGTGCACTCTCTCTGAAACTTCGTGCATCGACCTCGAAAGCGGGTATACCTTCTGGGAAGCTCTACCCCTAGACCAATGTAAATTCCACCACTACGGGCTCTTATACGAAGGACTAGCTAACAAGATCACAGACAATAGTTTTAACTATGAGCGAACCGTATATTCCCTTACCACAGAAGATTTGATCTTTGCCCTATTCAGCAAGGGTAGTAAGAACTTATGCGGGTACACAGTGGTAAAAACCGAGCACCCTAAGCTCTTTATCCTAGAAACCACCAAATGATATTCTTTCACGAAGCCAGGAAGGATGGTGATAGAGAATTTGGACATCTTTACGTACGTGAATTCCAAATTTGTATACGTCGAAAAACACATAAAATCCCAAGTTCAATCCTTACATTATAATGTAATGCAACAACAATGTAAGATTGAACGACAGACATTGCTAAACGCTCTAGCTACAGCCAACCAATCACCTGATGAGTTGGCTTACAACTTGATGAACGGGCCCGGCTACATGACAACCGTAGGAGGAGAAGTGGTACACATAATCAAATGCGTACCAGTAGAAGTGAAGCTCCAACATGGGGAATATTGTTATGCTAAACTAAAAGTTTTATGGAACAACCAAACGCAATATTTGACACCGAAAACACACATCCTGAAAAATCATGGCACCAGGGTATCATGCAATGGCATCCTGCCATCGTATTACAAAATAAACGGAGAATGGCTAAAAATCATGACTAAGCCAGTAGAAGGCAAAGCGCCATTAACCCTGAAGCCCTTTACACGGATGACGTGGAAATACGTCGACCCAGCTTCCTTGGCAACGAGTGGCATTTATACAAAAAAAGATCTAGAACAGCTACAGGAACGAATTATGTTCCCGATCAAAAAGTCGTCAGTATTGAACGACTTGGCCGAAGAGATTCACAGCCAATCCATTATTGACAATAAAGGAACAATATCTAAATTCCTCAACGAAGATGCTGTAGGTAAAATATTGGATTCGGTATGGACTACTGCCTGGAACCGACTGTTTACGTTCGGAACCATCAGTTCCGCCATCATAGACATCGTCTTCATTATACTCACAATAAAAACCGTAGTAAGTAGTCTAGTTAACGGCTTCCTCCTTCGCCGTATGTACGGATGCTCCATGCACATCCTAGCCGCACTCTGTGGGTCCATAACTCGTCAATTTATGACTCTGGAGATAGCGGATCTGCCCGTGAGACGGACTGAACAGCAACACGACATAGAAATAGGATTTATAAACCTAGACACCATGACCTTACACCCCGGACCAACAGTCACCAAAGCACCAACTCCAGCCGTCTCGTTACCAGAGACGTCACAAGTCCTGTCATCGAGAAGTTTCTTCAACTAAAGCCATTAAAAGGAACCACGCCTTGCAGTACAAGTTTTCATTGTTTTCATTCCGGCTACGCCAATACGATTGCTAGTTGATACTATGATCACCTAGCAACCGTTTTAGCATAGGGTTGTAACGTCGGTATACGACCTCTGTTTTTTTTTGTGTCAGGTGATAAGTTCCCTCTCTGCCTTTCCGACTCCCGGTCGCCATTTAAAAAAAAACATATCGACTGACCGCATCGATCCACACCCAAGCGCTTCATCACGATAAAGTCTCTCCCCACAATCTACGTGACACACTCTCCTTTGACACGACCCGTTGTGAAACCTAGCCTAAGCTTAGGCGAAGAGTTTGCGATTTTCTTGTAAAACATATGTATTATTTAAATATGAAAAAATGGCTACAATCTTTAAACTTAATTTAAACTAAGTTTTATAACGCACTGTCTTTTTCCTTTTATTTCTTTTTATATTTTAAAAAAAATACATATGCACATATATGGATTATGTTATTAAAAATATATATATATAACACAAAACGGCCTGACCATGTCTTTTTTTTTTAAATAAATTTATTAATAAAAAGTAGTAATACATTTGTCATTCTTTGCAAGCATAAATACTTTAATTATTTTATTTCCAACTTCAATAAATCTTCGAATCTGACTCTCTGCTAAGACATAATAAAATGAGCGTCCCCGCCGCAGTACGAGACGTCGGGGAGTCATATCATTTCCGTTCTCACACAAAATGCTGTAAATGATTTTTACAGGTACACTCTTGGTGAAGATTTCTCCTTGCATAAATAAAATAATTTATTTAAATAGTAACAACGGGCTTGCAACCATACCAAGATTATTATTGTTCATAATACTGTGCCTGTATTAATCGTACTTCCTATCAATTTTTCGATATTAATTTCATTTTGCAATATTTTTCTTTTTTCCTCGACAATAATTATAATTGTTCAATGCCGTATTGACGACTCACGCTAATATACTCTCCCCTATATATTTATTGCAGGTAACTTCAATTCTATCCTTCTGTGTAAAAACAAATATCGCTAAATATTTCGATTTATTATAACTATTTCTCTATGAATCTTTTTTATTCTATTCCTTTTTTTTATATAAACAAAATTTTATAGGAAACATTGCGATAGTCGTTAATATACAATTGGTTACATTCTGCAATATTTTAATTTCAACTAATAATAATATTTTTTAATGCGCAATAATTTGTTTTAAAAGCTCTTAACGAAATAATTATATCAAAAATAACATCGAACGATTAATTACTTCTTCGATAGCCCGTAACAATTACCTACAGATTAACCAAAAATTGTAATTTATAAAAAATAATTATTTAAATTACTATTTTGCAATTATTCCTTTTTTCTACCGATCTATGATTATGAATTATATTTTCTTTACTATTTTATTAAACCACAGATACCACACGTGTCTAGGGTAACAATCATTTATCATTTATTTAAATAATTTTTTTTTTTTTTATTTAGTTATCCAGATAGATTTAATGCGTAAAAATGCGACTAAAACTTCGTTTTTTTTTTGTGAGACGCATTAAATTTTAAATAAAACACGATTACATAATTTAATTTAATCTATCTCTGCTACAAACAATAGAAAATAAGAATGTATGGAAATTATGCAAAAGGAAATCATCGCTTTCTCTAATTCTTACCCTCCCACTCAAGCGGAACGCCTTCAAGATAAGACAATAGCGTCCACCCCGCGCTCATTTCAAGCAATCGGATTGGCACAACGTCATCGCTATACGAATGCATAAAAGAGAAGGTCCACCTGCGGGAAGCGCTTTCCAGGACTTCAGGACTACCAGACTTTCGTACTTGCTGCATTCGCTAGACTTGCCGAAGCTGCCGTTTTCTTTTGTTTTTAAGAAGTCAACACGTGCTAGCCATCAACCAGACCAAGGGCAAAAAAGACAGAGAGAGACAGATAGATAGATAGATAGATAGATAGATATAATGTTCATTCGTATATATATATATATATATATATATATATATATACAAAATTAATACAAATTTTTTAATATTCATGAAAAAATATTGCACGTGATATCACAGTCATGAAAATTAAAAAAACTAATAAAGCTGCAATAAATCTTAACAATAGAACAAGTTATATCATAGATAGTTAAATACGAACAAATACAAATACAATGCCACTTAAATACGAACATACATCGCACATAAATAAATAAATAAATTAACATAAATAAAATAATACAGAGACGCTACTAATTGAGTTCGAGGTAGTGTCTCTTGACCGCTTTTTCAAACCTACGGAGAGACGAGATGTTTCGTATGTCAGTAGGCAGAGTTCCATAAATGCGCACCATAAACTTGGAAAGAGCGCTTACCAGTCTCAGTGCGCATCAGAGGAGCAACGAGTTCCTTAGTGTCACCTCTAAGAGGTCCCCTGGGCACAAATCTAGAGAAGAGACTCTCTAGATAGTCAAGAACACGCATGCGTATGATTTTGTACATACATAAGTACAGCCATAAAATAGTGTCTCTTTATATCAGTACGCATCCAACCCAGAGAGTCCCGATGAAGAGAAACATGGTCGTCCCTCCTTAGACCCTTCACGTATCGAACACAGGAATTTTGTAAGACTTGCAGTCGATTACGTTGTTCTTGAGAAACATCCAGCAAGACCACCGAACAGTAGTCCAGGTGAGGAAATAGCAGCGCCTCAGCAAGCATCTTACGCAGCTCTTAGGAGGTATATTTCCAAAAAGAACGAAGATTATATAGCACTCGATTAAATTTTTTCGTTAAATTATCAACATGGGATTTCCATGATAATCTTGAGTTTAAAATCATCCGAAGGCTGGTTACAGTCTCGGAAAAGGGGATGCAGACGTCATCTCCAAGATCAATAAAGGTTAGCTTTTCACAAAGTTCGTTAACAAATCTTTGGCAACCAAAATAAATAGCCTTAGTTTTACTTGTATTGAGTCTTAAAGAGGAATCCACGGCCCAATCCGAAATTGCTTTGGCTGCCCGCCGAAGCTCCGATATCCCCCCATCAAGACAGTCTATAGAAGTTTAAATATATATTTGAAGGTAATCTGCATACAATATGTGCTGAATGCTTCTAGTGTCAAGTGCGTCACGTATGTCGTTAATGTATAAGCAGAACAAAAGGGGTCCCAAGACAGATCCCTGTGGCACACCAAGATTCATACTCAGCCAGTCGGAGTTGCCAGCTGAGGAAGTGCTAACTGCTTGCCATCTATCTGATAAATAAAAATTAAACTACTTAAGAGCTGCCCTGTAAATCCCCATAGACTGCAATTTTCCAAGTAGTCGTGTCGCTAATATTGTGTTAAAAGCCTTGCTGAAGTCAAATAGAAGAAGTAACGTCACCATTTTTTTGTCGATATCTAGTCTGGTATCGTCAGTGAGTTTCAGTAGGGCTGTTTATGTAGAATGAAATGGTCTGAAACCTGTCTGAAGAGGGTCGAGAATGCGGAAAGTTGTCAGATGCTCCTGCAATTGTTCATATCCTAACTTCTTTAGAACCTTTGAAAGAAAGCACAAGATCGCAATCGGTCTAAAGTCCGATGCTGAAGAAAGGTATTTACATTTTTTTGATGGAATAATTTGTGCTCTCTTCCAAGCCCCCGGAAAAATACCTTTTGCAAAAGAGCAGTTAAACAGCTGCACAAGGAATTGTCCTATTATTGGCAGAGATTTGATTATAACCGACTGTGAAATACCATCAGCTCCCCGAGCCCACGATGAAAAGTGAGCAATTGCGAGAATTATATCGTTCAGGTTAATTTGATTGAAGGCAAAGCCTTATGTCGTTGCATTATTAATAATCTTGTCACGCATCGTCACATCATCGCCACACGGGGATGCCGATACACCCGCAAAGTGTTGGTTTAATTCGTCAGGTATAATGCCATTCAAATCCACTTCATGCCCAGTTTGCGAGAGCATCGAACAGTCTGTTGTTGTAATAATTAGTTCTTGCATTCTTCGTCCGTTCGTCTGCAATTAGTCTTATTTTAAAAAATTCATCAAATAGTGATTTATCTTTAGTTATCTGTAGAGAGAGTTTCGCTGATAATTTGCAAACAAATTTAGCATCATCACTCTCCCGGAGAAGATCGGCATTCAGGTCTCCCATAATGATTTTGTGACTGTAGTTAAAACAGAAGGTGCGAAGATCATTCATAAAATTTTCATTTCCTTGAAATGGTATTTTAGGTGGTCTGTAAATAACTCCTACTAATAAAGGAGAAGATTTAACAATTTGAATAAATTTAGGAGTGCAAGGTTTGCCCTCTTGTTCAGTGTTCGGCACAGAGAGAATCTCACACTTTAGGTAATTTTTAACATAGAGAGCAACACCTCCACCCCTGACACTTCTATCTTGTCTAAATAGATTAAAGCCACCAATCTGAATGACGTCGTCAGGTACATCTGAGTTTAGCCAGGTTTTAGCCACTCCGAAAAGGTCGTAGAAGGAATCGTCCCGTAGAAATTGACGGACACCCTCAATGTGAGCTCGCAGGGAGTTTACATTGAGAAAACC
Source organism: Chalcis sispes (assembly GCA_949987625.1). Classification (NCBI taxonomy): domain Eukaryota; kingdom Metazoa; phylum Arthropoda; class Insecta; order Hymenoptera; family Chalcididae; genus Chalcis; species Chalcis sispes. The sequence goes on along the minus strand of OX465097.1, from coordinate 44,926,110 downwards.
CACTCGCAACTCCCCTTTGACTCCCTTTATCTCTCCAGTTGCGCCATTGTGCAATAGTCAATTTGCTCTGCTTGTTATATTTTTCTTTTTAGATGCGTTTTAATCAATTTCAGTTTCTTTGTTATTTTTCTTACTTCTCTTTTTATTTTTATTGTTAATCGAAATAATTTCACTAGACGCAGTTCCTTGATTTTGTTTATTTTTGTTTATTACATTCTTTACAGCTTCTTCGCTAATTTCATTTTTGTTTTTAATTTAATTTTTATATTTGTTTTTATTATTGTTGTTTTGTAGCATCTGAAAATGAATGTAATGCTTGCAATTCATTAATAGAGGTGACAGAATGCACTCGGCCACCCTCTCTTCTCCAGACAAGAAATCTGCCTTGACGATACCAAATATACTTGAAACCAAGATTTATGGCTAAAAATTTAATTTGTTTAAATTCATTATGTTGATTTTTATTCAGATATTCATTGATAAAGATCTTGCAGTTCGCCAATGCAGGAAACCTATCAAAAAATAAGAGTTCTAGATCGGTTGTACTAAAAGCAGTGACCTTGTGTTTTGCCGCCATTATTTGTGTAATAAGGTCGCAACTGGAGAGGGTAACAAGCAAAGAAGAGACACTCCGTGAACCATCTCCGATTTTCCGCCGAAAAATTACATTAGTTGATAAGACATTCTCTGAGGTGATAGAGGGAAGTACCGTGCTAAGAACAGCCACCGCGTAGTCCATGGGTTCAATGTTAGTCGTCGTACAGTCGATTGTACTAGAGATCACGATGCAACTGGACCCAACACGACACTTGTCCCCATCTTGCAGAGAAAATTTACCACCATTTGCAATCTTCGGAGTTACAGCTGTTAGTTCAGGGCTTGCTATACAATCATCTGCT